>CM035172.1:80031237-80631237 GCA_020205615.1 Panax quinquefolius | reverse complement strand
ATTATAAAATATTTGTTTTATAAAAATATTTATTTTATAAAATAACAAATATTGTTATAAAAAATAGCAAATAAAAAGAACTTGTGCTACTATTTGATTTTTATATACAAGGTAGTAAGAGGTTGTCTTAGGTTTAAATTTTTTTTTTTTAAGGAAGAGGCTCTTACTGAGTTTGGAATTTTTTTTTTTTTTTATTATACGTCAAGTATGTTTGCATTCTACGTATTATTTAATATTAAAATTGCTTTTAGTTAAACAAACCGACAACATATTGACTATGGTGGTGGTCTTCATATTAAAATAAAAGCTAAGTAAGTTGTTACTAACTTGAGATATATTATGTTTCAATCTCACGCTTTCCAATAAGTTTATCAACTATTCAAAAGGGTGTTACAGATGATCTATATGTTACCCAGGTTCTTTATGAAAGAAATTTCCTATATATATATATATATATATATATATATATATATATATATATATATATATATATGATAAGAAAAGGCAGGCCTGACCCATAAGACAGATTACAGAATTGGGTGTTTCTTTTCCTCTCTAGTTTTTTTTTTTAATGAAATTAAAATGGTGAAGTGTCTTCTGTGCATTTCTGTGTGTGATAAATGATATATACCTGCGAGAGAAATTGAAGGGAGAAAGAATCCCAGAAGAATCCCTACCAGCAAAACCAAAAGCATTATGTGGGTGCTCTTCCTCTGGTGATTTACCCATTTCTCTCTTTCTCTCACTGTGGGGTTTAGAAAAGTGAACTCAGTGGTCAGCTATATATGAAGGAGGAGAATAAAGGAAGGTGAATGATTCGCTGATTTCGGGCCAAATATAGGCGCTGTTTGGTGAGGTAAGCTTTTATTACAAAAACCAAACAAGAATACGGCATGACATAAGTTTTGATACACATCAATAAATTCCTATACATAGAATTGAATGACTCAATCGAGTTGATCTTGCATTTTTTATTTTATTAACTTCATTTTTTAATATCAAATTCTTTTTTCTCTTTCACTTTTTCATATTAAATATAAAAAAATTTAAAAAATAGTACATTTTAACTTTATCAATACATACATTCACAATTTTAATATTATACATCGAATATAAAAAGAATAATGCTAGAGACACAAACTATTCTACAAATATTTTATAAACTGCTGATGTGGCATCCTCCACCTCAGCATATTGTGTGGGGTCGAATACTACATTGAAATAATTTATTTATCAATATGCTGAGATAGAGTATACCACATCAATAATTTGTAAAATATTTGTAGAATAGTTTGTATCTGTAGCATTACTCATATAAAAAATATAATCATTCCAAATTCCAAATTTATCTAATTGAATCTTTTTCTCTACACTATTTACATATTTATCACCATAAAATCTACATATATTTAACATTTCTTAACATACATATACAAGTGAGTTAATTCCGTTGGTACATAGAATCACTCCGTTGGTCCATTAATTATGGCCACTTAATTATTTTGGAGATTACAAATCTTAGATAAAAGTTGTGCAATTAAAAATAATTTATGAATTTTAACAATAAATCTGCACAATGTTTTCCAACTTTACTCGAGTCTAATAATGTCTTTGATATATTAGTATATGGTAGACCCTTGATATCATTCATAATTTTTGTGGTTTGTGCATGAATGTATTAATTCACAATATATATTATATATGTTTCGAAAATATACAATTATATTGTTTAGATAAAATTTACAATAATAATATTCATATTGGTTCGTATCTCGCGTGGGTTCACCTATTAATACAAAGAAAAATTAAAATATATATATAATTTACAAAACGATGTACATAATGGAATACTTATATTTAGAAGGTAAAAAAAAAATGGAATACTTAATTATTTTTTTATGTGTATGTTAGGTCATACATTATTTGAAAATTTAAATGTATTTAAAAATCTTATTTCTTTAATACTTCATCCGTTTCACGATAAAAGTCTTTTATTATTATTTCAGGTAGTCCCAAGTTAAATTTCTATTTACCTTAAATAATCTATTTTTTACAATAATTTGCCTATAATACTCTTATTATTAATTGTTATATTTCTACTCTCTATCCATGTTTATAGAACATCACTAGTAATGTGCAGAAAATTATGCAATTAAATGAGAATTTAAATATGGATAATTTTATCATTTTATCTACTTTTTTAATATATGTAAAAAGTCAACTAAAACTTTTATCTTGAGACAGAGAGAGTAATAATTTATTATAAATAAGTTTAATGTAATTCATTAAAAATGAGGCGGTATAGTTGAAGGTCCAAGCATTACTATAAACACTAGTAATCCAACGATCCTTATATACGAATGGATATAGAGATTATATTGGACTATTATAATAAATCATGTTGTATTCAATTTTAATAATACTTTTTAATCTCCTGAACACTTTAGAACACTATTGATATGTTATAGTTTGTTTGGTACTAATAATTACTACTACTGTTTCTTCTTCATTCCACATAAGATTAACTAGGATATTGATATTGATATTGATATTGATATCAAAATTTTAGTCTAAAATGAGTTACAAATAATATGATATTAAATATTTTAATAATATTTTATAACATAATTAATCCCAAAAATATATCTAACCCACTAATAATAGCATATCATTTGAGAAATTTTTAAGACAAAAAAATTTAGACACCTAACACAATTATGATTTATATCAATACATAATGTTAGTACATCAAATTACATATTTAATTAAAAAAAATTAACACTATTAACATAACTGATAACAAAAAAATGTGTACTTAAAATTGTAAAATATATCATTTTCCATAATTGAGATAAACCGGTAATAATGTAATAGCCATGTTTTTATATCAATATTCAATGACCTTTTCTCAAATACTTCTTAATTTTTTTTTAGCTCTTTTAGGTGGACATGAAAATTGGATATGAGTATATTTGAATTTTATTTATTTATATTTTTACTCATCATTAGAGGTCAAAATATAAATAAACAAAATTCAAATACTCATGTCCACATAGAACTATTTTTATTTATTTTTGAAATAGTTTCCAGTTTTGGTGTGTAAATTTAATATTATCATTAATGATATTAATTGGTACACGATATATAGGGTAGGTAGTTACACAATTTGAATGCAGTGACCCACAAATTCGTGTGTCAAAAAACAATTAGCACCATTGAATATGGGTATAAATAAATTTAGTTAAGCGACTATTGAATTGTTTAAATTTGATTTATAAAATTTATTAAGTATAAATAATGTTTGATTGAGACTCGTTTAGTTATCGAGTTGAGTACGATCTCGAATTGAGTCCGAGCAGTTTGAACTTTTCGAGCGAATATCAATTGAGTATCAATAGAAAATTACAATTTGAAGAGATTTGAGTAATTTATCGAACTTTAAATTTGCTCATATTTGAATCATTTATATTTTGTGTCGAGCTCAAATTAAACTTTTAGTCGAGCGAGTACGAATCAAGTCCGAATTGTTTTGTTCATTTTACAACCTTACCATTGAAGAATGGTTACAAAAAAGATATACAAAATAATGTGTATGATTGTGATTGGTTACAACTATTGAACCCATTTATAATTTGTTAGGAATAAGCATATGAATGATATTCCTATTTATATAAGATTTGATTATGATCTTAATGAATGAATATGCAAATATGTCTGCATTGAAATAAGCTGTAAATTCCTTGAATAGACAACAAGAATATATGTACAAGGACTTAGACAGAAATGATCAAATATGTTAGGTTGATTCTACATGAACAAAACAGCTTGTGTAAAGTCCTTAAAAAGAATATGATGTACAAGGACTAAATATAGAAAGATCAAGTTTGTTAGGTTGATCTTATATGATGTAATAGATATGTCTGCCTTATCGTCGAGTACTGCACAAACCTTAGAAGTCTGCCAGGAGAAACAAAGAACTTGGAGAATATCAAGTCAGAATCGTAGTCTGTTGAGCCAGCCGTCGAATTGAAGAAGCCAAGGCAGAATCGTAGAGTATCGAGAAAGTGGCTATAGATCATAGTTTGCCTTGGAGGGCCTCAATCAGAATCGTAGAGTTGATTCAAGCACATGCCAAGCTAAGTCAATAATCGTAAACCACACTTGAAGTTGTGAAGTCTCTTAATCATATCAGAGGTAGAAATCGTAGTCGAGCAAAATAAGACATGGACATCAAGTGTTAAAACAGAAATCGTAGTTTGGTATACAATTTGCTCTAGGAGTCGTAGTGTTTGCAGAACCAAAGCTAGATTGTAGTCTGCAGGTCAAAGTCTTCGACAAAGCCTATCAATGCTCACAACGTCAAGGAAGAATCGTAGTGTTAGCATGATTCTCAACACATGAGCACTCCCAAAGCATCCAAAGAATGAAGCCTCTGGACAGAACTATAAAGATGCAATCTACCTAAAGGAAGCCAGAGAGCATTCACCAAAGGGCTTACAAGCAAACAGAAGATCAGAGTATCAATTCAATCAGCATCCTGATTGAGACGTGAATCCATTCGAGGGAAGTTTTCCACAAGAAATAGTAAGAAGACTTCAGAGAACTTGATTGACAAAAGGAAGTCAGCAATGCAGTAGCAGACACACAAGAGATGACAATCTTGGGTGTGACTATGATCGTAGTGTTTGCCAGATTAGAAGGAGGAACTGATGGGGTCTATAACAGAGATACTGACCAACCTATACATAATAGACAAAGAAGATTAAGCATGGGTCAGACCATTGATGATATTTGAACGGGAGATCACAAGGAGAAAGAGAGTTGAGTATGACCAAACTGATAAGTCTAGAAGTTAAGGAGGACCAGAGTATTCAGACAAGTTGTCAGTACCTAATGCAAGTCAAGGCAAGCAGAAGTGGTAAAGCACTGCACGAATGAAGAAAGAGAAGTTCTGTATTGCAAACTCAAAGAACATTATCGGAATCGTAGAGTTCAGTCATCTGCATCAGAATCGTAGAGTTCAGTCATCTGAGTATTGAAGCCTTGACAACGTCTCATTGCAAAGACTGACATTCAAACGTTGGGTATTGAAAGCATCGATGAAGAAGGACAACTCCTGATGTTCTAATCGAGGAATCAGAAAGAAGAAATAAAGGTGACTACCAGCCTGACACACTAAAGTGACATGTTGACCTAGTCATATTTTATCCTTAAGTTTTGATGATGAATTATTCGTATTCTAAATTATTTTATGGCATTTCAGGTATCTGATGATAAGGAACATTTATTAGATTGAAGAGTTTTTTCTTTTCTAGGAAAACCAAATGTAAGGTCAATTGCATAATAATTGATTTTTCATTTAAAGGCTCTAGGACATATCATTTGCATTTTATTATATGTCTTACAATGAAAAATGATTTAAAAGTTTTGAAAAAGGTTTTTTCCTAAATAATTTAAAAATATGTTATCAAGTACAAAGAGTTTTAAATGCATTATTTTATAGAATGGAATATGTTACATGTATATATTACTTGATATATGATTTGCATGTATACTTGGGTTATATACTGATTCTTGCTACACGTGGAGATATATATGCCTAGAAGCTAGAAAGGATGGTAGCATTGTGATATGTGTGCACGGTTTACAAGGATAATGATTATAAGTCTTGGGACTCTAATATGTTATTGGAAAGATAAAGGACACGCCACTTTTTATGCATAACTTTAGTTGTTGCATACTACTTTAACATAGAGAGAAAAAGTCAAAGTCATTTTGTAATGAGTTATCTCTTAAAATGTATTTTTGAAATTATCCCAACAAGAATGACACTAACAGAATTGAGTTTGGATAAATATCAGTTGTGTGGGTTCTTTACCGCTGTGAGTTAGTTTAGAGATATTATCATGCCGTTTGGTTATTTGAACAAAAACAGAACATCTCTTATTAACGGTAAAATATTATGGGATATAAAAACAGTATACTCATGTTTGGAAAATACAACTCACGAAAATATATTTGCACTAATTACTGATTATATATCGAGCAATTTTATTCTATTGGTGCAAACCATTGAGCAGCTAAACAATTTATTTCTGATATCTTTGAGCTGGTATTTTGTAAGAAATTAATTGTTTATCTTTTTGTGCTAATTGATCATTGCATATAGTTGAGCCTTTAATTGTTAAATTGATTATTCTTGCATTGATCATAGACCTCTATATTTGTATTGAATTTTCTGTTTTAGACTAAGTGTAGTCTAAAGGTGTTAATCCTAGTGGATTAGAGAAAAGGTTTACAAACAGGTTCAAGGAAGCAAATGTGCTTGAAGAGTGCATAGGTGCACAAGGAGCAAGAGTCCTCAAGAGGAATTAATTGTTGATTAATTTTTGTAAGAATCTGTTTTGTAATTGGTGTTTATTTATAAAGATATAAATAAAGTGAGTCTCCAATACTAATTGGTATTGGACGTGGACTAGGCTATTATTATAGAGGGTAATAGCTGAACCGCGTAAAAAATCTTGGTGTTGATTTTAATACTTGCTTTACTTTATTTATTCACATAAGTTATTTAATTATCTTAATAGTTAAAATTTGAATATTTGCATTATATTAAGATAATTCTTTAACACCAAGTATTTTATTTAAATTATAAATTCAGCAGGATATTTAGTCATTTCAGTAGACTATATTAATTCAGCAAACTAAATTATTAAATATAGTAGCATGAATTTAACAGCTTGATCTAAGAATTAAAAATTGGTCATAGATTGCTCCCACACTTATTCAACCCCCCCTCTAAGTGTGCCTAGTTAAATTTCATTTGGTATCAAAGCTTGGCTCTACTTATCTTGGTCTTAAAGGTGACTTGTAGGGAAAGATTTTGACATGACACAGTTCGGGAACAACAATCAAGAAAGTCAATCAACCAATAGACCTCCTTGTTAGAGTTTATGCCCTAGAGGCCAATTATTTGATATAATTGCTAAACGTTTTGATATTATATTTGATTGAATAAATAAATGATTTTATTATGGTTTTATTTACTGCGTAATATAATTGTTAACATAATAAAATTCCTTAGAATAGTGATACAAATTATATAGTTTCAAGTATGTGACTTGAACATGAGATTATAATTACAATTAGTATCATTGTTCTTAAATGTCCTTAGTCGAGTATCATTGTTGATGGGACAACAATGATGCATTGAGACTAGTATGTGGATTATTGATGACCAAATCTCATTGGTCATAAATATATGAGATATTAAGTCAATGCATAGGTACATGTTGAGAACGATGTCTTTGGATGGACCCACCATGAGAATTCTATATGGAGCATTATGCGAAGTGTCATTAGCAATTCTCATAGTGATAATGATGTAATGGTCCTCCGACACGAAATCGCTATATTACTACTACCCAGAATTTATGTACTTTAATATCATCAAATGTCACCTTTAATAGGGTGGAGTATAAAGGTGATTATTGGGTTCATCATGAATCGTGTGAGAAATATGAGTGATCTAGATGGAATTTAACCATCCTATATATTATGGGTGATATCTATAGGCCTCTTGATTGAGTAGGACTATGAAATGCATGGCCATGCTCAAATAGTGATTTGTTTCATATAGTCTACTCATTGATCAAGAAAACTCAGATTAAATTATGAAGAGTATGACACATTCCATGACTCGAGTTTAATCTAGGATATTAAAGTTAAAAGGATTAAATTACATTGAAACATTGGTCACAAAAATGGTTGCATCGAATCATCGATCTTATTATTACTTGGGTAGCAGTGATGCATTACTAGATGTCGCTCACTGTTTATAATTTTATAATATGATTTTAAAATTATTGCCAACGTAATAATAACCTATAGGGTCACACACATAGAACATAATTTAAAAAGGAAATTAATTTAAATTTTAAGGATTTAAATATATTAATATGATTAATAGTATTTAAATCACGAATTTAAATTAAAAGGATAATTTGTATATATGTATATTAATTAAGTAAGACTTAATTAAGAGATATATATATATATATATAAATTCGGATTTTATGAAATTAGGTTTTGATTAATACCTTTTAACTACTATATATATGATATATAGCAGCCACTTAGGAAAACAATCAAAAACTTACAAACCCTAGCCGCTCTTAGAGAGAGACTAGAGAAAAGTTCGAAAATCTTGTTCCTTTGGTGGCTAGAACCGCAGCTCCTTTTATTGCAGAATCGTTCGACGATTTGCGTGCGTTCGTGTGGATACCGTAGAGACGTAGTACCGTGAAGAATTGCGTTGGAGATTCAGAGCGTTTCAGAAAATTCAATAATCGATATAATATCTAAACCACTGAATTAATTGTTTTTCGCATGGATCCTGTTTTTAGGGTTTCAGAAATTGCTTTAAAATTTTAATTTCCGCTGTGCATTTCTGTGCCGAAACCTAACACTCCTTTGTTGTTTGGAACAGAAAATTACAACTTCTGGAAATTTCGAATGAGGATCTATCTTAAAAGAGATCATTGGGAATGGTGGGTTGTGGAGAACGAACTAGTTGTTCCACGAAGAGATGACGGGACACCAAAGATTCTGCTTGAAATGGATTCAACCGAAATCTACATGGTCTCATATGATTCAAAGGCTATGAACACATTTCTCAGCGGCATGGTACAATCCGAGATAGATAAAGTCTCTTCATGCAACACTGCCAAAGAGATGTGGGATACTTTAGTGGTAAGTCATGAAGGTACTTCAAAAGTACGAGAAGTCAAGCTAAGCATGCTTATGCACGATTATGAAATGTTTAAGCTCGAAAAAGATGAAACCATCAAGCTAGATCAAGCAAGATTTCTAGTCCTTTTAAACTCCTTGAAATTGCTGGACAAGACTATTCCTCAAAGTGAGATCAACTGTAAGTTGCTTCGGACTATGCCCAAAAGGTTTGCTTCTAAAATCACTACTCTTCAAGATTCTGTTACAATTTCTTCCATGGATACTTTAACTTTGTTTGGTGAATTCGAAGAATATGAACATCAGTTAAAGAGATATGATGATGAGGAGGAAACTCCTCGAAGAAAGGTCTTAGCTCTTATTGTAGATAATGAGGAGGAACTTGATGATAACTACGATGAAGAAATAACAATGATGTCAAGGAAACTCAAAAGGGTTACTACAAAGGAAGAACAAGAGAAGAAACACTTTCAATTCAAATAAATTCAAAGGAAAGCAAACTGAAGAGACATGCTTCGAATGTGGATGTCCTGGTCACTTCAAGAAAGATTGTTTTCAATTAAAGAATAAAGGGAAGACAAACTTCAAAGACAACAAGAAGAATAAAGCCTTTATTACTTGGAGTGATGAAGAATCCTAAGTAGAGATCGATGCTAAAGATTAAATAGCACAAGTATGTTTCATGAGAATTGAAGGTGAATCTAATCAGGTATCTCTTAATGAACTAAACTCTTTAGAACAAGAAAATAAGAAATTAAGAGAAAAGAATGCAAGCTTAAAAGGATTAGTTAGTACACTAATGGATGAAGTAGATTCACTCATAGATGAAAAGAAAGATATTGAAAAGAAATCTATATATAAAGAAGAAAAGGTTTTGATTGCAAAAATTGATTATTTAGACAATTATAATAAAATACATTTCAATAAGGTAAAATTCTTAAATAATGAAGTCCAAAAATTGACTAATGAGCTAAAAATGAGAGATGTGTGTATTGATGCATTTAGTGATAAATCTCCTGTTAAAACGTTTCCTAATAATGAACTTAAAAAAGAAATAGACTCACTAAAATCATCTCTTGCTAAATTTGTTCAAGGTGAAGAAAATCTAAATGTTATATTAGGTAAACAAAGACCTAGTTTTGAAAGACAAGGAATTGGTTTTAATTCTATGCATAAAAAGAGTAATATGAAAATGTTAAAATCAAAATCACGCTTTAGTTTAAATTATTGCTCTCCTTTCACAACTTGTAAACATTGTGGTATTAAAGGTCATTTAGATATAAATTGTTTTAAACGAAATAGGGTTAAAAAGGTATGGATTAAAAAGAGTGATTTAATTGCTACTAACATAAATGGACCCAAAAAGATATGGGTACCAAAAGGATGAATTATCTTATCTTGACAGGTATGTTTAAAGGCAAGAGTTCCATCTCAAAAATGGATTCTTGATAGTGGATGTTCTCGTCACATGACAGGTGATAAATCAAAATTCATGGAACTAGACATCAAGAAAAAGAATGGAACGGTCACGTTTGGAGATAATAGAACCTGCGAAATAATCGAAAAAGGTAAAATTAGAAATGGCAATGTAAGTATCAATAATGTTCACCTTGTTAACGATCTTGAATTTAATTTAATAAGCATAAGTCAATTAATGGATAATGGTCATCAAGTAAATTTTGAAAAGATAAATGCACAATATTTCATGGTACTAACAATACTACTCTAGTTGCACAAAGAGAATGAAATATATATATTATTGATTTTGAGCAACAGGATGAAGAACTATGTCTTACTTCAGTACAAGATGAGGCTTATCTATGGCATAAGAGGATGGGACATGTTCATATGGATCTAATCAAAAAGTTATCTGTAAGAAATCTTGTAAGAGGATTGCCAAAAATAAGGTTTGAAAAGAAAGGAATATTCATTCCTTTTCAACTGGGAAAACAAGTAAGAACTTCTTTTACAACAAAGAATATGGTATCAACCTCTTCTCCCTTGCAATTACTTCATCTTGATTTATTTGGACCAGAAAGACATTCTAGTATTAATGGTAAATTTTATGCATTTGTAATAGTTGATGATTTTTCTAGATACACATGGGTTTTATTCTTGAGAACTAAGGATGAAACATTTAAAGAGTTTGAAAGATTAATAAGAAAACTTGAAACAAAATATAGTTACAAACTCATTAGAATTAGAAGTGACCATGACACTGAATTTCAAAAAGATTTTATAACCTTTTGTGATCAAAGAGGTATTAGCCATGAATTCTCAGCACCAAGGACTCCTCAAAAAATGGGGTGGTGGAAAGGAAGAATAGGACTCTACAAGAGACAGCTAGAACTCTATTACAAGAAAGTAAGCTTCCAAAGAAATTTTGGGCTGAAGCAGTAAGTACATCTTGTTATGTTTTAAATAGAGTACTCATTTGTCCTATTATTTTGAAAACACCATATGAGCTTTTAAATAATAAAATTCCCAACATAAGTTATTTTAAAATATTTGGTTCTAAATGCTTCATTTTAAATATAAGTGACAATTTGGGAAAATTTGATGCTAAGTCATATGAAGGAATATTTATTGGTTATTCTCAAAATAGTAAGGCATATCGCATTTTCAATATTAAAAAGTCATGTGTAGAAGAATCTGTTCATATCACTTTCAATGAGACTAACAATGATCTTCCAAAAGAAAGTGAAGATGATGCAGGAAATTTGGAGATAGTCAACATTTTAGCAAACCGAAATGAACAAACCAGGAGACCGAATGAACAAATTCAGTAAACTGAAATGAATGACCAGCATGAACGTGAACCTGAAGATTTACAGGATGATGAAGATGAGTCTAATGATCAAGAGGAAGTTATGCATAATATCCAAATGCCAAGAACAGCTAGATACATCAAGAATCATCCTCCAAAAAATATCATTGGATATATCAATAAAGGTATAACCACACGAAGAGGTTTATAAAATCACTGTGCATTCTCTGCATTTTTGTCACAGGTTGAGCCAAAGAATGCAAAGGATGCTATACTTGATGAGAACTGGCTATTGGCAATGCAAGAAGAACTTCAACAATTTGAGAGATGCCAAGTGTGGGAACTTATGTCTCCTCCAAAAGATGTTTCCATCATTGGTACTAAATGGGTCTTCAAGAACAAGCTTGATGAGAACGGGACAATCATTCGTAACAAAGCAAGGTTGGTAGCTCAAGGATACAACCAACAGGAGGGGATCGACTATAAAGAAACTTATGCACCAGTAGCAAGGCTGGAATCAATCCAAATTCTGTTAGCTTTTGCTTGCTACAAAAAGTTTAAGCTTCATCAAATGGATGTAAAAAACGCATTCCTTAATGGATACATCAATGAAGAAGTACATGTCAAACAACCTCTTATATTCGAGCACAAAAAGTATCCTAATTGTTGCCTCTCTTTTAGTCTTAACAAAAGAGCTCTAACTCATGCAAGCATACATGCGTTAATAAGTAATACAGAGCAAGTAAAGTATCGATCCCACAGAGAAAGTTGTTTAACTTAAACTACTATTCATTAATTAATTCACTATATTTATATGCTCAAACTAATGATTTAACTTGGGTTGTTCTCGAATTACAAATTCAACTAAAACAATAATAACGATAGAATAAATGATACTGGAACTAATGGGATCCTAACTTCATTTAATACTTCATTCAATCGCCACTATCATGCATGACTTGCTCACATATCACAGAAAAGTAGCCAAGAGCACTAAAAGAGTATTAGCCATTTTTCAATGCACTAAGACCTACTTACACAATATCCACAGATGATAGACTCTATGTAATCATCAATATAACCAAAATCACTATATGTCTATGTGAAATTGCAACTATATTGATTTTAAGTTCAAGCCCTTATTCTAACTTATACGGTGAAAAACAAAGATATGTCTATCCGTTCACAAAATACATAAGCTATATAACACGACCCTCTATACGTATACTATCATGATTACAGTCCATATTTGCATGTTCATTGTCAATTCCATACAAATACTGAAACGAATGGTGATCAAACATCCATATATACAAAACAATCATGATAGACATCCCATATGACATGCAAAACAATCCAGCATTTAAGCATGCAATCAAACTACATATTAAAATCCGTTAGAATCCTATAATGGAGTTTAGTTCATGACTGAACCAAAAGCCATTATGGGATCAAATCTAAACATGGTCAATAAACGACAATTGAAAGATGAAAGATAAAACTATCAAACCCAATTGCTGAATATAAATCAATATTCAGATCCTCATAAGAATCTAGCAAAACTAATAATAATAATCCACTCTGGTAGAAAATCCTAAGAAGGAGTAGAAAAGTAGAGTTGTGGCCTCCTTCTACGTTGGAATCTCCCCCAGAGAGTAAACCCTAATTACGATGTAAAGATACATGAAAAACTTAATAAAATGTCAAGTGATGCCCCTGACACCAGTCATGAATCGTTTTAAATCAATTACAACCCTTAAAAATTGGAAATAAAATAAAACAAGTCAAGTGACTTAGGGCCTCGCACATGCACAAAGCTTCTTTCACTTGATATTCTTCTGTAGCGAGACTTGCATAGAAGTTTGTCTGTTCACCGATCTCTCATAGCGGTAGCTCCCCCTGGCTTGTCCTTCTCGCGGCCACGCAACTTGCAGTAGGTTTCCTAGTTTTGTTGGGTACTTTCATGGTATGCGCCTCAAAGCTCTCTTTGTCATGGCCATGCGCTTGCGATCTTGTCTTTCTAATCCTGCTCCTAAGCTTGGTTCTGCAATGTTGCTGCTGCTACTGAAATGTCCTATGTGTATCCATGCTTGTCCATCCATGCTCCACTCAATCCTAGCCATGCACATCCTATCTTTTGCCTCGCCTCACGCATCCATTAGCCTCGTGCCCGATATCACCACCAAATAAGGCCAATTCCTGCACTTATTCACCAAAAGGAGTTTTAAGTATGCGAAATGCAAATTAACATAAAATAAAGCTAAAACAGACTAAAATGTACTTGAGATGGGCATAGTTCGCATGAATTGGTACTCCATAAGTAGGTGTAAATCTTACTTATCACTAATCATGTGTACAAGCTAAATAAAGCTCTTTATGGCTTGAAACAAGCTCCAAGGGCTTGGTACGAAAGGTTAAGTAAGTATCTCTTATCAAATGGATTTGTTAGAGGAAAAATAGATTCTACATTATTTATTAAGCATAAAAATATCGATATCATTATTGTTCAAATATATGTAGATGATATAATATTTGGTGATACTAATGATTTTCTTTGTGAGTGGTTTTCCAAGTGCATGCATAAAGAATTTGACATGAGCTTAATGGGAGAGCTTAATTACTTCTTGGGACTACAAATCAAGCAAACAAAGGAAGGAATTTATATCCATCAAACCAAATACACAAAAGAACTACTTAAGAGATTTGGCTTTGAAAGATCTAACTCGAAAGGTACACCAATGAACACATCAATAAAGCTCACCACTAATGAGAAAGGTATAGATGTTCATATAACAAAATATCGAGGTATGATTGGATGCTTACTATACTTAACTGCCTCTAGACCCGATATAATGTATAGTGTGTGTCTATGTGCAAGATTTTAGGCTAAACCCAAAGAATCACACTTAAATGCTGTTAAAAGAATTTTGAAATATTTAAGTGGTACTATTAACTTTGAGTTATTTTATCCAATTTCCAATCACTTTGAACTAATAGATTATTCAGATGCTGACTATGCATGATGTCAAATCGATATAAAAAGTACAAGTGGTGCTTGTACTTTTTTGGGACATAGTCTCGTGTTATGGCATAATAAAAAGCAAACCTCAGTGGCTCTTTCAACTACTGAGGGTGAATACCTAGCTGAAGGAAGTTGTTGTTCTCAAATTTTATGGATGAGACAAACTCTATGTGATTTGGACATATTATGTGAATGTGTGCCTATATATTGTGATAATTCTAGTGCTATAGATATATCTAAAAATCCTGTGTTACTCTCACGTACAAAACACATTGAAGTGAGACATCATTTTTTACGTGATAATGTGTCAAAAGGTTTTATTAAATGAATTTTTATTCCTACTGAAAATCAAATCGCATATATTTTTACAAAACCATTAAGTGAAGATAGATTTTGCATGCTGCGAAGAGAACTTGGTATGTGTATTGCTTAAATGTTTGCATTATCGTTATGTTATCCTATTATGCATGCTTACCTTAATAACTGATAAAATCTAGGATATTCGATATTGTGAGTTTTCAGCTGCTCATTAAATGTCCTTAAATCGTGGACACGGTAGTCTAAATATTTGCCATAATGAGTTTTTGAAGTTCAAAAAGACAAGTCGGCTGAGTCTCTTGGGAGACGTAGGCGTGTAGGGATGTACTACATACATGCATCTGATTTTATATCTCTCTCATCTCATTATGAGTTTCAATTTTCGGCTGCTTAAATCATGGACGCAAGATTCTAGGCGTCTCTCATAATATTTTTTAAAAGCGAAAAGACAGGACAAAAAAGGTTATCTCGAGAGACGTAAACGTGTTTGATGTAACGTACATGCATCTGTTTTTTTATTTATCCTTCCCTCTTTATTCTCCTTACATTTCATAATTTCTTATGATTCTCTCTCCTTTTATTTTTCTCATCGCGTTCTTCATCAGCAAACTTCAATCACCATGAGAACTCGAACTCATAAACGATCATTGTTCGATTCTGATGATGATCAAACGCCGATTCTTCCCCAATCCACTGTCGGACCTTCACAAAGCAATGCAAACTAAAGAAGGTCGTGTCTGATAAAACGGAGTATTTAGACTCTTCTTCTGACGAGTCCACTTTCAGTCCCTCCATTCCAAAATCATCTGGACCCTCTCAGCGAAGACAGTCAACCATTCCATCTTGTAAGGCTGAGTTCACATCTCCACTAGTTTCGGTAAACCCTAACCTCTCATCCGACCTTCCTGAAAACTTCTTTAGAAGTAATGCTTATGAGGTATGGTTTAGAACTGTCGTTTTTCTGAAACAATTTATTTATGAAAAATCCGTGGACCAAATCTGTTATCAAGAGTCTCCTTTGAAAAATCTGTTTGAATCTTGTGATATGTCTTCCTTGCTTTTTCCACCTTTAGTTGCATATCCTAGACTTGTGCAACAATTTTATACTAATCTTGAATGCCATGGGGAGTTTTAGACCTCTTTTGTTAAAGGAAAGTTTTTGTATTTTACTATTATGGATTTCGATAGTATTTTAAACATCCCATTCATTGGTGATTGTCCATATACACGAAAAGGGGCTGTCCATTCTCCATTCACCCCTTTGGAACAACTACACAGCATTATGGATAACCCTTTGTTAACTGATGTTTTTACTCCAAAAATCATAGATGTCTCTCCTATTTCCTGTGTTCTTCATCATTTGATTCGGTTTAATCTTTTGCCCCGTTTAGGTGGAGGGGCTGATTTTACATATCAAGATTTGATTGTTGTTATTATGCTTTTAAAAGGTGTTTCTTTCAATTTGTCTCAACTGATGCTTCATCAAATGATGAGTTGTTTGAGAAAATTAAAAAATTGTCTGCCTTACAGTGCTACTCTCACTACTTTCATCAATCATTTTAAAATTTCTTTTGAAAATGAATTTTCTGTTTTAGTTAATGATTCTTTCAGTGTTCATACTCTCAAACAGTCTCGTATTAATTTGATTGATGTTCAGTTTATTCGTGTCCATTCTGATAATTCTATTCCTCCAATTTCAATTCTATCTTCCCCTGTTCATCCCCCACACAATCTTCTCCTAAAATTGTGGATATGTTGAAAGTTATTCTTAGTAATCAAGAGAAAATGCAAATTGAAATGTCTGCTCTTCACAACCATATGTCTCTGTTGGAAAAAGGTAAGTTGCCTTTAGGAGCGCCTGAAATCAATAAACTTTATCACAACATTGAAGCTGAGTTTATAGATTTACAAGCCGATTTTGAAATACAAACTACTGCGTTGGCTGAGGTAATGCAAAGAAGACTTAATCGAAATTCTTGTCAGTTGAGTCAAGAGATTAAGTTCGTTAGTAATCTGGTAGGAGAGTTAGCTGATTTCATGGCTATGCGGTTCAACGATGTGGGATCTAAACTACATTTGCAGCGTAAGCATTCCACTGTTACGGAGTGGGTGCATTGCAACTGGTTAACCGAATATCAAGGTGAATTTCTTGACGTACCTCTACCACCTGCAACTATTATACTCCAGCCTCCCCACTTTGCTATTGATCTGAGCATTGCTGAGAAAGTTCACCGTGCAAATCATCGTCCTTATTTCACCAAGAGAGATGAACAGCGTGCAGCAGTGGTATACCTTGATTAGTTGCTCTTTCCCTTTTTGTTTGATGATAAAGGGGGAGAAATTTTAAGACTTTTGAATTGTTTGGATGTGGTTTCACAGACTTATTATTTAAATTTTAAAAAAATTTATGTTAGCAGTTTGATATTTTATATATGTTGCACTAACATGATTGCAGGTATATGCCAGATAATATGGGTTGTTTTAAAATTTCAGTTTACTAAAATCGAATTTGAATTTTGAATTTCAGTTAGTTATTATGAGATTCCAGAAATGATAAGTGATGCATGAATTTAGGGGGAGCTAATTATATTGTATGCATGAACATAGGGGGAGTTAATGGGAATTAAAAGGTTTTTGGTTGTCACCATCAAAAAGGGGGAGAATGTTGACCTAGTCATATTTTATCCTTAAGTTTTGATGATGAATTATTCGTATGCTAAATTGTTTTATAACATTTCAGGTATCTGATGATAAGGAACATTTATTGGATTGAAGTGTTTTTTTTCTAGGAAAACCAAATGTAAGGTCAATTGCATAATAATTGATTTTTCATTTAAAGGCTCTAAGAAATATCATTTGCATTTTATTATATGTCTTAAAATGAAAAATGATTTAAAAGTTTTGAAAAAGGTTTTTCCTAAATACTTTAAAAATATGTTATCAAGTACAAAGAGTTTTAAATGCATTATTTTATAGAATGGAATATGTTACATGTATATATTACTTGTTATATGATTTGCATGTATACTTGGGTTATATACTGATTCTTGCTACACGTGGAGATATATATGCCTAGAAGCTAGAAAGGATGGTAGCATTGTGATATGTGTGCACGATTTACAAGGATAATGATTATAAGTCTTAGGACTCTAATACGTTATTGGAAAGATAAAGGACACGCAACTTTTTATGAATAACTTTAGTTGTTGCATACTACTTTAACATAGAGAGATAAAGTCAAAGTCATTTTGTAATGAGTTATCTCTTAAAATGTATTTTTGAAATTATCCCAACAAGAATGACACTAACAGAATTGAGTTTGGATAAATATCAGTTGTGTGGGTTCTTTACCGTTGTGAGTTAGTTCGGAGATATTATCATGCCGTTTGGTTATTTGAACAAAAACAGAACATATCTCTTATTAACGGTAAAATATTATGGGCTATAAAAATAGTATACTCATGTTTGGAAAATACAACTCACGAAAATATATTTGCACTAATTACTGATTATATATCGAGCAATTTTATTCTATTGGTGCAAACCATTGAGCAGCTAAGCAATTTATTTCTGATATCTTTGAGCTGGTATTTAGTAAGAAATTAATTGTTTATCTTTTTGTGCTAATTGATCATTGCATATAGTTGAGCCTTTAATTGTTAAATTGATTATTCTTGCATTGATCATAGACCTCTATATTTGTATTGAATTTTCTGTTTTAGACTAAGTGTAGTCTAAAGGTGTTAATCCTAGTAGATTAGAGAAAATGTTTACAAATTAGTTCAAGGAAGCAAAGGTGCTTGAAAAGTGCATAGGTGCACAAGGAGCAAGAGTGCTCAAGAGGAATTAATTGTTGATTAATTTTTGTAAGAATCTGTTTTGTAATTGGTGTTTATTTATAAAGATATAAATAAAGTGAGTCTTTAATACTAGTTGGTATTGGACGTGGACTAGGCTATTATTATAGAGGGTAATAGCTGAACCACGTAAAAAATCTTGGTGTTGATTTTAATACTTGCTTTACTTCATTTATTCACATAAGTTATTTAATTATCTTAATAGTTAAAATTTGAATATTTGCATTATATTAAGATAATTCTTTAACACCAAGTATTTTATTTAAATTATAAATTCAACATGACATTTAGTCATTTCAGTAGACTATATTAATTTAACAAACTGAATTATTAAATATAGTAGCTTGAATTTAATAGCTTGATCTAAGAATTAAAAATTTGTCATAGATTGCTCCCACACTTATTCAATCCCCCCCTTCTAAGTGTGCCTAGTTAAATTGCGAAATAGTAGACTACAGTGTCAGAAAAGTGAAAAAGGGGGTTGTCATGTCACATCTGCACCAAATAACTCGAGATCTGCGAATCAATTCAAATAGCTCTCAAAGGCTATAATCCAACGGGAAGCTTATAAAAGGTTATTTAACAACAGAAGCTTAAAAGGAGAAAGGTTGGTAATAGTAAGGTTGTTGACTCTACGAGTTCTACAGAGCAAAACAAAATATGTCTCAGTGGCAGTGAGACTACGAAAGTAGAAGTGAAGCAAGATAAGAGAAGTGCTTTAATAGAAAAAGGCTTCACTTAACAACAATTAGAATGCCATTAAGAATGTCAGCCAAGTTGAGAGCCAAGAAGGCCAAGATAATATCATTCAAGAGATTGGCAGATCAGAGAGAAGATTCAAAGAGCCAGTCTACGAATCACCATGAACCACCAAGAGCTAAAGAAGAACAGATACAAAATCAAATATGTACACAAGCCAACCAAGGTTCAGGGGATGCTAAGTGCCAGACGAAGTCTACCAAAGATGCAAAGACTTAGCAAACCTCATGTAGTGAAGAAGTGCAAGCTGAGATAAAAAAAGGCCAACCAAAAGATCAGCTGCACCAAGGAAGTAGTTGAAAACTGCTAAGTACTCAAAGAGATCGAGCTTCATGAACAACTTAGCAGTCTGTCCAATGGTGATCCAGTCTCGATGCAGAATCCAAAGAGGATCACAACAAGCTGCCAAGTATCAAGGATTAACAAGCTTAAAGTCATCTTGGCAGCTCAGCACCACCACCACCACCACCACCAACAAGCCAGGGCCCTAAACTGTACAAGGGACTAAACTGAGTTCCAAGGCTACAGGCCTTGAAGAGTTCTTAGTGAACTGAAGTTCGAAGTCTATTGGACTTAAAGAGTTCTTAGTAAACTAGAGTTCCAAGGCTGCTGGCCTTGAAAGAATCTTAGTGATTCTGTGATGTAAAGACTTTCTTAGTGGAATCCTTGCTTGTTGAAGAAGAAGAGTGGATTAGGAGCTTGAGTCTCTGATCTACTTAAAATCCCTTGTGTCTTTTATATTCTAGCATTTACATTATGAATCTATAACTGCTATAACTGCTGTAAATATGATAATTACTTACATCTAAACTAACTCTAGAAAAATGGTTAACATAACATCTATGAAGGGGAACCTTAACTTATTCCGCTATGTTTGAAATAATTCTTAAGTTTGTCATTTGCTATTTACTCAGCAATGTAAACTAAAATGGAAAAGATTTTTGAAATAAAAAAGGATCTATTCAACCCCCCTTCTAGACCTATTGTGTGCCCTTTGGGAACTAACAATTGGTATCAGAGCAGGTTCTCTTATTATATTCTAAAAGCTAACGCTTTGAGCCTGATCCTAGACACAAACCATGTTCTAAACTTAGTTTAGTAGTAAGCCGTTTGTAATTACTGATGAGCTCACGCGTTGGAAATTATACATACAGGTAAATGTGCACATTCACCTGAAGCTGCTCAGATTGGTCTATGTTCCAAATGAATGCAACAACAAGACCAATCCATGTCCAAAGAAAATCAGCAGTCTGTAGACTAGTGATGGAAAGTCAAGAAGGGCATCAAAAACAAAGAATTTGTCATCCACTGTTCTGAAAAAGACGAAAGGCCTATATATGCAGAGAAATGTCTATCCAAGAGAAGAAAGAAAATTTGTTCAACATGTACTTGGCTAATCAGTTGGATCTGATCCTTGAGACTCAAGATTATCAAAGAACTAAAGCTGCCAAGGCTTTCTTATGTTATCAACTTCAAGACGATGCCTGATTGATCTAAGGTCAAATAGAGCAACAAGTTGTCAGCAATGAATTTAAAGATTTGCACATCAATGCCCAACATCATTCGCAAGACAAATGACTGTCAAGAAACTGACAGTGTAAAGGTATGGTTCTTCATTAACACATACATGAACATTATGTTGCATCACCTTATGTACTACTACAATATTCTTTCAAGAGACCATACTCTTTTTGAAAAGGGAAGAGAGAGAGAGAGAGTACATTAAGGTTGGAAACTTAATTGTCAACAAACTCTCTCTCCACCCAAAGTTCAGGTTGAAGATAACATCTTGAAAGAAGTATGGAGTGTGTCGTAAGTTAATTTAAATCCAACTAAGCTTAAGTGGATTAACTCTTGCTAAAGAATTGGTATGTATGCATATTTATACAAAACCAATGTTCTGTGTTCTTGATAAAATATAGAGTATGATTAACGCTAGAGGAGTATCTTGAAGATTCTTAAAAACTGATCATCTCCATGAATTAGCCAGATGCAAATAAGCAATAGCGTTGATTCCTACTCTAAGAACATTCAAGATCTGTGAACACAACCAAACAAAGAGTGAAACAGTCAAAGAAAAAGAATGTACTATCAAAATACTTAATCATTCACACACTCATCATCATGCATTATAAATATCATATCTAAATCTGATATATGCATAAATATGATTTTTTGACGCTAATGTTATGTAAATTCAAGCATATGAGGAATTGAGATTTCAAGAAAACTAATCCATCAGGACCCAAACAATATGGGGTACCAAAAATAGAAATTTACCTAACCTACATGTACTTGGTCTATATGATCACATAAGGAACACTAAAGCAGATAACTTTGATCACAAGGATTCAACCAGCCGCAAGGTCAGCTGCATTAGAAGGAAAAACGCAGTCTTAAATCAAAGAAGTCTTCACTCATCTCGATCGAAGAGTCACCACCAATCGAAGAGTCCAGACTTGCCAACCCATCAGAGGTGGATGCTGCAACGACTATTTCATAACAAGACAAAAGAGTTCTACTGGTTGTATCCATGCAAAGCATATCATTCCAAAGGGAACATCCTGGAAGTATGAATGATAGAACCTACATTCGTAGTGACTGATCAGCAAATCGTGGAGTGACCAGTTCGAAAGTACTCTACGAATCCAATGAAACTGATTTAATCATAAAAATACCAGATCAGTTCAGAAGATTCCAGCTAGAAGGAGAAGAACAAAGGTGACCTTGTAAGGATCTATATGCAGAAGCCAGTCCATCTACTTCCAAGATGGAGATATCAACTATGAGAGCAACAGTATGCTAAAGTCTAGCAATGCCAAAACTAAGGAGGAACACATTAAAGCTAAATCCTTCAAATCTCTTAAAAACTGAAGACATCTGAACTTGATGCAATGGCAAGAAAGATGATGATATAAAGATCATGATGAACTATCGACCTATCGGTCCTCAGGAATTTTGAAAAGCTTCAATGATTCCTGAAATAAAACTCTGGATTATCCAAACAAGTCCTCTGCCAGTAATAGAGTCCCAAAAATTTGTGGCTGATGTATCAAATGAATTCTTACTCCTAGTCGTAGAGTCCCTAAAATTCTAAGACTGATCATCAAGTCTCACCATCTCAATCTGAGATTCCCCAATATCAACATTCCAATCGTAGAGTATAAGTATACTACGATTGCAATACTTCTCAGTACACTTTCCTGAACATACAAGTGACATAGCGGAAAGCACTTCACCCTCCTCCACTGACAAATGCCAACATCAAGTCTGTCCAATGATGGTGAACAAACTCTAACAAAATGCCTATCGTGATGACATTCTTACACACAGTCTTTCTTGTTGGGAAATTGCATATTTAAATTTGATGTTGAAAGTAAATATTCATGCTTATATGTAAAGTCCTTTAAGGAATACATGTATAAGGACTTAGTGGTAGATCAAATTTTTTAGGTTGATTTGAGCTTTAATGTTCATCATTCTGTAAATGAATGTATAGAAGAAAAGATCAAAGCTGTTAGGTTGATCTATCTCTTGAGATGTAATAGATAGGCTTCAACAGAATCATAGTCTACCGAGCTGGTCAAAAGATTGCAGAAGTCGAGGCAGAATCATAGAGGTTCAAAATTCACAGTGTGTCTGCTTTTGAAGGCCTCTCTCTAAATCGTAGAGTGGTCCAAATGCCTGCCGAGCCAACTCAAAAATCGTAGTGTGCTCTTAGAAGCGTAGAATCTGAAAATGAAGTAAGCAAAGATCATAGTCTTCCAGTGCTTAAGAGAAATCGTATTGTTCTCTTCCATCAGTATGAGATCAAGCACAAAGGTGGCAAGACACCACGATCATGATCGTAGAGCATCATCTGTCTGCATCAGAAACATCGAGCCTTGTCCATTTGTTTAAGAATAAAAGTTAACAAATGTGGAATGAATTATAGATGTTGAGACTATCGAGAATCCCAATGACACAACACTCATCCTTAGTATAGAACGAAGAAACGTATTGAAGAAGCTAAGGAAAGTACTACATGTCAGCTGAAAACACCTTTTTAGGTGTTAGGTGATATAGCAGTCTGCAGTGTCAGTGGGCCAGACGGTAAATCTGAAGATTTACAGAAAGTCACCATCAGAGCTCAGAAATGTCAAATACAATTAATGCTTCAACGGATGCTATCAAACGGATACATTTTCAATGGCACCTTATATGTAAAACTAAAGCTGATGCAAAGAGAAAACAAGTAAACAACGAAAACGCTGAAGAACACTCAAGGTTCAACTTTACTATCTGAAAAAAAAGCTTTCCCAGCTACTTTGTTCTTTTGAACACAAGCTTAACGGCAACTGAGTAGCCATTCAAGAACTTGACTATTATCAAGTGAAGTAAGAAGTTCCAAGTCAGTTGGACTTGAAGAGTTCTGAGTGAACTAAGAAGTCCCAAGTCAGTTGGACTTGAAGATTTCTAAAGTGAACTAAGAAGTTCCAAGACTGCTGGTCTTATAGGAATCTGTGAGATTCAAAGATTATAAAGATATCCTTAGTGGATTTCCTACTCAAGGAGTAGAAGAGTGGACTAGGAGCCTTGAGTGCTCTGAACCACTTAAAAATGATGTGTCTCTTATTTTCTTACCATAACTGCTATATCTGCCATAACTACTTATATCCTATTAACTCGTTTTATCTTAAAGGGAAAACAAAAAAATCTCAAAGTCCGCTGTGATTAAATCATTATCAAATGTGACAAGTATTTTGTAAAAGAAATTTTAAATATCTATTCAACCCCCCTTCTAGATAACTATTATACCTCTGGGAACTAACACTTCTGATAAGCGCCTCAGGGACAAACCTGATCCTTAGTTCATTCTAAGAGGTTGGCCCTTCCTGAGCTACCTTAATAACCCAGAAGGAATGCTAAGTCAAAGAGCTTATCACAAGAACCAGGTTAGACAATGATTGTAGAGTATGATCAGCAGTAAACTCAACAATCGTAGAGCATCCTCGACGATCGTAGTCTTCCCAAAGGAAACACTAGCTCAGGGGGAGCTAAGGGCATATCAGTATTTTCCACACAATTTAAAATCATGGAACTCGACAGAACTCGACACGTTCCCCACTATTCAAATCGTGTGGAGGGAAGTTACAAATACAGTTTGGAAAGGCGTTTTGAAAATTTACCTCAGAATTTCAGTTCCCGAGCTCTCTTGGGGAGCATCAGTGGTTAAGCCATGCAACTCTAAGATTAGGATTAGTGATAAATCACTCACTGAAACATCTCTCAGAAGACGATCGTTGAGTTGATAAAGAAAATCATAGAGTCTATAGCTATCTTATCAAGCTACTCTACTTACTGAAAAAGTCAATGGTCGGCCTACTTTAGTAATGCTTATTTTCTTAAAAGAAAAATTAAAACTGAAAAACTAATCAGTTTATGGGGGGTTACAGTTTCTTACTGGGCATCGTGTAACCAATGGCTTTTTGACACATCACAGCTTATGCAGAGTCAGAAGGAACTGTCATAAAGACAAATTCAAAATCTCCAAACAATTATCAAAAGCTATCGACTTTCTTTCCCTCCCTTTTTCAAACCCTAAAATCCTCTTCAAACCCTAAACCTTGAGCTTCGCCCAAATTACATTCAACTGTGCCTCATAAGATTCCTGAAATTAAATACCCATATACTTCAAACTCTCAAATGGAAGAGTGGCGTGTTATAACTGGAATCCAACTCGGCTTCAAGAAGTTCGAATGATCATAAAAGAAGTTCAAGGACATACTTGAACTTGTAAAGAATGTTGGGTTTTCAGAGTGCTTGGAAGCTAACACTCCAGTGTATACCGATTTAGTGAAGCAATTCTATTCAAATGCAATGGCAGACTCTGGGATTGTATCAACAAATGTCAAAGGAGTAAGCTTGAAGATAAAAACCTCAGGCATTAACAAATGTCTAGGGTTTCCTGACCAAGGTCTGATAAACCTCGAAGACGTCGACATCGAAGATGGTATAAAGTTAATGCGCTAAAAAAGGAATGTAAATTTGAAAGATATGAAGAAGAAGGAGTTTCCTGAAGAGTTTGAATTTCTGGTTGAGATTACGGGAAAATACATCTTGTGCAAGGACACTGCACATGATACTATTAGTGATCTATAACTGAGAGTTATGACTGCAATCGTCATGAAACAACAGATGAAATTTGGAGCCCTTATAATTGATTGGTTGTCCAAATGGCTGGAAAAAGCTGAGATGAAGAAGTCTTCAGATAAACCCCTCATAAAGGTTTTTCATGGAAGACTCTTGAGCATTATACTGAAGAAGAAACTGAAGAGTAAGATAAGTGATGATGAGGGAGAACCACTGAATGTTCACAAAGTGATGTCACCACAGCTATTTGAAAACTAGAAGAAAAATCCCATGGAAAATAAAAGGCTAATGACATCTGGCAGCAACAACAAGGTCTCTGTAAAGAAGAGGAAGGCAAAAGAAATGGAAGGCAAAAGAAATGGAAAACAAGTTGTCTCAATCTGATGACTCTGCACCTGAAGTAGCCACTCCAGCAAAGCTAATAAAGAAGAAAACTAAGATTGTGAAGAATACAGAGGTTCCACCAAGCAGTCTCTCCACTGACAAGAAGAGACGTGAATCAGGAAAGGAAAGAGCATCAACTGCAGCAACCCCAAAAAGGAGAAAGAGTAATAGATTGCTCCAAAGAACTAATCAGAAGAAAGAAAGAGGCTCAATATCAAAAGTAATTGATCTCAGCAGTAGTGATGAAGATGACAAATTAAAGTGTATGGAAGAAGATATGAAAGGAAAAAGGAGGATGAGTTCTGACAGCACCATCAATAAAAGTGAAAGGACTGCAAACACAAATACAAATGAGTTTATGGCAGAAGAAGATAAAGAAAGTGAAAAAGAAGAGGAAATGACTACTGGGTTAAACAATTCTAAGAATGGCACTACAGAATAGTCAAGTGATAAAAATTAGTTGGAAGCATCCATTGATGAATCAGTTGAAATGACCCTGTATGATGAAGAGATGGAGATAGATTCCTGTTCTACAGATCAGGAATCAGCAGACTATCCTGTTCCCTCTCCAACAAGAGTTCACCAAAGATTAGTGGTGGAAGTCTTTGATGAACCACCAGATGTACTACCAAAAAGATGGATAAACCATGGAAATGAATGACTCAAAGTAGTAACGATGTCACAGAAGATTTGTTTAACAATTGGAAAGACATGGATTTAGATTGCACTACAATACTGTACAATCTTGACGATCTTCTGATGAAATGGTTCTACCCATGGATGCCCTGGCTAAAGGCATATACTGGTAAAGATGGAAGTTACTTCAACTGGTGTTACTTATATTTTTCGAACTTGGAGCTGGTGTCTCAAAAGTTTCCAAGAGTAAAGAAGTGTGTAACAACACTGATCAAAAACCAGTCTCACTTTAAAGTCTATCAACATACTGGCAACCACTACATTCCCTACGATTGTAGAGTAAGTTCAGATGGCAGAAGGATTATACCCAAGTATATGATCATAGAGTCCAATCACTCTACCATTACAGATGATCAAGCTTAGATTGAGAAGCTCCACTCTGCTCAAGTAGAATTGTCTGATATTCCTTCATCTTCTAATAGTGATTGACACTCAACGATCTATCAGATTCTCACTACATTCAAAAAACTGTCCAAGAATGAGAATTGTGGAGTCCAATCTGGTGTTCAGCAAAAGTTTGCTCAACCAAATGACCAAACTCCTAAGGAGCAAGAGTTACTGAAGAATTCCGACGAGTTGGTTGAGAAGATATCTCTCATTACCGAAGAAGCAAAGATGTTGTCAGAAGAAAGAGATAGTGTGCTTCAAAACAGACTTCAAGCCACAATATCAGATATATCTCTCAAAATCAAAGAGAGGAATCAAATCTATCTGAAGTTTATCAATGATCAGAAGGAAGAATCTCTGCAAGCTCAGAAGGATAATACAGATCAAATCATGTCCCTCTCTGATATGATTGACTTCCTAAAGAAGTCTCTCTCTCTACAGTTGGAGCTAAGTCAACAAGAACTCATGATTGAAGTTAACAACTCATCTTATCTGACAGAGCAACTTATGACAAATGTCCAACAACTTTTCCAAATGATTCATGACAAAAAGGGGGAGAAAAAGAGGTATTCAAGAAAGAGCAAGGAGAGAAGAATGAAGGTTGAAGAAAAGAGGGGGAGCAGGAAAGCAAAGAAGGAGAAGAAGAAGAAGCAGGTCAAAATAGCAGCAAGTGTATCATCATCTGAGGGGGAGCCAAAACAAAATTTGAAGAGTAAAGCAGAAGAAGAGCATGCATCTGAGTCAGAGCATCATAAAGATGATGAAATGGAGCTTGCATCTCAGGGTGGGGGGGGGGTAGGAACGAGGAGATCAAGAAGAAATGAAGTCACCATCCCAGGGGGAGCAGGAGCAAGAAGATCAAGAAGATGAGTAGCAACAACAGAGGGGATCCAGGGGATCCAGGAGACACACATGAAGAAGAAGGTATATCTCTATATATAATAGTTAACTCTGGATCAAAAATTTAGGTTTACTATTCAGCTGTAATCAAATACTTTTTAATATATCATTCATATTACCTGCTCTAGCAATACAGTAGCTCACTGTATCTTAAGATTCATTCATCTCATACATATGCACTTATTATTTTTTCATAATCAAATAGGGGGAGATTGTTAGGAATATGCATATGAATGATATTCCTATTTATATAAGATTTGATTATGATCTTAACGAATGAATATGCAAATATGTCTGCATTGAAATAAGCTATAAAGTCCTTGAATAGACAACATGAATATATGTACAAGGACTTAGACTGAAATGATCAAATATGTTAGGTTGATTCTACATGAAAAAAATAGCTTGTGTAAAGTCCTTAAAAAGAATATGATGTACAAGGACTAAATATAGAAAGATCAAGCTTGTTAGGTTGATTTATATGTTGTAATAGATATGTCTGCCTGATCGTCGAGTACTGCACAAACCTTAGAAGTCTGCCAGGAGAAACAAAGAACTTGGAGAATATCAAGGCAGAATCGTAGTCTGTCGAGCCAGCCGTCGGATTGAAGAATCCAAGGCAGAATTGTAGAGTATCGAGAAAGTGGCTATAGATCGTAGTCTACCTTGGAGGGCCTCACTCAGAATCGTAGAGTTGATTTAAGCACCTGCCAAGCTAAGTCAATAATCGCAAACCACACTTGAAGTCGTGGAGTCTCTTGATCATATCAGAGGTAGAAATCGTAGTCGAGAAAAATAAGACATGGACATTAAGTGTTAAAGAAGAAATCGTAGTTTGGTATACAATCTGCTCTAGGAGTCGTAGTGTTTGCAGAACCAAAACTAGATCGTAGTCTGCAGGACAAAGTCTTCGACAAAGCCTATCAATGCTCATAACGCCAAAGAAGAATTGTAGAGTTAACACGATTCTCAACACATGAGCACTCCCAAAGCATCCAAAGAATGAAGCCTCTAGACAGAACTATAAAGTTGCAATCTACCTAAAGGAAGCCAAAGAGCATTCACCAAAGGGCTTAGAAGCAAATAGAAGATCAGAGTATCATTTCAATCAGCATCCTGATTGAGACGTGAAGCCATTTGAAAGAAGTCTTCCACAAGCAACAATAAGAAGACTTCAGATAACTTGACTGACAAAAAGAAGTCAGCAATGCAGTAGCAGACACATAAGAGATGACAATCTTAGGTGTGACTATGATCGTAGTGTTTGTCAGATTAGAAACAGGAACTAATGGGGTCTATAACAGAGATATTGGCCAACCTATACAGAATAGACAAAGAAGATTAAGCATGGGTTAGACCATTGATGATATGTGAACGGGAGATCACAAGGAGAAAGAGAGCTGAGCACGACCAATCTGATAAGTGTTGAAGTTGAGGAGGACCAAAGTATTCAGACAAGTTGTCAGTACCTAATGCAAGTTAAGACAAGAATAAGTGGTAAAGCACTGCACGATTGAAGGAAGAGAAGTTCTGTATTGCAAACTCAAAGAACATTCTCGGAATCGTAGAGTTCAGTCATATGCATCAGAATCGTAGAGTTCAGTCATCAAAGTATTGAAGCATTGGCAACGTCTCAATGCAAACACTGACATTCAAACGTCGTGTATTGAAATCATCGATGCAGAAGGAAAACTCCTGATGTTCTGATCGAGGAATCAGAAAGAAGAAATAAAGGTGACTACTAGCCTGACACACTATAGTGACATTTTTGATGGGGTAGGTGAAATAGTAGACAGAAGTGTCATAAAAGTGAAAAAGGGGGCTGTCATGTCACATCTGCAGTCTGCACCAAATAACTCGAGATCTGCGAATCAATTCAAATATCTCCCAACGGCTATAATCTAACGGGAAGCTTATGAAAGGTTATTTAATAGTAGAATCTTAAAAGTAGAAAGGTTGGTAATAGTAAGGTTGTTGACTCTACGAGTTCTACAGAGCAAAACAGAATATATCTCAGTGGCAGTGAGACTATGAAAGTATAAGTGAAGCAAGATAAGAGAAGAGCTTTAATAGAAAAAGGCTTCACTTAACAACAATGAGAATGCCATTAAGAATGTCAGCCAAGTTGAGAGCCGAGAAGGCCAACATAATAGCATTCAAGAGATTGGCAGATCAGAGAGAAGATTCAAAGAGCCAGTCTACGAATCACCATGAACCACCAAGAGCTAAAGAAAAGCAGATACATAACTAAATCTGTACACAAGCCAACCAAGGTTCAGGATGCTAAGTGCCAGACGATGTCTACCAAAGATGCAAAGACTTAGCAAACCTCATGTGGTGAAGAAGTGCAATCTGAGATCAGAAAAGGACCAACCACATGATCAGCTGCACCAAAGAAGTAGTGGCAAACTGCTAAGTACTCAAAGAGATCGAGCTTCATGAACAACTTAGCAGTCTGTCCAATGGTGATCCAGTCTCAATGCATAATCGAAAGAGGATCACAACAAGATACCAAGTATCAAGGATGAAAAAGCTTAAAGTTATCCTGGCAGCTCAGCACCACCAACAACAACAACAAGAAGCCAGGGCCAGAAGGGTCCTTTTACAAGGGACTAAACTGAGTTCCAAGGCTGCAGGCCTTGAAGAGTTCTTAGTGAACTGAAGTTCCAAGTCTGCTGGACTTGAAGAGTTCTTAGTGAACTAGAGTTCCAAGACTGCTGGCCTTGAAGGAATCTTAGTGATTCAGTGATGTAAAGACTTCCTTAGTGGAATCCCTACTTGTTGAAGCAGAAGAGTGGATTAGGAGTTTGAGTCTCTGAACTACTTAAATCCCTTGTATCTTTTACATTTTGTCATTTACATTATGAATCTATTACTGCTATTAATATGATAACTACTTACATCTAAACTAACTCTAGAAAAATAATTAACATAACATCTATGAAGGGGAACCTTAACTTATTCCGCTGTGTTTGAAATAATTCTTAAATTTGTAATCTGCTATTTACTCAGCAATGTAAACTAAAATGGAAAAGATATTTGAAATAAAAAAGGATCTATTCAACCCCCCCCTTCTAGGTCTATTGTGTGCCCTCTGGGAACTAACATATTTAATGAATCATCTATTAATTATATTTTAACACATCATTTTATAAAGTTATTTTTTGTAAGAATTCTTTATAAGGGTAACAACACTCATCAAATAAAATAGGAAACTGATATTTTCACATGAAAATCGTCTTTATAGATCCTATAACAACGATTTTTACCGTTGCTATACATCTATAGCGATACTTTTTATTTGGAAATATCAAAAAGTCATGTGAAAATATCAATTTCTATAAAATAATAAGAGATTGGGATTGATATTAACATGGCAAGTATGTGATATATATGATAATTATTTTATTTTGTAAATATGTCATTGACATTAAAATAGGTTAAAAAGCAACTTAAATTATATAGGTTTTATTAAAACTATTTAAATGGTTTTATGTAAATTTTAATAGTCGTTAAAAAAAAATTAATAATAATATATGTTTTTATAACATCGAGGGAGTGCTATTATTAATAGTTTAGTAGAAAAATTAAGAATTGGTGTTTGTATTTCCTTCGTTACCAAATATATGAGTCATTATTATTTTTTTGAAGTAAATTTGAGGTATATTTTTATAAAAAAAATTAAGTGAGATATTTTTAAATTTAAATTTAAAATTAATTTTATTTCATTTTAATCAACATGACTATAAATATTATTCCCTCTATTTTACAGATAAAGTCCCATTTACAGAACTTATTGTTGACATCGGGAAAATTGTACCCCTTTCTGTTCTTGCCCTTTTGTGTTCTCTATTGGTTGATTTTTGTCTGAAAATGCGAGTTTGAAAAAGGTCCGACATATAAATGTCGAAGATTTGAAAATCAGAGTCGCCAGTTGGTAGATTTGAAATGATTATACCAACTCAACCGATTTTGAAAAGGTTTACACAAAGGTCCAATGATTGGACTCTGTTTAACAGGTCTTAGAAACCGAGATTCATTGAGTTCGGGGGCTTGATTAAGCGGGGGGAAGGTGTTAGGCACCCCCCGACCTCCGTGAAAATACGGTTACCGCAACTTTTCAATTTCCTTAATTATTTGCATGTGTGTGTGTTTATTGGACCTATGTGTAATTATCTGAAAGTAGTGCTATGCCTCGTTTGCACCTATATACAAAGGGTTTGATTTGTATAAAAGTTCAATTTTAACAAGATATAGTAGTGAAGTTTTGGAAAACAGGTTTTCAAACCCTTATGCTCAATAGTAATTGAGGCCATTGATACTTTCATTTTATTCCGTGTTCGGCTGGATTGATTTTATTTTCTAGATGTGAAACATCTTTGAGAAAATAAGATACATAGCAGTGTGGTGCTCCTTATGGGTATAAAAGCCATCCAAGGATGTCCAGACACCATAGATAATTTACAAGTTGGCTGTAGCTGAAAAGTGTCCATCATGGGAACCAGATCTAGATTCACAGACTAAATCTTCAATCTCATGGTTCCTAGGCTCATATGATAGATTAATATATACAAAAGCTAGAAAGAAAACTAGATTTAAATAAATCTAAGCCATTCTAGCTTCAACAGGTTCAGTTTAGTCACTTTTGAACTAGTTAAAAGCTAGAGATAGCTAGATTTAGATAAATATAGTCCACATGCTGGAATATTAAATATCTACATTGCAAAAACAATTAAAGCAGATATATAAAAGTAGTATATATATATATATATATATATATATATATATTATAGAGTCCAGGACGCCAAATTGGATTTTATCTATCAGGACTTTTTTTTTTTTTTTTTTTTTAAAACAACTAAAAAAATATTTAATATTTTATGGAATTGAAATTTTTCATAATAAAGTGTTTTGGGGTGATTTGAGTACGTTATAACAAAACATGGTGGTGCGATGCATGCATCGTACCACCATTTTTTGGTATAGGTATTCAAATCACCCCAAAACATCATTATGGAAAAATTTCGATTCATAAAATAATTAATTTTTTTTTAGTTTTTTTAAAAAAAAAAAAAAAAAAAATTTTGGTCCTTCTTTTACTCCCGGGTCCCAAGGTCCTGAATTTGGATCCTGTGTATATATATATATAGTGTGTATGTGTGTATATATATATATATATATTTCTGTCTTGTCGTGACTTTTACCGCTTATATACTCCAGGCAAGACAGAAATTTAAATATATATATATATATATATACAAAACACAAGTTTTTTTGAAAAAATAAATTTCCCGCTCACAACTATTAAAAGATCCGGACCGTCCAAAGTTGGGATAAATCTAACCCTTCAAAAAAATATTAACAAAACACGGAGGGGGACGAAGCCACACGATCGACTAGGTTAGACTTAAAACAAGGGTTTCATTCAATTTCAGTCACTTGCTTCTTCTTCATTCCCTCTGTCAATCGAACGACCAATCCTTATCATACCTCTCCACCCTAACCCATTCTACATCTAATCCTCCTAATCCCAATCCCTTTACCATCTCAATAAAACCCCCATAGAATTAGGGTTTTCAATAGCCGTCATGTCTAAAATTGAGCTCTCCCGCTCTGAGAAAAAGAAAGAGAAGTCAAAATCCAAAGACCACTAGCCGTTTTTAGCCCTCTGCCGTCGCCGCCTGTCCTGCTCCACAACATCTCTGCCATTACGTCCTCGGGCTTTAAACTTATGGAAGGTTGGGAGGTCGAAGAGGTGCCCCACGCCAATGCCTCTCGGGTCGACAACATCAATTCCGTGAGTTTGCGTGCTTAATTTATCAATTCATGTCTTTATGCAAATTGCTGATTATTTATCCATGTCTATATCATATATAATCATACTTCATATGTCCCTCTCATGTATGAGTTTAGGAAATAGTTGAAGGGAAGGAACTAAAATAATAAGTAGACCTTCTGGATTTTGCAAATAACAATTACAGTTTCTTAAGATGTAAAAATTGAACAACATTATTGGCTTTTCTTGGATTAGATGTACCTTTAGCAGTCTAAAGATCAAATTTAATTTTAGCAATAGAATTTTAAACTTTTGGCAATATAATGATATCCTTTTAAGTTTTGATTTTGGTAATTGATTACTGTTTACTATACCGTCAAAATTTCGTTCAAAAGTTTGAGTATTGATTTAGAACTTTTCTTTAGAATATAGTATGTTAAATAGCCGTATATTCCTTACCTTCCAATTCGTCCCAAAGAAAGAAAGTGTTGAATTTAATGCCGATGTGGAAGAAAAGGGGAAAGAAAATTGTGCACCAAATTATAAAAACTCAGCTAGATTCTTCCTAAATACCCAGGATATATTAGTATCCCAAATACCCAGGATATATTAGTATGAGCAATTCTTCAATTTTGTTAACATTCCGCAGAGAATTTTGTTCTTCAACAAGGGAAACAAGTTATTCCCAAATAATTGTGAATGTAATCATGGGTCTTTCCGGTAGGTTTTTTGATTCTGAAAAATATGTTTTGTCAGATTGATTTTTCTTATGTCTCGCTTTGGAATTGGATGATTAGAGAGTTTACTATAGTGGGTTGCTTTGATTTTTCATTGTTAATTTATTTTAAGATGCTGAGTTATGGGAAGTATAGTTTTACATGTGATAAAGTTGTGTACATTGATTCATGACATGATTAAATTGATGGGTTTTGAATTGGATGTGTTTGTGAGTCGTTCATTGATTTAAGTTTTACGTAGAGAATGATTATATTTATAATGGTCGTTACGTGGTTGATGAAATGACTGAGAGAGATGTGGTTGCGTGCGATGCCATAATTTCTAGGCGTGTCGGGAGCTTTTGGATTTGAGGCGTGGGAAGTTGATTCGCATTTATTGTTTGCAGAATGGGTTGTTTGGTTTGAATTCCCACATGCGTACTGCCTTAAGAGAGTTTTATTTGAGAATTGATATGAGAATTTTGTGTGTGGTTTTGAAATTAATAGATTTGAAGAATATTGTAAGTTGGATATCAAGTTCATTAAATTGCTATAAAGTTTAACTTTTGCAAAGATTTGTTCACAGTAAATGCATTAATGAATATGTATAGTAAGAGTGGAATGTCAAGATCCTTTATGTGCAGAGTTAACCAATGGTTTGAGAAATGGTAAAAGCTTACAAGCTTATGTGATTTAGAATGGGATGGAGAGGAACACACATGTTGGGCCGTCTAACTGATTTTGAATTTCCCGCTCATCCTAATAAATCATCTAGACAGTCCAAAGTTTGAGATAAATCCCACCGTCCATGTGTTTCGTTGCTTCAATTTCCAAATCTTAATCTTAGTTAAGGGTAAATTGGGCATTTTGGAAGTGTAATTTTGTATACTATTACTTCTTTTGATTTGTTTATAAACAATTACATAATCAGGTTAAATTCTTTTTCAATTGTCAGGATTTGTTCAGGAAGGCTATATTGCAACCCGGTTCACTGGTAGATTTTGCACTTCATATTGTTCAAGAAGCCATAAAACCTTAGCTTGTTGCTCATTCATATATCTTTGTACGTGTATATACATTAGGACCATATTTTTAGAGTTTACTTTCTGTTGTGATTTTTGCTATAATTGACTCATGGCTCATTGCCTCAGTTATTAAGTTGAGGCCCTGAATATATACTTTGTAGGACATGTATGAACTGTGAAGGGGTATACATTTGTAATCAATGTGGCCCTAAGAAGCATAAAAATTGATAAAATGGGTCAATTATAGGAAGATTCAATTTGAGATGGTTTTTGTGATTTTTGTTTGTCCGTTCCATCAAATTTTACACAATAATGTTATTTCTTAGCTGAACATGTTTATGTAAAAATTGAACTCTGAAACCTGCACATTTATATTTTAGGATCTTTGTTTCACTCTATCATTTATTCGAGTCCATTCTTCTCTCAAGAAATGGTGTATTTTAGTAGTGCCTTCAATTTCTAAACAGTTCATTCAAAATGAGATATTTGCCAACCAAAATACCATACACAATGTAAATGGTTCTATTCAAATTGAGGGAAAAATTGAACAGGTTCTATGTGACGCCCCAAAATAGGTATACATCACCCATTCTGAGTCGCCAAATACATGGTACAAAAACAAATACAACTTTAGTAATACAATTGTCGTGCAAAATACGACAACACATATACTGTGAGTTTGAATACAAATATTGTCTAATAGACAGTATACAAACTCAAAAGGAGTCCACATTATAATTATTGATACTGAAGCGCCCCCAAATCCAGGTATCTTCCAACCCGACAGATGGTGCTATACTGTACAAACATTCATACATTCATTCAATTGAAAAGTCTCAAAGAACGAACATAACTTCTATATATTTAAAGTAATATTTCAATTTCCCAGGTTCTATTCCCATTACAAAGGTTCTTTGTCATAATATCAATTACATTACAACAATAGACCTATACTATTACAAGACAACTTAACAATCTGCCTTAGCTTTTCCTTTATCCTTTTTCGATCCTTCGGGACGTTCAGTCTTAGCCGCATTCATATGGTTCAAGCAAGAGTGAACATAACTAGCTCAACAAGTATAACAATTCAATAACAACATGCTTGACACATACGAATCGTATATCTTCAATAACTGAACAATAGTTATGAAGAACTATTGATAATACAAAATAACACTTCATCTTTCTTTCGAAATGTTTTACAATTATAACAATATTTAGTAAAACATTCACTCCGGTCAAAGACCTCGATTATTCATTCTTTATTTGAAAAAAGGACAACCCAAAAATAAGTCCGTAAGCCCGATATTACTTACGAGCACTTCTAGGTGATTAGCCTATTGTACTCTATGTTGATCAACACTACATCCATTAAACGTATGCACGTTTAATCATTTGGCAACCTCACGTGCCTGTCGTTTTACCGATAAAAAATTTGTTTAACATTTCAGTCTTCTTTTGAAAACCATATCTAGTAGTTGACAAAAGATAACAACATTTGATAATAGATGAATAGATTATCAATATCCACGCAATATATCAAGTCTAGAGAAAGGAATTGGCTTTAACTTCAACATACCTCAATTCATGTGAAAGAATACATGAACTTCAAAAATTTGTTCAGATTGAACTGAGACAAGAGTTAGAATACTTGCCTTTAATGTCTGCTACGGTATAGTTACTTTATGTTCAAGTCTTTCAAGTCTCTACAATACATGATCACATAATGCCTTACATTAGGTCACATATAATCAAGTATGTATATGATTATATCTTACCCTTCATCTCAATCTAATTGTGTATTAGATTCAGTTACTATCTGTTCCGGTTTATCATTATCCTTGCATTTATATTTGACTTGGTTATCTCAACCTTTATATAACATCCTTAAAGTTTAACAAAGTTTAAACAATGTTACATTACATTCCTTAGGTTGTGTTTACTTTTAAATCAATTAACTTTCTTTTCTTTGTAATTAAAACATTAATTACTATTCTTGTTACGAAAGGTCGGTGACGGTGCGCGTCTTTTTATATACTTACATCTCGCACATTTGCAAGCACGCGTTTAATAATTGGCATTGACCGGACTTGGCTGCCGCTGCACGAGTCCTTACTTGTGAGCCATGTCACACGCTCTCACAGTGTGCTCAGACACTATTACGCACTGCGGCGTGACCAATTGGCCTAGGGTTGGCGCCGCGGCGCCAACTCTGTGCACCAGAAAAATTCAGTCTTTTAATTTTTTTGTGAACTTCCCTGACGCATAACTTCTTCGTTTTAAGTCCAAATTGGCTCTTTCAAAAGCCTACGGTTCACAAATTACGTAATCTACGCGTTCATGCAAGAATTTTATCTATTTGACTTTGTTTACTAAAAATTCACCTATTGGTTCATTTTTAACGAAAACGATAAACGTTCGTGAACGTTCAACGCTTGTTTCTTCGTTCTAAGTCGGAATCCGGTCATTTTCAAGTCCGCAACTCTTAAATGCCAAATATGACTTGTCTCCATCGGAAAATAATGGTTTTGAGTTCAAACATAAAATTTGACTTCTATTCCGAGAAGTTTACGAATTCGACGATTATCGTCCAATCGTGCAATTTCCGGCAAATCTTCATTCTTATGATTTGTTCAATATTACAAATGAATTCCATTCATCATGTGAACATCTCAACATACTTATTACAACAACTTATATTCGTTGTTGGATTTAAGACTTATTCTTCATGAGCTTATAACTTGTCAAATTATAAACTACTTAAGATTTTATTGTTCATGACTTATGACAATTAAATTTTCTTAATCACCACTCTTTATATGTTCTTAACATATAACTTTACTTATGTATACATGATACATATGATCATACAAGTCCTTTTACATCCATATCACTTCTCTTAATAAACTCATTATAAGTTCATAATACTTTCACATAAGTTTATAACTTATGCTAGCTTAAATGACTTATTACCAACTTATGTGGCTTAAGTTCATTACTTACACATTCTTCTTACTTCTTAACATTCATGTTCCTTAATCCATCTTTTCTTATCAACCTATCATGAATAGAGATAGAAGATAATTTAGAGAAGAAGTCTTACTTTTGAAGTCTTGGTAAGTAGCTTCTTCTTCTTCTTCTTACTTATGGAAGTAACTTATTTGTAACTTAATCTCTCTAACAATTAAGCACTTTGAGATGTTTGGATTATTTGAACAACTAACAAATGGCTTGTAAGCCTCCTCTATATATAGATTTTCCAAAGTTAGGGCAATTTGGACTTTAAAACAATCCCACCTCCTTATGCACCTCCTTACTATTCATTACTTGCAAGGCACAAAACCTATCTTTTGCTTGGCCATTACTCCTAAGTCTTGGTCATTACTTCTAACATGGTCACCACATTAACTTGGTCACCATGCTAACCATATTAATATGGTTTGCCCCATGGGTCATTACAACTCATGGATTCTAGCTTGGGCTTGGAATAAATAAATCCTTGGGCTTTGCATTAATAAACACTAACTTGTTTATTAATTAAAAATTGGGCCTTAACATTTTATTCACTTGGACTTGTACCAATTGTTAACTAATCATCCAAGTCCTTTAACATTACTTAATATATATACATATAGTTTATGTATCATTTTCGTATTCTAATTCATATAAAATTTATATACGATATTTCATCCTTCATACAAACTTGTATAATACTTCGAATTATACTCGTTTTCATTACTTTTGTATAATACCTAAGTATTATACCATTATTACTTATTCCTTACTACTTCGCCTTCCTAAACGTTTATAAATTAAGTCTGCAAGTGAAATATTACATTTTCCATAACTCAATTTTTATTACATAATCCATCTTACCTTGTCATTCTATCATTACGTATTTCTCGAAAATTCAAAAATAAATCCCGAGCAAATACCGATGAATAGTGTTTTTCAAAAAATTTCTTAGAAAACTTTTATTTTCGTCTTGGAAATTCAAACACTTTAATTCATTCACGTAGCTCAAATACTACGACATTCTAACATCAATAGGTTATACAATGACAACCATCTTAATAATACATAGAATAAAATTTTATTATTATTTAATTTATTAAAATTATTTTACAATAAGATCCGAATTTCTCAGTCGTTACAGATACATTATTTTGTAAAATAGTGAGGACTACTAAAACAACTATCATGAACCATCACTCCATACCCCGGCTAGTTCCTACTATGTTCTCACCTCCTGAGAAGAAAAATGGAACAAATAGGAAAAGGGTGAGCTCAACTAGTCCAGTAAAGAATATTATGACTAAGATAATATACAACAAATTATCATTAGTCTTCAACAGGGAAAAATATGATAAAATATAATAGACAACAAGTTTTAGATCAACAACTGCAGCGAAAACAACAATCCATTAGAAGAGTCAAGTAGAGAAAGAATTTTACTATCTTATAAGATTTAAAAGTCCATTATCAATATTTTATCCCTGTAACATCAATCAATATACATCTTGTATCAAATATTTATCTTTGCACTACAGGCCAAAGATATTCATTTGTATCACCAGTTGGTCATGTTCATCTCAACACCTGTTCATCTTTGCACTACAGGCCAAAGATATTCATTAGGTAATCATTCATCTTTTAGGACTGAGGCTGATGAAAAATATCTTAAAGAAAATGAATCTAGTGAGATAAAAGAACAAATATTAGGGATTTGTATTATAGTTTATCCAAGTTCAATAATACTCCATAATAACCAATTATGAAGCATAATTCAAAAATAAAGATCAAAACATGGATACAATCAAAGATAGTAATCATAATAGACATCTTGGACAAACAGGAAAACAAATTCATTTTTTGGTGAATAGTGCCATATACGTGAATAGTGCCGTATACGTGAATAGAAACCTCGACACAAAAAGGTAGAAATTCCACAATAAAATCCATACCAATATTTCGGTATAATGATATTGAAAGAATAACATCATTGTGAAGAAAATTAAATCCCTTACCTCAAAATAACAGTATTTCAGATCGGAATATCGGGTGTAAAGCCGAAGGAACTTGCACTGAATAACAACTCTCAAAGTATCTAAATACTCACAAAATACGCTTGATAATATACAGAGAAAGAAAACTTGTTTCTGGTGTGATTTTCAATTCTAACTAAGCACCCTATTTATGGGAAAATGCTAGAACGCCAAAGGAGACTAAAATAATAAAATGATTTTATTTCTAAAATCAATTCTACGCATCCTTTGTTGATTAAGCTAGCATGCCAATTCTGAAAAATTTTCAGCAGCCCACATGTTTTAAAAATCTAAAGTGGGTTCCACCCTTAATTTTAATAAAAACATTTAATCTCTGAAACTTCAATAATTCATAATAAAATGCCCTTTTATCAGAAAAATTTGAATCTCATGTGCTTTCCATAGGAAATTTAATTCTCAACAAATTTGTAGAAGAATGATTTTCCAAATTCCAATCATAAAATACCCAAAATCCACATACGGACGATTTTCAACACATCTATTCTGACAAAATACTGATAAAATACCTCAGCATTTATTCCTTCATTTATATCCACATAAAATAAATATATTCATCATTTATATCCACATAAAATAAATATTTCCTTATCATATAAATTAATAACTAATTATTCACAAATAATATTACAGAATCACAATTATGACAACCAGGTCGTTCCCAGGAAAGATGGGGCATTCTGATAGGTATTTTTCCTTATTAGCGTGCAATTAGGTGACCAAACCCCTTTTCTAGACAAAACATCCTTAGACATTGCCAATAATGTTATCTAATAATATTATTCAAATAATATGAATTATTGATCTGATAATGGATATACTGTACAGTGATAATTATTGAACAACAATAATATAAAATATCAACGTAGCAATTATTGAATTAATAAAATAAAATATTGAATAATAATTACTGTAACAATTATTGAGTAGTGCCTTCTTACGTAAGAATCAATAATTTCTAAAATACTGTGCAATACTATGTGCTACTGTGCAACCACGCATATTATTATACTTTAACCACCAGGTATTCCAACAGTGTTAATGGTAACCGTTACGTCGTTATTTATAAAAACTCAAACTTGTCGTTTTCTTCATTCGACAGTTATCCGATATGGGGCCCTCAAATGGCTGCGCTGTCATACGAATATTCCACAACCAAACGAATATTCCCCGACAAAATGAATACTTTATAACCACTTGCTTATTTTGCAAAAATTTGCACATTTCACCCATAACCAAAGTATTATATCAAATTAACACTTTATTATTCAAAATAATAAATAGAGGAAATTTGATTTTATTCATTAAAAAGATGGGGTCTTACAACCTCCCCTCCTTATGAAATTTCGTCCTCGAAATTGACGTACGTACCTGGTGTTTTGAAAAGGTGAGGATACCTCGATTTCATTTCTGATTCCAACTCCCAGGTCATTTCTTCAATAGCATGGTTTCTCCACAAAACCTTAACTTGTGGTATAACCTTCGTGCGTAGGACATGCTCTTTCCTATCCAAGATCTTCATAGGTACCTCCTCGTACATTAAATCTTCCTCTATCTCGTCCGGTTCTAACTCAATAATGTGGTTCGGGTCTGTCACATATTTACGAAGCATAGATATGTGAAAAACATTATGAACACGAGATATGCTTGGAGGTAATGCGAATCTATAGGCCAATTTCCTATTCGGTCAAGAATCTCAAATGGACCAACAAATCTTGGATTGAGCTTTCCTCTCTTCCCAAATCTTGTAACTCCCTTCCATGGAGCAATATGTAACAATACATGATCCCCAATATTAAATTCTACGTCCTTTCGATGAAGATCCGCATAACTCTTTTGTCAATCCTGTGCCGTTTGTATACGTTGTCGAATCGTATAGGCAAGAAATGAGCAAACTTGGTTAATCTATCAATAATAACCCAAATCGCATCTATGCCTTGAGAAACCTTGGGAAGACCCGTAACGAAATCCATAGTAATGTGTTCCCACTTCCATTTCAGAATCTCAAGTGGTTGCAATGGACCCTTTGGCACTTGATGCTCTGCCTTTACACGTTGACAAGTTAAACACCTAGAGATAAACTCCGCGATCTCTCTCTTCATATTGTTCCACCAAAATGTATGTCGAAGATCATGATACATTTTGGTACTCCCAGGATGGATTGCAAACGGTGTGTTGTGTGCCTCCATCATGATTCAATGTTTTTAGTTAGAATCGTTAGGAACACAAAGTCTGGAGTTGACTCGAAGTATTCCTTCTTCATCAATTCTTGCTTTTGGGATAACACTTTCTTTCACTTTCTTCTTTATACGCATCAGCTCCATATCCGAAGCTTGAGTAACTTTAACTTTATTGATTAAAGTCGGTTCTACTCGTATATTTGATATTATCACGTGGGTACTTGGAGCCTTTACCTCTATCTCCATCCTTTGCAAGTCATACAAAATGTACCTTCGTGTTAACAACATTGCACTCGTACCAGCATATGATCTTCTACTCAATGCGTCAGCTACCGCGTTTGCTTTTCCAGGATGATATTGGATGGTGTGATCGTAATCTTTCAACAACTCGAGCCAACGTCATTGCCGCATGTTGAGTTCCTTTTTGGTGAAGAAATATTTGAGGATTTTATGATCTGTATAGATCTCTACTTTCTCCCCATATAGGTAATGTGTCCAGATCTTTAATGCGAAAACGACTGCTGCCAACTCCAAATCATGAGTAGGATAATTCCTCTTATATTCTTTGAGTTGTTGCGAGGCATAGGCTATAACTTTACCATGTTGCATGAGAACACATCCTAACCCTTTGCCTGAAGCATCGCTATAGATAACAAATCCATCCGAACCAGATGGTATTGTTAGAACAGGTGCCGAAATGAGTCTCCTCTTGAGCTCTTGAAAACTCATCTCACAATCCTTGCTCCAACCGAATTTTGTATGTTTACGAGTTAACTGAGTTAACGGGGTAGCGATTCGAGAAAATCCTTCCATGAATCTCCGATAATAACCAGCTAAGCCTAGAAACCTACGTACTTTGGTCACCGACTTCAGTTTCTCCCAACTTTGTATTGCTTCAATTTTTGCCGGGTCGATAGATACTCCATGTTTTGATACCACGTTCCCAAGGAATGCTACTTCCTCAAGCCAGAACTCGCATTTCTTCAGCTTGGCATATAGCTTGTTATCACGAAGCATTTGCAGTACTATATTGAAATGGTGTTCACGATTTTCACGGCTTTTGGAATAGATGATGATGTCATCAATAAAGACAACAACGAACTGATCCAAATATTCTCTGAACACACAGTTCATCATATCCATGAAAGAAGCAGGAGCATTAGTCAATCCAAAAGACATGACTAAGAATTCATAATGCCCGTCATCGGAGTTACGAAGGCGATCTTTGGAATATCCTCAGTTTTAATCTCCAGCTGATGATATCCAGAACGAAGATCGATCTTTGAAAAGAATTGTGTTCCTTGCAACTGGTCGAACAAGTCATCAATGCGAGGTAGCGGATACCTATTGTGACGCCCCCAAAATTAGGTATACATCACCCATCTTGAGTCGCCAGATACATGGTACAGAATTCAAATACAACTTAATAATACAAATGTCTTGTACAATACGACAAAATATGAGCTGTGAGTTTTAATACAAACATTGTATACTAGACAGTATAAAAACTCAAAAGGAGTCCTCAATACATTTATTGTCACACTATATAATAGAATAGTGAGGACTACTAATGCAAACATCTAGGATCATCACTCTGTTTCTCGACTAGTCCCAGTTACGTTCTCATTTCCTGAAGAGAATAGTGAAAGAAAGGGTGAGCTCAACTAGCCCAGTAAGAAATATTATGACTAAGATAATGCAGAATAAATTATTGTTAGCCTTCAACAGTGTTAAACTGATACAATATATCAAACATCAAGTTTAACTGCAGCGGAACAAACAATCCATTAGAAGAGTAAAATAGAGAATAAAATCTACTATCTTCTATGATTTAAAAGGTTTTTCATCACTTTAATCGCTGAGACTCAGCTCAATATATAATCCACATCATCAAATCATCCTTGCACTACAGGCCAAGGATATTCTTTAGTATCACGACCATGAATTATCCATGCACTACAAGCCAAAGATAATCGTGTTTTCATCAACGGTCCTGATCATGCCAGAAAACAATTCATCTTTGTACCCTTGGCCGAAGAGAATCCATAGCCATAATCATACCAAAAACTGTCCATCAATGCACTACAGGCCAATGAGGAATTTTTCCACATCATTTACAACATTACGGTCATGATTATACCGAATAATCCCTGGTCATAATCATACCAAGTCCATCTATGCACTACGGGCCAAAGATGACTTTTACCACATCATTTATAACATTACGGTCATGATTATACCGAATAATCCCTGGTCATAATCATACCAAGTCCATCTATGCACTACAGGCCACATATGACTTTCAATTAACATAATATAAACATGAGGATGATGACAGTGACATAATAATTCGATAAAACAAGTTCAAGAATTAATTTATCCAGGAACCAATAACGTCCAAAATGTCAACATGATACTTCTTTGAAGAGTAAAATTTAAGAATGCTCAGAAGAATATTTCCATGAATAGATATTGGATGAAGCGTAAATATCAAGGATATTCCACTAATTTCATGGAGTATAGAAGCTAAAACTTTAACCAAAAGAGTATCATAGAATATATGAAACTGCAATGGATTTTCACCCGCCATGCGGTAATCCACGTAGACAGCTCATTTCCACAATTTAATAAGAAATGAATACGAAGGGTCATTCACCATGCATGTGGTAATCCACATAGATAGGTTATTCCAACAGAATAATAAAAAATGAAATAACAGAAGGATTCACCATGCGTGCGATAGATTGCACAGACAGGTTATTCTCAATAGAATAATAAATAATGGAACCACGTCCGGCGTAAACGCACAGACAGGATATTCCGACAGAATAATAAAGAACGGAATAATAAATAATGGAACTAGGTCAGGCAAAATTCGCACCGACAGGATATTCTGATAGAATAATAAAGAACGGAATAATAGAAGAATTTCACCATGTATGCGGTACTTCGCATAAACAGGTTATTCCAACATAATAATAAAGAATGGAATAATAGAAGAATATCACCATGTATGCGGTACTTTGCATAGACAGGTTATTACACCATAATAATAAAGAATGGAATAACAGAAGTTCTCTTCATGAATACAAAAGAATAATACCCCTTACAGGTACAACAAATAATATCCCTTACGAGTATAACAAATAATATCCCTTACCTTTGAAAGAAGAGTATTCCGACTGGTAGAGCGAGGATATACTCGAATAAAACTTGTACTACGCTCAAAGCTTTCTTAAACTCTAAAGAAATACGCTCAAGATTATAGAAGAAGAATTCTCTCTATAGTTTCTCTCTCTAGAGTTTCAGTGAATTCGTAAGAAATAATGAAGGAATGGGTTTCTATTTATAGAAGAATGGACTGCATAGTAACTAATTCATGAACGATCCAGATTGATTTATTTTAATCGGACGGTTCAGATTTTAAAAAAATCCTTTTAAATAAAATATAATATATTCTATTTATAATATAATAAAACGAATAACTTTATAAAAGTATTTTGTTTTATATAAAAAGATTTTACTATGCAAAAACACGATCTGCAACACTTATGCAACACTATGCATAATAAAATATAATATATTCTATTTATAGAATAACTTTATAAAAGTATTCTGTTTTATATAAAAAGATTTTACTATGCAAAATACTATGCATAATAGAATATAATATATTCTATTTATAGAATAACTTTATTAAAGTATTCTGTTTTATTACATTAATAATACCAATAAAACAAAACTGAGTGACTTATCACGTAAGCATTAATAATCAATATCGTGTGCTACTATGCAACCACGCGTATTACTGTACTTTTACTACCGAGTAGTTTAACAGTATTAACGGTAAAACTTCCGCCATTATTTTCATAAAATATTTTTGTCATTTTATCAATCCGACAATAATTCCGTTGCGGGGTCCACCAATGATTGTCCCGTCGTACGAATATTCCCCGACAAAAAGAATACTCCCCGACCAATAGAATATTATATAACCACTTGCTTACTTTGCAAAATTTATAAATATTACCCACAACTATAACATTATATCAAATCCACACCATAATATTCAAAAAATTATTTCGAGAAAATTAAATATTTATTCATAAAATCTGGGGTCTCACACCTATTTTTAATGGTGACATGGTTCAATTCTCGGTAATTAATACAAAGCCGCATACTCCCGTCTTTCTTCTTTACGAATAACACAGGAGCACCCCAAGGAGTTGTACTAGGATGAATAAAACCGATGTCCAACAACTCCTGTAGTTGGACCTTTAACTCCTGAAGTTCAATAGGAGCCATTCGATATGGGGTTTTAGAAATGGGCTTTGTACCAGGTTCAAGATCAATAAAGAATTCAACTTCACATTCTGGGGGTAGACCAGGAAGTTCTTCAGGAAATACGTCAAGAAATTCACTAACAACAGAAATATTATTCAAATCTGACGTGTTTTTGTTCAATTCCGTGACACGGGCTAAGAAAGCTTGACATCCGTTTTTCAATAAATGAATAGCTTTATGGCTTGATATGATAGTGATTGATTTTAGTGGTTTGGCATAACAGGTTGGTTAGGAATATAAAAACTAACAACCTTACGAAAATAATCAATTTTATCATGATGAGTGGTTAACCAATCAATCCCTAAAATCACATCAAATGCAAGAATTTTCAATGAAATAAGATCGACAGGTAATGTGATCGTACCAACTTGAATCAAGCAAGATTTAATAAACAGTAGATGTAATGAAAGTTTCTCCTAACGGAGTCTCAACAGATAAGTCAAGATTTAACTTCTCCGGAGTCAAGTTTAAACGTTGAGCACAAGCAGGAGAGATAAAAGAATGGGTAGAACCGGTATCTAATAAGGTATAAACTTCTCAAGAGTTTATGATTAGCTTACCCGTGATCACCTCGTTTGGGTTCCTCGCATTTTGGGCAGTCATGATAAACGCCCTTCCAGGAACCACCGACTTTGACTTGTGTGGGATAGCTTTTGGAGTCACCATCCCCATTGAACTTGGTTTCGTAACTAGACAATCTCTAGCTATATGACCTTCCTTTCCACATTTATAACACACCTTGGATTGTTGTGGGCAGTTTGGGTTGATGTGTCCCTCTTTCCCGCATTTATAATAAACGACCGGTGCTCGTTCTCATCCCCTAGAAACAGTTGATGTTTGTGCTGATGTCTTTACGTTGTCATTATTGTACCTTCTCTTCTTGAAATCTCCTCCCTACTCGCTTCTTCTGTTTTCACGGCCACGGTTACCACCAAAGTGGTTATCGCTTTTGTCCGAATATTTTCCTCCCTTCTGGTTTTCATTGTTTCGATGACTACCGCCACCGGTATGACCCTGATTGTGGTCCCTCGGTTGGGCATACTCATTATCTCGCTCTAATAATTGAGCCTTATTGACAACATCTGAATATAAAGAAAATTTATGAGAGATAAGATATTGCAGAATCTCGGGTTTTAGACCTCTCAGAAACATCCTCGTCATTCATTCCTCATTCTCGACCAAATGAGGTATAAACCTGGATAACTCAGCAAACTTCGCCTCGTACTGGGACACCGTCATGTTATTTTATTCCAGTTTGATAAACTCCACCTCCTTCATATGACGAATACTTTTAGGAAAGTACTTGTCATTAAACAGTTTCTGAAATGTTTCCCAAGACATGATGAGTGTGGCAGGCTGGGTACGCTTCACAGATTCCCACCAGTAATCTGCCTCACCGCGGAACATAAAGGTGGCGAATGGAACCTTATGTTCCTCCGTGCATCCCAAGACATCGAATATCTTGGCAATTTGTTTGACCCACTTTTTCGCCTTGATCGGATCCGGCTTTCCCGAAAATTCTGGTGGTCCCAACTCTTTAAGCTGTTTGGCTATGACAAGCCGCGCATTGCTATCATTTCCACTCGTATTTTGTACATGAGTCTCCCTCATCTTGTTTTGCATGAACTGCAAAAAGCTTCTAAACATCCCATCATTCATCATTTGTTCGATAATGTTGTTTACAGGAGGAATATTGCCTTCCTGTTGCACGTTCCCCTGGGTGGTGATTAAAGGTGTCTCCACGGTCTGATTCACTTCATTATTAGTATTTGCAACTGCCATTCTCAAATACTGCCATAAAACAAGGGTTAATTGACATGTCACATATTATCCTTATACTCTGACCGACCAAATAAATACCAAATAAACTTAGTCAGGTCATACTAGCGAAGGAATTCCCTGTCTCTCCCCTCCTAGTTCTTGTCTCACACCTCATGTGAGACCCCAAATTTTATGAAATAAAAGTGTTCAATTTTTCTATTTTGGTGAATAGTTAAATTGATAAAAGTTTAAAGTTAAGGGTCATATTTGAAAATTTTTCAAAGTAGACAAGTTGTCATGAAATACCCGGTTACTATTCACGAGTTACTATTCACGGGTTACTATTCACCAAAATTACTATTCACTCTAGTATTGTTCACTCTAGTATGTGGGACACTTTTTGTGTCAGAGTACTATTCACGAGTTACTATTCACGAATTACTATTCATGAGTTACAATTCACCCGAACAAAATATTTTATGAAAATAATGACGGAGGTTTTACTTAATTAAAAGCTGTTGAACTACTTTCGGTAGTAAAAAATGCAATGTCTGCTGTTGTTGCGTAGTGGCACACCAGGTATTGATTATTGATATTTATGTAAGAAGTCGGTCGGTTTGACTCAATTATAGTCGATTATTAATAAGAATTATTATAGCGATAATGACGTTTTATTTTAATTATTATAGTGATAATGACATGTTGGTGGGAGGGAATAACGATAATGACGTTTTGTTTTATTAAGTAATAAAATGCGAAACATCTTTTATATAAAATAGAATACTTTATTAAAGTTATTCTATAAATAGAATATATTATATTTTATTATGCATAGTATTGCATAGTGTTTTGCATAGTGTTTTGCATAGTGTTTGCATAGTAAAATATTTTTATATAAATAGAATATATTATATTTTATTTAAAAGATTTTGCTTTAAATATGGACCGTCAGTTAAAATAAATCAATCTGACCGTTCATGGATTAATTACTATGCATTCTATTTTCCTATAAATAGAAGCTCATTCCTTCATTAGTTTCTTACGAATTCAATTTGAAACTCTAGAGAGAGAAACTATAGAGAGAAAGAAGAAAAGTATTCTACGCTACTTCACTTTGCCAATATTCAGTTCTTCTAAGGTAGGGAATATTATTTGTTGTACCGTAAGGGTGTTATTCTTTCTTATTCATGAAGAGAACTTACATTATTCCATTCATTATTATTCATTGGAATAACTTTTGTAAAAGTGGCATACCCTATACATAACTTTATGTACGCGGCATACCCTATACTTGGTGAAATCCTTATATTATTCCATTCTTATTTATTACATTTGGAATAACTTTGTATCGTGGAATCCCCTATACTTGGTGATCTTCTTACATTATTCCATTCTTTATTATTACATTGGAATATCCTATCGTGTGTTTTACACGGGACTGGTTCCATTGTTTATTATTCCGCATTTATTATTACATTTGGAATATCATATGCATGTTTTACACCGGACACAGTTCCATTGTTTATTATTCACATTTATTATTACATTGGATCATCCAGCCGGTGTGAATTTCACGACACAGTTTCCGTTATTATTATTACATTGGAATAACTTTTGCTTTGTCTTGATTACATCACATGCGTGGTGATTTCTTTTGTTATTCCATTCTTTATTATACCCAGGTTGGTTAAAACTTTGACTTATACTCCATGAAATTAGTAGAATATCCTTGATATTTGCGTTTCATCGATATCTTTTCATGGAAATATTCTTGATCATTCTTGAATTTTACTCTACAAAACGATTATCTTGTTGACAATTTGGACGTTACTAATTCCTGGATAAAATAATTCTTGAACTTGGTTTATTGAATTATTATGTCATTGTCATCATCTTCATGTTATATTATGTTATCTTTGGCTTACGTGTATAGATGAACTTAGTATGATTATGACCAGGGATCATTCGGTATAATCATGGCTTGTTATAAATGATGTGATAAAAGTCCTCGGTGGCACATAATGCGTGATGGATAGTTTTGGTATTATTATGACCGGGGTGATTCGGTATAGTCATGACCATTGATAATTTGATGAAAATCCTTGGCCAGTGTAGTACGGGGATGATTAGATATTGTGGTTTATTCATTAAAGCCGAGTCTTAGTGATAAAAATTTATGAAAACCTTTTAAAACCTAAAAGATAGTAGACTTTATTTTCTACTTAACTCTTTTAATGGATTGCGTATTCATTGCTGTGATTAAAGCGGTTGTCTATTGTATTTTATCGGTTTAACATTTGTTGAAGGCTAATGATAATTTATTACGCATTAGCTTAGTCATAATATTTCTTCTTTGGGCTAGTTGAGCTCACTCTTTCTTTCACCGTTCTTCTTGAAATGAGAACATAGGCGGGACGAGTCGAGGAGCGGAGTAATGGTCGGAGGATAGCATTAGTAGTCCTCACTATTATGTGAAATAGTGTGATAATAGTTGTAATGAGGACTCCTTTTGAGTTTGTATAATATCTAGTAGACAATATTTGTATTCAAACTCACGATTTATGTCGTATTGTACACAGGCAGCTTATGTTAGTAAGTTGTATTTGAATTTATGTACCATGTAAGTGGTGACCCAAGATGGGTGACGATACCTAATTTTGGGGGCGTCACATTGGGTATCGAGCCATAAGTGTGAAGAGCCCCGAGCCTCTCGGCTGGTGACTTCTTCATTGATGGGGAATGCACCGCCGAGACTCTCTGTGAGGGGCCTTCCTTCTTTTCGGTGTGGTGATAGGTACCAATGTGAGGTCTTGACACAAGTTGGTGTCGAGTCACGGTTAGTATCGAGCTTAGGATATGATCCTGGTGGGGAGAGACGGGGAATACCTTTGCTAGTATGACCTACCTAAGTTTATGTGCTATTTTATTGGTCGGTTAGGAATATAGGGATAATTTGTTACATGTCAATTAACCCTTGTTTTGTGACAAGTGTTTGAGAATGGCATCTGAAAATCTTTGAGATAAGCAATGAAGCACATGAGAGTGTTGATTCAGCTTAAACAAAAGGTAACGACCAACAACACGATAATAATCATACTAGTGGCAACGGCTGTGACGCCCCCAAAATTAGGTATACATCACCCATCTTGGGTCGCCACTTACATGGTACGTAATTTAAATACAACTTACTAACATAACGCCATGTACAATACGACATAAATCGTGAGTTTAAATACAAATATCGCTTACTAGATATTATACAAACTCAAAAAGGAGTCCTCATTACAATTATTATCACACTATTTCACAAAATAGTGAGGACTACTAATGCTATCTTCAGACCATCACTGCTTCTCGACTCGTCTCAAATCCTATATATTCTCATTTCAAAGAGAACAAAGTGAAAGAAAGGGTGAGCTCAACTAGCCCAAGAAGAAATATTATGACTAAGATAATGCGAATAAATTATCAATAGTCTTCAACAATGTTAAACCGATAAAATACAATAGACAACTAGTTTAATCAAGCAGCTGAATATGCAATCCATTAAAAGAGTCAAGTAGAAAATAAAGTCTACTATCTTTTAGGTTTTAAAAGGTTTTTCATCATCATTATAGTGAGACTCGACTTTTAATAAATATTCCACATCATCGAATCACCCCTCACATTTCTGGCGAAGGATATTCTTTAATATCACGACCACAATTATTCATGCACTATGGGCCAAGAATATTTGTGTATTCATTAATGGTCATGATCATGCCAACAATCGTCCATCAATGCACTACTACCATTTGAGGATTTTTACCACATCATTTGTAACATTACTACCATGATTACACCGAATAGTCTCTGGTCATAATCATACCAAGTCCATCTATGCACTACAGGCCACAGATGACTTTAAAAAAAATATAAACATGAGGATGATGACAATGATATAAGAATTCAATAAAACAAGTTCAAGAATTATTTTATCCGAGAATTATTAACGTCCAAATTATCAACATGATCTTTGTTTTGTAGAGTAAAATTCAAGAATGATCGAAAGAATATTTTCATGAAAAGATACTGGATGAAACGCAAATATCAAGGATATTCCACTAATTTCATGGAGTATAGAAGTCAAAGTTTTAACCAATTGGGTATAATAAAGAATGGAATAACAAAAGAAATCACCATGCATGCGATAGACCGCACAGGCAGGTTATTCAAACAGAATAATAAAGAACGGAACCGTGTCGGTGAAATTCATGCAAGCGATGTGATGTTCCAACAGAATAATAAAGACGGAACCAGTCCGGTGTAAAACACACGATAGGATATTCCAACGAGAATAATAAAGACGGAACCAGTCCGTGTAAAACACACGAGATATGATGTTCCAACAGAGAATAATAAAAGGATTTTAATCCAAGTCCTGTAAAACACACGCATGTGAGGATGTTCCAAATGAATAATAATAATAAAGATTTTAATCGAGTCCGTGTAAAACACACGCATGCGAGATGTTCCAACAGAATAATAAAGAGCGGAACCAGGTCCTGTAAAACACACGAGACAGATGTTCCAAAGAATAATAATAAAAGCAGCGGAATCGGTCCGGTGTAAAACACACATCTGAGGATGTTCCAATGAGAATAATAGAAGAATGTCACCAAGTATAGGGTAAACCACTTATACTGAGTTATTCCAACGAGAATAATAAGCAATGGAATAACAACAGTTCTCTTCATGAATAAGAAAGAATAACACCCCTTACATTTGGTAGGAGATTGAATCTTTGCGGCGATGTAGTAACAAAAAATACTCTTCTTCTTTCTCTCTTATTCTCTATACTTTCTCTCTCTATAGCTTGAATGAATTAAATGAAAAATAATGAAGCCCTAGGCCTCTATTTATAGAAGATTTCTAGCTTAGCACTTTTGCCAGTGTGAAAAGGCAAGTGGCTTGACGACTAATGATGTGAAAAGAAAAGTGGTTTGACGCCTGTAATGTGAAACGACAAGTGGTTCGACGCCTGTAATGTGAAACGACAAGTGGTTCGACGCCTGTAATGTGAAACGACAAGTGGTTCGACGTCTGGTAAAGGTAATTACTATTAACGAAGGTAAATACTATTGACGAAGGTAAATACTATTCACAAAGGTAATTACTAATGATGAAGGTAATTACTATTGATGAAGAGACTCTTAGATGATGACATATGAGCCCCCCATAAAATAATCAAACTTACCACAAACGTCTCATAACAGACTCTTTATATACATTAAGGATTGAATAAATATTACCACAAATCATTTTATTTTTAATCAACACATTTTTAATCTTTCAACAATTATTAATCATTTATAACTTGTCGTCTCAATTAATAATATAATATATTATACAGATGATACTGTGACAATAATTGAATCAATAATATAAGAGATATGATGCGTGAATTCTCAGTAGTAATAATTGAGCATAATTGAGTGACTTCTCACGTAAGCATCAATAATTAATACCGTGTGCTACTATGCAACCACGCGACATTCTTGTACTTTTACCACCGGGTAGTTCAATGGTTTAATTCGGTAACACCTCCGGCCGTTATTTTTATAAAATGTTTTTTGTCGTTTTCTCAATCAAACAATAATTACATTATGGGGTCCACCAATGATTGAGCCATTATCTGAATATTCCCTAACAAAAAGAATATTCCCCACCAAACGAATATTTTATAACAACTTGCATACTTTGTAAAATTTATAAATATTGCCCACAACTATAACATTATATCAAATTTATTCCATAATATTCAAAAATAATATTTATAGAAAAATTCATCTTTATTTATAAAAGATGGGGTCTTACAACCTCCCTTCTTATGAAATTTCAGCCCTCGAAATTAGGGTGCGATACTGGTATGTCGAAGAGGTAAGGATACCTTGATTTCATTTGATTCTAACTCCCAAGTCATTTCCTCAACATCGTGGTTCCTCCACAAAACTTTGATTTGAGGTATAACCTTGGAGCGTAGAATATGTTCCTTCTTATCCAAAATTTGAACAGAACCTCTTCATATCGTCAAATCTTCCGCTATTTCGTCCGGTTCTAACTCAATAATAATATGGTTCGGATCTTTCACATATTTTCGTAACATAGATATGTGAAAAGCGTTATGAACACGAGACATATTTAGGCGGTAAAGCGAGTCTATAGGCCACGCCTTCTACTCGATCGAGGATTAAAATGGATCGATGAATCGAGGATTAAGTTTTCCTCTCTTTCCAAATCTTGTAACTCCTTTTCATGGAGCAACTCTTAACAACACATGATCTCCTATATCGAATTCCGTCGCCCTTTCGATGAAGATCGGCAGATAACTCTTTTATCGATTTTGTGAGGTTTTTATCGTTGTCGGATCGTTTGAATCTTTTCCGTAGTCATACGTACCAACTCATCCCCCAACAACGTTGCTTCACCCACCTCATCCCAAAGATATCTTTGGAGAACGACACTTTCTTCCATCAACGCTCAATGGAGCCATGCCAATACTTGCTTGATAAGCTGTTGTTGTGGGAAAACTCCACCAATGGTAAGAACATATCCCAACTCCCTTGAAATCAAGGACACGAGTCTTAATAGATCTTCAAGAGTTTGAATAGTCCTCTCCATTGTCCGTCCGTCGAGGATGATATGCCGAAGCTAAATCGTAAAATCTGTGCCCATAGCTTTTTGCAAACTAACCCAAAATCGTGAAGTGAATCTTGGGTCTCGATCGAAACTATGGATACCAAAGATACCATGCGATCTTACAATCTCGTTTATGTACATACGAGCAAGACATTCAAGTGTATAAGTTTCACGTGTCGGTGAGAAATGAGCGAGACTTGGTTAGTCTATCAACAATGACCCAAATCGCATCAATGCCTTGAGAAACCTTAGGAAGGCCGTGAACGAAATCCATGGTAATGTGCTCCCACTTCCATTCTGGAATTTCAAGTGGTTGCAATGGACCTTTTGGTACTTGATGCTCCGCTTTAACTTCGTTGACAAGTTAGACACCTTGAGATAAACAGTATTATCTCTCTCTTCGTATTGCTCCACCAAAATGTATGAATAATATCATGATACATTTTGGTACTCCCAGGATGGATTGCAAATGGTGTGTTGTGTGCCTCCATCATGATATTATACTTTAAATTAGGGTCGTTAGGAACACAAAGTCTGGAGTTGACTCGAAGTATTCCTTCTTCATCGATTCTTGCTTCCCAAGCGTAGCACCTTCTTGCACTTTCTTCCTCATACGCATCAGCTCCAGGTCTGTAGCTTGAGCAGCTTTAACTTTATCGATTAAAGTCGGTTCTACTCGTATACTCGCTATCATCACATGCGTCCCTAGAGTCTTTAACTCTATCTCCATCCTTTGCAAGTCACACAAAATGGGCCTTTGTGTTGACAATAACGCTTTTCGTGCTTGCATCGATCTTCTACTCAATCGTCGGCTACCGTTCGCTTTTCGAGGATGGTATTGGATGGTATGATCATAATCTTTCAACAGTTCAAGCCAACGTCGTTGTCGCATGTTGAGTTCCTTTTGAGTGAAGAAATATTTGAGGCTTTTATGATCCGTAAAGATCTCCACTTTCTCCCCATACAAGTAATGCCTCCAAATTTTAAGTGCAAAAGACAACAAATTGCCAACTCTAGATCACGGTAGGATAATTCCTCTCATATTCTTTTAGTTGTCATGAGGCATAGGCTATAACTTTTCCATGTTGCATAAGAACACATCCCAACCCTTTGCGAAGCATCACATAGATGACAAATCCCTCAAGGCGGATGGTATTGTCCGAGCGTAGTCTTGAAATAAGTCTCCTCTTGAGTTCTTGAAAACTCTTCTCACATTCTTCGCTCCAACCGAACTTTGTATCTTTCCGAGTCAATTTGAAGTCAATGGAGTAGCGATTCGAGAAAATCCTTCCACGAATCTCCGATAATAACCAACCAGCTAAACCGAAAGCTACGTACTTGGTCAACGATTTAGGTTGTTCCCGGCTTTGAATAGCTTCAATCTTTCTTTGGGTCAACGGATATTCCATGACTTGATACCACGTGCCCAAGGAATGCTACTTCTTCAAGCCGAACTCGCATTTCTTCAACTTGGCATAAAGCTTATATTCACGAAGCTTTTGGAGTGTCGACCTCAAGTGTTGCTCATGATCTTCACGGCTTTTGGAATAAATAAGGATGTCATCAATAAAGACGACCACAAAGTGATCTAAATATTCCTTGAATACTCGGTTCATCATATCCATGAAGGCAAAGAAGAGCATTAGTCAATCCAAAGGACATGACTAGGAATTCATAATGCCCGTCTGGAAGTTACGGCGTCTTTGGAATGTCAGTGGTTCTAATCTTCAATTGGTGATATCCGTAACGAAGATCAATCTTTGAAAAGAATTTGGCTCCTTGCAATCGGTCAAACGGGTCATCAATACGTGGCAATGGATACCTATTTTTGATGGTGACATGATTCAACTCCGATAATCAATACAAAGTCGCATACTCCCATCTTTCTTCTTCACGAATAGAACAGGGAGCACCCCAAGGAGAAGTACTAGGGACGAATAAAGCCAATGTCTAACAATTCTGCGGTTGGGTCTTTAACTCTGAAGTTCAATAGAGCCCATTCGATATGGGGCTTTGGAAAAAGGTTTTGTCTTTGGGTTCAAGGTCGATACAAAATTCAATTTCACGCTTTAGGGGTAGGCCGGGAAGTTCTTGAGGAATACGTCGGAAATTTATTAACAATAGGAATATCGTTTAAAAAGCGGCGTATTTTTATTTAAATCATGACATGAGCTAACAAAGCTTAACATCCGTTTTCAATAAACGAATAGCTTTATGGCTTGAGATGATAGTGATTGATTTTAATGGTTTGGTCGTTTGAATTCGCATAATAGGTTGATTAGGAATATGAAAGCTAACAACCTTACGAAAACAATCAATTTTTGCATGATAAGTAGTTAACCAATCAATCCCTAGAATCACGTCAAATGCAAGTATTTTTAATGAAATAAGATCAACAGGTAATGTGAGGGTACCGATTTGAACCAAACAAGACTTATAAACAGTGGATGTAATGAAGGTTTCTCCCAACGAAGTTTCCACTAATAAGTCAAAGTCTAATTTCTCCGGAGTCAAATTTAATCGATGAGCGCAAGTAGGAGAAATAAAAGAATGGGTAGAACCGGTATCAAATAAAGTATAGACTTCATTAGAGTTTATGATAAGCTTACCCGTGATGACCTCATTCATTCCCTTGCTCTTTGGGAGGTCACAACAAACGCTCTCCCTTGCACTCTGGGTTTGAATTTTCTTCGGGATGGCCTTTGGTGCCTCCATCCTAGCTGAATTTGTCTTGATGGCAAAATCGAGCTAAGTGACCTTCTCTTCCACAATTATAACATGCTTTGGACTGGCATGGCGCAGATTTGATGATGTGTCCCTCTCTCCGCATTTGAAGCATATGATAGGTGGTCTTTCTCCTTCCTTAACAATGGGTCTTTGGTGCCGACGTCTTTCCACCATTGTTGAATCTCCGTTTCTTGAAATGTCCATTCTTATTGTTTGCCCACGATTACCACCGAAGTGGTTACCATATCCGCCTTTGTTGATTCCCTCCACGCTTGTTGTCACCGCTTGATGACTACTCTCATTTGGTATTATAATTTTGCTTGTTGCTCTCTTTTAGTTGTGTTGACTCATTATCGCGTTCCACTAATCGAGCCCTATTTACAACATCTCGAATACAAACACGGTTTATGAGAAATAAGATGTTGGCGTATCTCGACTTCAAACCTCTTAAAAACATTCGCGCCATTCTCTCTTCATTATCCACCAAGTGGGGCCGATGGCCGTGATAACTCCACAAATTTTTGCCTCGTATTGCGACACGGTCGTATTGTTTTGTTCCAACTTGATAAATTCCACCTCCTTCATGTGGCGAATACTTTCGGGAAAGTATTTGTCATTGAAACGACTCTGGAACTTCTCCCAAGATATCTTGATCTGACAAGCGAGTTTGAGTACGTTTTACTGGAATTCCCACGATGTCCGCCGCCTCCGCCAAGCAACATAAAAAGCGGCGAAGGGAACCTTTTTGCTCTCGGAGCATCCCAAGACATCAAATATCTTGGTAATCTGCTTTATCCATGCTTCCGCCGAAGGCGTTTTGCTCTCCTTAAACTCCGGTGGTCCCAGCTCCTTGAATTGTTTCAGCGGTGACCGCCCGAGAGTTTTCCGTGTTTCCACCTACGTTTTGGGCAGAGTCGCTCTCTTTCTTTGTTGCATAAATTGCATAAAGCCTCTGAACATTTGATCATTCATCATTTGGTCAGTGTTGTTGTTTGCATGAGGATTGTCGCCTTCCTGATGCACATTATCCTGATTATTGATATGTGGTGAATCAACGATCGCCTGAGCTCCATTGCTATTCTCAACATTCTCAGATGTCATTTTCAGATACTGCCACAAAACAAAAGGTTAATTGACATGTAACAAATTATCCCTATCTTCTGACCAACCAATAAAATAGCACATAAACTTAGGTAGGTCATACTAGCGAAGGTATTCCCGCTCTCCCTCCTAGTACTATTCTCACATCTTAGCCAGGATCATATCCTAAGCTTTGATACTTAACCGTGGCGCCCCAAAATTAGGTATACATCACCCATCTTGGGTCGCCACTTACATGGTACAGAATTTAAATACAACTTACTAACATAACTGTCGTGTACAATACGACATAAACTGTGAGTTTAAATACAAATATCGTCTACTAGATATTATACAAACTCAAAAAGGAGTCCTCATTACAATTATTATCACACTATTTCACAAAATAGTGAGGACTACTAATGCTATCTTCAGGACCATCACTCGTTTCCCCGACTCGTCCCAGCTATATTCTCATTTCCTGAAGAGAACAGTGAAAGAAAGGGTGAGCTCAACTAGCCCAGTAAGAAATATTATGACTAAGATAATGCAGAATAAATTATCAATAGTCTTCAACAATGTTAAACTGATAAAATACAATAGACAACCAGTTTAAGCTGCGGTGGTGAATATCGCAATCCATTAAAAGAGTCAAGTAGAAAATAAAGTCTACTATCTTTTAGGTTTTAAAAGGTTTTCATCATCTGTTATAAATTTGAGACTCGACTTTAATAAATATTCCACATCATCGAATCACCCCCTTTTTCTGACCAAGATATTCTTTAGTATCACGACCACAATTATTCATGCACTACGGGCCAAGAATATTTGTGTATTCATTAATGGTCATGATCATGCCAACAATCATCCATCAATGCACTACTGACCATACGAGAGGATTTTACCACATCATTTGTAACATTACGGTCATGATTACAATCGAATAGTCTCTGGTCATAATCATACCAAGTCCATCTATGCACTACGAAAGCCACAGATGACTTTAAAAAATATAAACATGAGGATGATGACAATGATATAAGAATTCAATAAAACAAGTTCAAGAATTATTTTATCCGGGAATTATTAACGTCCAAATTATCAACATGATCTTTGTTTTGTAGAGTAAAATTCAAGAATGATCGGAAGAATATTTTCATGAAAAGATATTGGATGAAACGCAAATATCAAGGATATTCCACTAATTTCATGGAGTATAGAAGTCAAAGTTTTAACTAACCGGGTATAATAAAGAATGGAATAACAAAAGAAATCACCATGCATGCGATAGATCATGATGCAAGTTATTCCAATGAATAATAAAAAGAAACGGAACCAAAGTCGGGTGAAATTCACAATCGGCGGGATGTTCCAACAGAATAATAAAGATTTTAACCGGATCCGGTAAAAACACACGAATAGGATATTCCAATGAAATAATAAAGATTTTAACCAGTCCGTGTAAAACACATGATGAGGATGTTCCAATGGAATAATAAAGATTTTAACCAAGTCCTGTAAAACACACGCATGTGGATGTTCCAACAGAATAATAATAAAAATTTTAACCGTCCGGGTGTAAAACACACACGATATGATGTTCCAACGTAGAATAATAAAGATTTGAACCGAATTCCTGTAAAAACACATGAGCATGATGTTCCAGCAGAATAATAATAAAAGACGGAACTAGGTCCTAATTGTAAAACACACATGACGAGGATGTTCCAATGAATAATAGAAGAATGTCACCAAGTATAGGGTAAACCACTTATACTGAGTTATTCCAATAGAATAATAAGCAATGGAATAACAACAGTTCTCTTCATGAATAAGAAAGAATAACACCCTTACATTTGGTAGGAGATTGAATCTTTGCTGATTAGTAACAAAATACTCTTCTTCTTTCTCTCTTATTCTCTCTATACTTTCTCTCTCTATAGCTTGAATGAATTAAGTGAAAATAATGAAGCCCTAGGCCTCTATTTATAGAAGATTTCTAGCTTAGCACCTCTTGTGTGAAAAGGCAAGTGGCTTGACGACTAATGATGTGAAAAGAAAAGTGGTTTGGCGCTTTGTAATGTGAAACGACAAGTGGTTCGGCGCTGTAATGTGAAGCGACAAGTGGTTCGGCGCTGTAATGTGAAACGACAAGTGGTTCGACGTCGGTAAAGGTAATTACTATTAACGAAGGTAAATACTATTGACGAAGGTAAATACTATTCACAAAGGTAATTACTATTGATGAAGGTAATTACTATTGATGAAGAGACTCTTAGATGATGACATATGAGCCCCCATAAAATAATCAAACTTACCACAAACGTCTCATAATGAGACTCTTTATATACATTAAGGATTGAATAAATATTACCACAAATTATTTTATTTTTAATCAACACATTTTAATCTTTCAACAATTATTAATCATTTATAACTTGTCGTCTCAATTAATAATATAATATATTATACGATGATCTTTGTGACAATAATTGAATCAATAATATAAGAGATATGATCGTGAATTATCATGTAGCAATAATTGAGCATAGGTGAGTGACTTCTCACGTAAGCATCAATAATTAATCTGGTGTGCTACTATGCGCCAGCATCGCTTTTACTTTACCACCGGGTAGTTCAACAGTTTTAACGGTAACACCTCCGTAGTTATTTTTATAAAATGTTTTTGTCGTTTTTCTCAATCCGACAATAATTACATTGTGGGGTCCACCAATGATTGAGCCATTATATCTGAATATTCCTAACAAAAGAATATTCCCAGGCCAAACGAATATTTTATAACAACTTGCATACTTTGCAAAATTTATAAATATTGCCCACAACTATAACATTATATCAAATTTATTCCATAATATTCAAAAATAATATTTATAGAAAAATTCATCTTTATTTATAAAAGTTTGAGGTCTTACAACGGCTATCGAAACAATGATAACCATCGTGGGGAAATTATCATGCTAAGAATGGTAACCACTTTATGGTAATCAAGGCAAAGATAATAGAAGTGGAAATTGCAAGAAGAGAAGGTCATTTAGCTCAATTTTGTTGTGCACCAAAGTTAAGTCTAGTTGGGACTGGTGGCACCAAAGGTGGATATGGACAAAACAAAGTCGTTGGTTTTAGGAAGTGCATTTTTCATGACTTCTCAAAAAGCGAGTAAACCGAACGAAGTTAGCACGGGTTAGTTAATTATAAATTGCGAAGTCTATACCTTATAAGATACTGGTTCTACCCATTATTTTATCTCTCTTGCTTGCGTTCAACGTTTAAATTTGACTCCGGAGAAGTTAGACTTTGACTTATTGGTTGAAACTTCGTTAGTAGGAGCCTTCGTTACCGCTACTATTTTTAAATCTTGTTTGATTCAAATAAACACTTTCACGTTACCTGTCGATCTTATCTTTTTGAAAATACTTGCCTTTGATGTGATTTTAGGAATCAATTGGTTAACTACTCATCATGCTTTTCGTAAGGTTGTTAGCTTTTATATTCATAACCAACCTGTTGTGCGAATTCAAGTAACCAAACTACTAAAGTCAATTATTGTCATATCAAGCCATAAGTAAAGAGCCCCGAACCTTTCGTTGTTGACTTCCTTGTGTGGAATGCACCGGCTTAGGACTTTCATGGCGACATCGTGAATGAAGATGGCAAGTTTATAGGTATCATTGTGAGGTGCTATCTAGGTTAAGGGATAGAAGTCACAGGTTGGTATCAATGTGATGTACTATCCAAGTCTTGGATGAGAGTCACGAGCTTTGAATGATATTTCTATTATTAATAAATTTCTGGCGTATTCTTGAAGACTTCTTAGCCTACTTAGAGCGTGAAATCGAATTTCGTATTGAACCTTGTACAAAACCCATTTCTTAACCCCTCAAATATTTCTTCAACTAAAATGAACAGTTTACGTGGTTTATTATGAAAGTCATAATAAAAGCATTGGACTAATGAAAATCATGGGTATACGTGGTATTAGTAAGTGTTATGATTAGTTATGTTGGTTAGTATGTGAAAACATGAAAGTTTCTTAAAAATCACAAGGAGTTAAAAACCAGATTTTGGTGAAAAACGTAACATAAAATTCAATTGACCAAATCTCCTATTATATTTTAAATTTTTGAGTGTGGTTAAGTCCTAGAGTTAGATCTATGAGTTACCTAACTAATCCAAGTGGAATCAATGAAAAAGGTGTTGTAGATTTTCGCGTGGACTGATTTTAGCAAAGGAGTCAAAACTTTAAAATGTCGAAAAAGCTGCTGCCACGTTTTTGTAAGGGCTGTTTCGGCCACTTAATTAGTGGGAAAAATACAGGCCTTTTGGGACATAAAAGTATATGGTATAAAGAACATCGTGTCCAAAAATGAGCTCATTCCGACTTAAAATGAGCAAGTTATGACTATTTCAATATTTAGGTTTTTTCGACGAAAAATGCTATAACCGGAGTTCTATAACTATGATGACCATGAAATTTAAACTAGAAGCTCACGTTAACATGTGTAAGGTCCTGCCAAGATTTGGGAATTTTTGGAGTTAAACTTGAGGTAGCTAATTTCTTAAGGAATTAATTAGAAATTAATTTTTGAAAAATAGTAATTGAATTTTAAAAATTCCGAGAAAAATATATTTTCATTATGGGACTATATTATGCTAAATCCTAGAATGTAAATATTTTTGGGACTAATTTGGTATTTTTCATGAAAATAGTTTAATTTACGAACATATGAGTTAAATATGTTATGTGAAGTAACAAAGTTGAAAATAAAATTTTATGGCTAGAGAATCTATATATAGTAGTATATGCATATTTTTTTGAGGGATTTGATAATTGGTGATGATATATTATTAGTATGGCATTTTGAATGATTAAATGCATTATATGGTAAAGCGTAAACAATTGAGATAAATTGTTTATAAATTTAAGAAGTGATTAAAATATTGTTATAATATTAATGATATTAGATTATGAGATTATTAAGTGAATGATAACATGGGGATATTCTTGAATCTGGATAAATTATATTATAAATGTTTAATATTTATCCTTTATCTCATTTGATTGATTCTTTATATCATTATCCCCATTACTTATATTATGTTGAAAGTCATACATGGCACATGTAGTGCATAGATGGACTTGGTATGATTATGACCAGGGATTGTTCGGTATAATCATAACCGTAATTGAAAACACGATTATCTTTGGCTGTAGTGCATGGATAATTTGTGGTCGTTATACTAATGAATACACGATTATCTTTGGCCGTAGTGCATGGATAATTTGTGGTCGTGATACTAATGAATACACGATTATCTTTGGCTGTAGTGCATGGATAATTTGTGGTCGTGATACTAATGAATACACGATTATCTTTGGTCGTAGTGCATGGATAATTTGTGGTCGTGATACTAATGAATACACGATTATCTTTGGTAGTAGTGCATGGATAATTAAATGGTCGTGATACTAATGAATAAACGATTATCTTGGTAGTAGTGCATGGATAATTTGTGGTCGTGATACTAATGAATACACGATTATCTTTAAGCCGTAGTGCATGGATAATTAAATGGTGCGTGATACTAATGAATACACGATTATCTTTGGTAGTAGTGCATGGATAATTTGTGGTCGTGATACTAATGAATACGATTATCTTTGGTAGTAGTGCGTGGGATAATTTGTGGTCATGATACTAATGAATACACGATTATCTTTGGCCGTAGTGCATGGATAATTTGTGGTCGTGATACTAATGAATATCCTTGGCCTGTAGTGCAGGGATGATTCGATGATATGAATTAATTATTGAGCTGAGTCTCAGCAATGAAATATTAATTCATGGATGTGGTAAAAGTCATCTTTGGCCGTAGTGCATTGATAGACTTGGTATGATTATGACCAAGGATTATTCGGTATAATCATGGTAGTTGAAAAAACACGAATATCCTTGGCGATTAGTGCATGGATAATTCGTGGTCATGATACTCTTATTAAGTGCGTCTCGAGATTATTGGTTTCTGATTTGTATATCTTTGGCACCCTGTAGTAAAGAAAGATGAGTTGTTAATGAATATCTTTGGCGGATTAGAAGATGAATTTAATATTTTTTAATGATAAAGGTATTCAAGGTATCCTCATCTTTTATCATACAGTCGTACCCTAATTTCGAGGGCTTAAATTCCATATGGAGGGAGATTGTGAGACCCCAAATTTTATGAAATAAAAGTGTTCAATTTTTCTATTTTGGTGAATAGTTAAATTGATAAAAGTTTAAAGTTAAGGGTCATATTTGAAAATTTTTCAAAGTAGACAAGTTGTCATGAAATACCCGGTTACTATTCACGAGTTACTATTCACGGGTTACTATTCACCGAAATTACTATTCACTCTAGTATTGTTCACTCTAGTATTTGTGACATTTTTTGTGTCAGAGTACTATTCACGAGTTACTATTCACGAATTACTATTCATGAGTTACTATTCACCCGAACAAAATATTTTATGAAAATAATGACGGAGGTTTTACCGTTAAAACTGTTGAACTACTCGGTAGTAAAAATGCGATGTCTGGCGTTGTTGCGTAGTAGCACCACGGTATTGATTATTGATATTTATGTAAGAAGTCGGTCGGTTTGACTCAATTATTATCGATTATTAATATGAATTATTATATCGATAATGACGTTTTGTTTTAATTATTATAGTGATAATGACATGTTGGTGGGGAGGAACAATGATAATGACGTTTTGTTTTATTAAGTAATAAAAGCGAAACATCTTTTATATAAAATAGAATACTTTATTAAAGTTATTCTATAAATAGAATATATTATATTTTATTATGCATAGTGTTGCATAGTGTTTTTGCATAGTGTTTTGCATAGTGTTGCATAGTGTTTGCATAGTAAAATGTTTTATATAAATAGAATATATTATATTTTATTTAAAAGATTTTACTTTAAATATGGACCGTCATTAAAGTAAATCAATCTGGACCGTTCATGGATAAATTACTATGCATTCTATTTTCCTATAAATAGAAGCTCATTCCTTCATTATTTTCTTACGAATTCACTGAAACTCTAGAGAGAGAAACTATAGAGAGCAAGAAGAAAAGTATTCTGCTACTTCAATTTGCCAATATTCAGTTCTTCTAAGGTAGGGAATATTATTTGTTGTACCCGTAAGGGGTTTTATTCTTTCTTATTCATGAAGAGAACTTCTGTTATTCCATTCATTATTATTCTGTTGGAATAACCTGTAAAAGTGGCATACCCTATACATAACCTGTATACACGGCATACCCTATACTTGGTGAAATCCTTATATTATTCCATTCTTATTTATTCTGTTGGAATAACCTGTATACGTGGGATCCCCTATACTTGGTGATCTTCTTACATTATTCCATTCTTTATTATTACATTGAATATCCTGTGCATGTGTTTTACACCGGACACAGTTCCATTGTTTATTATTCCGCATTTATTATTACATTGGAATATCACATGCGTGTGTTTTACATCGGATCTGGTTCCATTGTTTATTATTCAAATTTATTATTACATTGGATCATCACAGCCGCTTGTGAATTTCACGACTGGTTCTATTATTATTATTACATTGGAATAACTTTTGCACTGTAAGGTCTATCGCATGCATGGTGATTTCTTTTGTTATTCCATTCTTTATTATACCCATTGGTTAAAACTTTGACTTCTATACTCCATGAAATTAGTAGAATATCCTTGATATTTGCGTTTCATCCAAAGATCTTTTCATGGAAATATTCTTCCGATCATTCTTGAATTTTACTCTACAAAACAATCTTGTTGACAATTTGGGCGTTACTAATTCCTCGGATAAAATAATTCTTGAACTTGTTTTATTGAATTATTATGTCATCATCATCATCTTCATGTTATATTATGTTATCTTTGGCTTACGTGTATAGATGAACTTGGTATGATTATGACGAGGATCATTCGGTATAATCGTGGCTTGTTATAAATGATGTGATAAAAGTCCTCGGTGGCACGTAATGCGGTGATGGATAGTTTTGGTATGATTATGACCGGGGGTGATTCGGTATTGTCATAACCATTGATAATTTGATGAAAATCCTTGACCGTGGTAGTGCGGGGATGATTAGATATTGTGGTTTATTCATTAAACCGAGTCTTAGTGATAAAATTTATGAAAACCTTTTAAAACCTAAAAGATAGTAGACTTTATTTTCTACTTGACTCTTTTAATGGATTGCATATTCATTGCTGCAGATTAAAGCGGTTGTCTATTGTATTTTATCGGTTTAACATCGTTGAAGGCTAATGATAATTTATTCTGCATTATCTTAGTCATAATATTTCTTCTTGGGCTAGTTGAGCTCACCTTTTCTTTCATCTTTCTCTTTGAAATGAGAACATAAATTTGAGACGAGTCGGGGAGCGGAGTAATGGTCCGGAGGATAGCATTAGTAGTCCTCACTATTCGATGAAATAGTGTGATAATAGTTGTAATGAGGACTCCTTTTGAGTTTGTATAATATCTAGTAGACAATATTTGTATTCAAACTCACAGTTTATGTCGTATTGTACACGACAGTTATGTTAGTAAGTTGTATTTGAATTTATGTACCATGTAAGTGGCGACCCAAGATGGGTGACGTATACCTAATTTTGGGGGCGTCACACCTCAGCCAGGGATAATATCCCTAAGATCTGATACCAACTGTGACGCCCCCAAAATAGGTATACATCACCCATTCTGAGTCGCTAAATACATGGTACAGAAATAAATACAACTTCCGATGAATACAATTATCCCGCAAAATACGACCTTTAACATATATAATGTGAGTTTGAATACAAATATTGTCTAATAGGCGTATATACAAACTCAAAAGGAGTCCTCATTACAATTATTGATACACTATTTTATAAAATAGTGAGGACTACTAAAACAACTATCTTGAATCATCACCCCATACCCCCACATTAGTTCATGCTAAATTCTCCTCCCCGAGAAGAATAATGGAACAAAAGGAAAAGGGTGAGCTCAACTAGCCCAATAAAGAATATTATGACTAAGATAATATACAACAAATTATCATTAGTCTTCAACAGGAAAAATCTAATAAAATATAATAGATAACAAGTTTTAGATCAACAATCTGCGTGAAACATCAATCCATTAGAAGAGTCAGTAGAAAAAGATTCTATTATCTTCTAAGATTTAAAAGTCCATTATCACTATTTTATCCCTGTAACATCAATCAATATACATCTTGAATCAAATATTCGTCTTTGCACTACAGGCTAAAGATATTCATTTGTATCACCAGTTGGTTATGTTCATCTCAACACCTGTTCATCTTTGTACTACGGGCCAAAGATATTCATTAGATAATCATTCATCTTTGCACTACAAGCCAAAGATATTCATTAGGTAATCATTCATCTTTTAGGACTGAGGATGATGAAAAATATCTTAAAGAAAACGAATCCAGTGAGATAAAAGAACAAATATTAGGGATTCGTATTACAGTTTATCCAAGTTCAATAATACTCCATTATAACCAATTGTGAAGAAGAATTCAAAAATAAAGATCAAAACATGGATACAATCAAAGATAGTAACCATAATAGACATCTTGGACAAAAAGGAAAAAAATTCATTTTTCGGTGAATAGTGCCGTATTCGTGAATAGTGCCCCCGACATAAAAAGGTAGAAATTCCACAATAGAATCCATTTCAATATTTCGGTATAATTATATTGAAAGAATAACATCATTATGAAGAAAATAACATCCTTTACCTCATAATAACAGTATTTCTGATCGGAATATCGGGTGTAAAGCCGAAGGAACTTGCACTGAATAACAACTCTCAAAGTACCTAAATACTCACAAAATACACTCGTTAATATATAGAGAAAGAAAACTTGTTTCTGGTGTGATTTTCTATTCTAACTAAGCACCCTATTTATAGGAAAATGCTAGAACGCCAAAGGAGACTAAAATAATAAAATAATTTTATTTCTAAAATAAATTCTACGCATCCTTTGTTGATTAAGCTAACATGCCAATTCTAAAAAATTTTTAGTAGCCCACATGTTTTAAAAATCAAAAGTGGGTTCCACCCTTAATTTTAATAAAAACATTAAATCTCCGAAACTTCAATAATTCATAATAAATAGCCCTTTTATCAGAAAAATTCGAATCTCATGTTCTTTCCATAGTAAATTTAATTCTCTACAACTTTGTAGAAGAAAGTTTTTCCAAATTTCAATCATAAAATACCCGAAATCCACATACGGACGATTTTCAACACCTCTATTCTGACAAAATACTGATAAAATACCTCAGCATTTAATCCTTCATTTATATCCACATAAAATAAATATATCCATCATTTATATCCACATAAATAAATATTTTCTTATCATATAAATCAATAACTAATTATTCACAAATAATATTACAAAATCACAATTATGACAACAAGGCCGTTCCCAGGAAAGAGGGGGCTTTCCGATAAGGATTTCTCCTTATTGGCGCGCAATTAGGTGACCAAACCCCTTTCCTAGACAAAACTTTCTTAGACATTGCCAATAATGTTATCTAATAATATTATTCAAATAATATGAATTATTGATATGATAATGGAGATCTTTGATGCTGTGATAATTATTAAACAACAATAATATAAAATATCAACGCAAAGAATTATTGAATCAATAAAATTAAATATTGAGCGAGAATTACCGTAACAATTATTGAGTAGTGCCTTCTTACGTAAGAATCAATAATTTCAAAATATCTTCATGCAATACCGCAGTATCATCTTTACATACAACGCCAGACGTATTCTTGTATTTTAACCACAAAGGTATTCCAACAATGTTAATTGGTAACCATTACGTCGTTATTTATAAAAACTCAAACTTGTCATTTTCTTCATTCGACAGCTTATCCAGTTATGGGGCCCATAAATGATTATTTACTGTCATGTATGAATATTCCCTGACGTGAAAAGAATATTCCACGACCAAAACGAATATTCCCGCATAAAATGAATACTTTATAACCACTTGCTTATTTTGTAAAAATTTGCACATTTCACCCATAACCAAAGTATTATATCAAATTAACACTTTATTATTCAAAATAATAAATAGAGGAAATTTGATTTTATTCATTAAAAAGATGGGGTCTTACACTCTATATTATTGATAAACAGGCATAGAGGATTATTACATGTATATGTATTTACTAGGAGGAAATGGAGTTCTAAAGATGAGGGAGTAAGACAAATGAATGATATAATTATAATTTATTAAACTTGAGGTAAACTCTCTTATATCTGTTATAACCTCACAAATTCCATATGGAGTATATGAAAATTATTTCCATTCTACAACTTTTTGTTTGATTTTGTTCCTTGAAGTGATGGTTTATTGTGAGGTTGTGGATTACTTGCTTGAATCTAATTGAAAATTTGTGTTTTTAGTTTTAAGGACTTTATATTGCTGATCTATTTTGGAATTGAAACTTTTCCTCATGGATCTTTGGGTTCTTGGTAATGGGTATTTCTGCTCTATTGGGTATAGTGGCAAATTCATTTTTTTGAACTCTCTTATTAATTGAATAATCAGCTTTATCAGCTTTATGAATTTCGTATGGACATAACACTTTGTTTTCAGATAGAAGTAGTGGATATCCTACCACTTAAGCGTTAGTGATTGGGTTTTGCTCTTTAAGATTTGGTGGGTTGTCGATGCTACTATTATTAGTTTTAATTTAGAGGTTCAATTTCATTTTTAGATTATTATTATTTATTATAAATCTCAGGTGTTATTTTACTGTGGGTGATATAAGCTATTCTTTAGTGTATTTATTTATTACTACTATTTTATTTGTAATTTGTAGTGGTGCCTTGGAGTATATATTTTATGGGATACCAAAATCCTGTATGTTGATAGAAATTTAGAGCATTATGTTTTCTGTCTCATTCTCAAGAAATGGTATTCTCGACTACCCCTGCCTTATAGTACAAACTTATTTGCTACGGTTTGATTGGAACCATTACATATCTTTGGAAGATCTGTGTTTTGGGTTTTGGGACTAACAATTTTTGCTTCTTCTTTTTCGTTTTCTTTTCTGGTGATTGTGTTTGGTTACGTCAGTTTCCAAATCTTAATCTTAGTTAAGGGTTAATTGGGCATTTTGGAAGTGTAATTTTGTATACTATTACTTCTTTTAATTTGTTTATAAACAATTGCATAATCATGTTAAATTGTTTTTCAATTGTCAGGATTTGTTCAAGAAGGCTATATTACAACCCGGTCCACCAGTAGATTTTTCACTTCAGATTGTTTAAGAAGCCATAAAACCTCTGGTTGTTGCTCATTCATATATCTTTGTATGTGTATATACATTAGGGCCATATTTTTATAGTTTGTTTTCTGTTGTGATTTTTGCTATAATTGATTCATGGCTCATTGCCTTAGTTATAATTGACTCATGACTCAAACTGCCTCACGCTAATAAAGTTTATTAATATCTTATTATTTATTGTATGTATACAAATGGTGAAGTGATAAACAAGACAATCAAGCAAAGTTTGCATAAATTGTCTATAGAAAAAAGGTAAACATTTCTATACCTCAGAACCTGAATCCTACTTACAACACATACCTAACAACATAAAATGCATTAACTAGACTAAAATGTAGCAGCTACTTTCCTAAATTTTCATGGCACAATCAACTATTCAACAAACTTCGTGAAATAAATGAAACGAAAATACATCAGACACTTCAGTGTTGGACTTTGGATACTGTCTCTTCAATTAAGTTTTATGGCAACGTTTGATTACATAATTCCTTGATATGAAAATAGGTAGACTTGCAAATAAAATAAGGGACATGTAGGTGTACGTTTTGGATGTGGAGTATATTGATTTGATAAAACTGAAGGCCACAACTAATAAAAACAGAACAATGTTGTCTTAGGAAGAATTTGAGCTGGAGTTGGTGGTTTGTGTATGGCTTTGTATACTTAATATTAAATATAAAACAGAAAAAGAGAAGAAGAATTATGCTTCTTCCTCTCAAGAGTTGGAATACATATGCAAATCACAATCATAAATCCACAAATAAACGTTAATAATGTATAGAAAGCCTAATATGAGTATGACCAAGCATACACTAAATCCTCTCCTAAGACCTCCGTAATATAATAAAAGAGGAACATGACCTGAAGAAGAAAAAGGAATTTGGCATGCATCTACAATCATTTGTCTTATTTCACTGAAGTTTCTACTATGATTTATTTGGATTCTAATTATGCGATAACGCAATTTGTGAACTAAAAAGGTACTTCAAAATTTCAAAGGTCTAATACTTTATTTGATTTATGTGACTTACTATGTTTCTTTCTTAAACTGCATTTATATAATAGATACAGTGTCTACATTGATTTAAGCTCTTTTTGTTGTGTTAGTTTTTGATTATTAGTGATTGTGACCATCTTCTAAAGATTAGGTTTTGTTTTGTTGGGCTTTTTGGTTGTGTCTATGGGTTGTCATATGGGTTCAGTCACACTTAATCTTTTTTTGGGTTATTTTGGCATGGGAAAATTTGATTTTAATGTGCATTTGTGGTTGCTAATTCAATATGATTTTTTTGGGTTACTTTTTGTTTGATTTTGTTTTTTGAAGTGATGGTTTGTTGTGAGGTTGTGGATTACTTGCTAGAATCTAATTGAAAATTTATGTTTTTAGTTTTAAGGACTTTATATTGCTGATCTATTTTGGAATTGAAACTTTTTCTCATGGATCTTTGGGTTCCTTGTAATGGGTATTTCTGCGATCTGTTGGGTATAGTGGCAAATTAATTTTTTTTGAACTCTCTTATTAATTGAATAATCAACTTTATATTATACAAATTTTGTATGGACAGAACACTTTGTTTTCAGATAGAAGTAGTGGATATCCTATCACTTTGTTGGGTTTTTGCTCTTTGAGATTTGGTGGGTTGCCGATGCTACTATTATTGGTTTTAATTTAGAGGTTCAATTTCATTTTCAGATTATTATTATTTATTATAAATCTCAGGTGTTATTTTACTGTGGGTGATATAAGCTATTCTTCAGTGTATTTATTTATTACTACTATTTTTTTTTTAATTTGTAGTGGTGCCTTGGAGTATATATTTTATAGGATACTGAAATCTTGTATGTTGATAGAAATTTAGAGCATAATTTTTTTTGTCTCATTCTCAAGAAATGGTATTCTCAACTATCCCCGCCTTATAGTACAAACTTATTTGCTACGGTTTAAATGGAACCATTTACATGTCTTTAAATGAAAATCTAAAGATGACCCTCGAAGAACAAAATGGTGTATTTTAGTAGTGTCTTACATTTCTAAACAGTTCATTCAAAATGAGATATTTACCAACCAAAATACCATACATAATGTAAATGGTTCTATTCAAATTGAGGGAATAATTGAACAGGTTCTATATTATTGATAAGCAGGCACATGGGACTATTACATTTATGTGTATTTACTAGGAGGAAATGGTGTTCTAAAGATGAGGGAATAAGACAGATGAATGATATAATTATAATTTATTAAACTTGAGGTAAACTCTTATATTTGTTATTTTGATTTTTTTATCAAGACACTGGGAGGCATATATGATGTGATGTCTGTGGTTCTGGAGAGAGTGATGCCTCATGCATCCCATCTTTTGATGTTTATTTATTAGTTCCCATGCCAAATATTTATAATTTAAACATGCAATTATATTTGCGTAGACATTCTTGCTTTGGGTTTCAAAATTATCATAGTGTTACAAGACCAATTTTATATTCTACATTATTTTATTTAGGTTGTTGATGGTGAAAACTAACACCAATGGGCAAAGGGGAACGATCCTCATGTGAGTTTAAGAGCTATAACTGTTATAAGTTCTATCTATACAAAACACAAGTGTTTTTGAAAAGATTAATTTCCTGCTCTCAGCCTATTAAAAGATTCGGACCATCCAAAGTTGGGATAAATCTAACCCTTACAAAAAAAAAATCAGTTAGCTTTACTAATTTTATATAAAAAAGTAATATTTTCACATATTTCTTTCACATAAATAGTGAACGGTAAATACCATCTATCTATACAAAACACAAGTGTTTTTGAATAATTTAATTTCCCGCTCTCAGCCTATTAAAAGATCTTGGCCATTGAAAGTTAGGGTAAATCTAACCCTTCAAAAAAATGGAAACGTGTTCATTTAACAAGAAGTCGACGATGGAGAAAAGTTAACAAGGTTATGTGTATTTTATAATTCTTAAATCATATTCAAGTAATCACGTGTTAATTGTTTCTTTCTTGCGATACTACTAACATTTTGCTTTCTCTTATAAATAACAGATTTTTGTTACAAATAATATTTGTTGGTCGTGGACGTTGCCGATGATTAGCCTTTCTTTTCAAAGGTTTATGTACCGAAGACATGGTAGAGCTTGATAGATCTACAAGGAAAATGTTGTTATATGTATTTCTAAGAACATAGTTTATTAAAAGTGGTAATATTTTTTGGTAGATAATTGGAAAATAGATTGCTGTAAAATCATTTTTTGGGGTACATTTGGATGCTGTTTATTATGGTTGATCAGGCATTTAGAGCATGTTTATTTAATTGACACGATTAATGCAATTTCTAGAATGTCCAAGTTTTCTTTTTGATAAAAGGTTTGCAGGTTTGTATGGAGCAGTAAATATCTTATTTTCCGTAAACTAATTTGCTAACTTTGTTATTTATGGGTTTGCTAAAGTAACTGTATCAGGTGTTTTCATTTGTTTTGTTTTTGGCTAAATTATTGAAAGTAAACTAGAGCTTTGATATGTCTAGATGTGTTGTGATTTCTTCTTTTATATCTACTTAGGTTGCTTCTGGGAGCATGTATTCATGCTTTGGGATTGAATTTGGAGAAAAACATTTCTTAGTTTTGAATTCGGATTTCAGTTGAGATGTGAGAGCATGGTTTTGTATCTACATGTTGTTTTCATGCTTCTGGTGGTTTGTTTTCTCATAGGGTAGGTTTAGATCTTATCTAAATTTTCTCAATAGTGGTGGCGATAAGAGACTATATTCATATCGGTGCCGTCAAATTAATGTTTTACGTAAATAATGAGCATGTAACGAATTTGTTGAGATACAAATGGGTTTACCTTATGCCAGATATTTGAGAATTGCAAAGCTGAAGAAATGTTCTAACAACTAATTTTTTATTTTTATGTTACTTTCTGATAATTTGTTGTTCTAATTTTGGGTGTATTTTCTTGGTTTCATAGTATTGTGGATTTTTTCAAAGAGATTCCTCAGTTTATAGTTAAGGTGGGCCCAATTTTAAGTAATCTATATGGTGTAGATAGGGAGAAGAGACTTGAGGTACTGATATCTTGGCTATCACTGCATCAATTAAGAACTCATCTTGAAGATATCCATCAGTTACACAAATGTAAGGTCTTTAGATGATTTGATCAAACAGTTGTATGAGCATGATGAATGTGATGATGCCAAAAACCTACTCAAAATGCTCGAGAGAGACATCAAAATTATAGATCCAAATATTAACTATATGTGGGACTTTGGGTGGAATGAGGTGATGTTTGCATATGTTGAAACAGATGACATTATAAATGATGTGGAGGGACACGTGGTTGATGAACTTATAGACGGAATCATAAGAGAATTGTAATATGAGAAGCTCCAGTAAATGGTGTTAATTGGGTTGTTTTCTAATACATTTTGTAATATGAGTTTTGCATTGCCCAACTGTGGTGTTGTAAAAAGGTAAATTATATAATTATTTGTAGAGTTTTGTTTTGAATTTGTTGCTACAATATATATATTCTAGCTGTGTCTATGGATGGTGGAATTTATCCCAAACTTTTGACGACCTAGATGATTTATTAAGGTGAGCGGGAAATTCAAAATCAGTTGTATTTTGTTAGATAACTATATGTTTAACCAAATTTACCTTTTTTGGCGGCTGGGTCAATTATTTTTGAAGTTCTTATTTTATTTTTTCTCTAATCAAGCAAAGGAGCTCCAAACCAATTTTGTTCACATAAACCTTTTAAGCAAGTGGGTATCATTATGCTATTTCCTTACTACACAATGCTTTTACCTGTTAATGTATCAGCGACTGGTATTCAGTGGACACAGTTGTATGATTGATTGTGCATAAATTAGTTTTACTAATTAATCCTTATTCGATCTAAAATTGCAAATTAAATGAAGGGAATCAATAACATATAGGTATATAGGAGTTCTTTTAAATGTGCTTAAAGAAATTTTGAAGGTCATTGGCACTGGGATTGTTTCGAATTTAATAAATGTAGCTAACTGGCCTAGGTCAATTTTATTGTTGAGTGAATGTGGATGTTGGCTTTAGTTGTTTCCTTAACAAATTCATTTTTTCTTGCGAGTCTCGATTTGTAAATAATGAGCATGTAGATACAATTTGTGGCAAAATTCTTGACTTCTTTACTTTTTGGGTGAGATGTCTATCTTGATTAGAAATTTTCTTATTTACAACAACTAATTACGAAATTTTCTAATTTTTATCAAATATATACTCTTTTCACAATGTCAACTCACAATATCAACGATCCGGGCATAACTAATCGGTGAGAATCTCTCTCTCTCTATATATATATATCAAAGCAGTAGGAAGCTTAAAAATATGAAAAATCTTACAGTGAGCTGCCAAGAAGACTTCAGATCACTTTTGGAGATTGAAAACTCAGTTTCCACTACTTAAATTTCAGTATGTTGTAGAACACAAGCTTACAAGTGTTTAGAAAGAAGAATCACAAAGTTTGGAGCACTCTAGAAGAGGTTAAAGACTGAAATGGATAGAGTTTTCTCTTTTTTTTTTCAAATGAGCTGATGGAGGGGTCTATTTATAGACAAGATGGCCACAGGTCAACCCACGGCATCCATGGGTCTACCTGCAACTGCCCGGGCTGCCCCAGGCTTTGTGGGTCTCGTTATCTCGAAGTACGTGTACTCAGGCAACGCGCTCTTCGCTAGCTCGAACCTTCATAACTTTCAATCCGGGCATCCGATGGAGGCGTGTTATACCTTTCCGAAAAGCTGTTAAAGAGAGCTACACAATGACATGTGATTAGATATTATCCGAAGCAGGGAAGATGGGTCCATGACTAGATCTCCAAGTCTTCACAGTCTATCCATTGAGCTGTCTTGTGCAGTTTTCACTCAGAATTTAAGTTATGGTTCTTGTGGGATATCTTTTGACGCAATTTGAGTTGAAATGATGTTGAGGTGGAAAAATGACCATTTTCCCCCTCCCGAGGTTGTCTCCGACTTTGATGCAGTTGTAGCAGTCTTTTCTCAGGGTTATGTAAGACCATGAATTTTATAAAACTATTCAATTTTCTTATAATTATTATTCTATTCAGTAAATAGTTAAATTGATAAAAGGTTAAAGTTATGGATGATATGTGCAAATTTTAAAAAGTAAGAAAGTAGTTATAAAATATTCGTTTGGTCGGGGAATATTCTTTTTAGTCGAGGAATATTCGTACGACGACACAATCATTGGTGGATCCCATAACGGAATTACTGTTGGATATATAAAGCGACATAAATAACCTTTTTATAAAAATAATGGCAAATTTTTTACCGTTATCTGTTAAAATACCCGATGATAAAAACACAGTAATACGCGTGGTTGCATAGTAGCACACGGTATTGTACATTATCTCTGATTATTGATGCTTACTTAAGAAGTCACTCAGTTTTATTCAATTATTGTCATAGTAGTTATTGCATAGTATCTCATATTATTGATACAATTATTGTCACAGTATCATCTGCATGATATTTTATATTATTACATCAATAATTGAGATGACACAGTTATTCATATTATTATTTGCATTATTAACAATGTCTAGAAAATTCTGTCGAGGAAAGGGGTTATGTTATTTAATTACGCGCCAATAAGGAGAAGTCCTTATCGGAAAGCCCCCTCTTTCTTGGGAATGATCTGGTTGTCAATATTGTGAGTTATAATATTAAAGATGAATAATTGTTGAAAGATTAAAAATGTGTTTATTGAAGATAAATGATTTGTGGTAAATATTTATTCAATTTTTGATATAAATAGATGGGTTTTTCATAAAGTATTTATTGTAAGTTTGACTTATTGCATGGACCCCCACTTACTCATTTTTAAAAATCGCTGGTAGAAAGTTATCTTAGTTTTGTTTTATTATTATTATAATAGTAATAAAGCAGAAAACTTTTTATATAAAACATAATACTTTTTATATTATATATAAAGTTATTCATTTTATTAGATTATAAATAGAATATATTATATTTTATATAAAGTTTTCATTTTATTAGAATATTTTATTGCAGAGTAATGAATAGTAAAAATCAAAAAATTCGCCGAACTTCGCCTGTGAATTTTTAAAGTGCGTCCATGATTAGTTTCTTAAATAGTGCCCTGCCATTCTTCTATAAATAGGATGCTCAGTTAAGAAATGAAAATCACACCAGAATCAGAGAATTCTTCTTCTATAATATTGTGCGTATTTTTTTCTAGTATAAGAATACTTTGAGTGTTGCTAATAGTGAAAGATTTCCTCAAGAATATCTCCGCTATACTAGTCAAAATTATTCGCCTACTAAGGTAAGCGGTATTATTTATTTCATAATCGTAAGAGATATTATTTTTCGTATTCGTAAGGAATATTATTTTCGTTCAATATTCGTAAAGGATATTATCTTCGTTCAATATTCGTAAGGGATATTATCTTCGTTCAATCTTCGTAAGGGATATTATTTTCGTTCAATATTCGTAAGGGGTATTATTTATTTCATATTAAGTAAAGATATTATTTTTTCGATAAGTAAGGAATATTATTTTCGCTCAATATTAAGTAAGGAATATTTTTTTTAGCTTCAATAGTCGTAATGGATATTATCTTTCTTCAATGATTAAATAAGGAATATTATTTTCGTTCAAAATTCGTAAGGGATATTATTTTCATTCAATATTCGTAAGAAATATTATTTTCTTCCATACTCTATAGTATATAAGTAATATTATTTCATTTCATATTCCTAAATCTACACTTATTTTGATAAGTATTGCTTCTATAATCCCTAGAATTAGTATAATATCCTTGAGTTTTGCACTTCATCTAATATCGTTTCATTGAAATATTTGTGACACCCTCAAATCTGGGTACTTCATTTTCACAAGATTTGGTGTTCACTTTCCATTCATTCATAACCTAACTATCCAAACATAATAAAATTTAAACAATAAATCTTCCCATTAAAGGGTTACATGACTTAATCAATAAATCTCCCAGGTTATCTAACCTTAAACATTCATCAAATGCGGAAAGTAAATAATTACATCACAATATTTAAACAAAGTCTGACAATAAAATTCAATAGATTTACAAATCTTCAACACTTATCCATCTTCTCTTTTCCTTTGCTAGTGGTTGGCTCATCAACCTTCTCAATTTTAGCTGCAATGATTATATATGCAAGAGTGAGCAAATTAAATGCTCACTTGAAAGGACAATGAATAAGAATTACATAATATCCGCTAATGAATAGGCTCAATAGAATTGAATAATGTTTTCTATCGTTGATAATCAAGAACTGAAATCAAAATTTGAAATATGTCTGAGGGTCACAAGACCATGAACTATATCCAAGGTTATAAGTATTCTTTCAACTTAAACCTAAACAGTCATAAGACTATAGGGACTCCCCGTACTTAGGGTGATCAACCCTTCGTACCATATATTGTGCACAACCATCTAAACGCTTCGCGTAAATAATCCCCTATAATAGGGTTGTTCATCTCAGTTTTAAGAATACAAGTTCGCACCAAAGTAAGTTTGGTTTGGATAAGCTTCAAGGGTAATTTAGAGTTCTACGAACATCAACTAAGGATTAGTTGAATCAAAGGTGTAATAACAATTCAAGGATTTGATAACAACATAGTATGAAATAACCATGGGTTATAAGTGATTACACATCACGCATCAAAAGTATACTTTAGGAATAAATTGGAAAGCATTAAAAAGTGAAATAAACCTTGCTTGAACAATGATAATAAGCTAAGGTTCCATAAATTGTCAATAAGGATATAGTTTAGGAACTTTATTTAATATGGAAATATAGAACTTGTTCAATAGGATACAACTTGAGCAATCATAATTGAAATAAGGTAAGGAACGTGCTCAATGCGTCGATAAGGTTTGCATCAGACAACATAAATGGGATTCAAGAGCTTAATAAGAGAATAAGTAACTTGCGTAAAGTAAGTAAGATAGAACAAACTCAAATAGAGATTAGAGTTTGGAAACATGCCTTGCGTGTAAGCTAAACACTTATAACTTACGTTCCCAAATATCCTATACACATGTTGTAAGACCCCAACTTTTTATAAATAAAATCGAATTTCCTCTAATTATTATTTAAAAAAATAAGGTGTTAATTTGATATAATGCTTTGGTTATGGGTGAAATGTGCAAATTTTGCAAAATAAATAAGTGGTTATAAAATATTCATTGTTGTCGAGGAATATTCTTTTGGTCGTGGAATATTCTTCTTTGTCGGGAATATTAAATGCGACAACGCTAGATCATTTATGGGCCCATAACGAAAAATGGTCTGGATGAAGAAAATGACAAGTTTGAGTTTTTACAAATAAAGGCGTAATTATTCAAGTTATCATTGAAATACCGGTGGTTAAAATACGATGTCGCATGGTTGCACAAAGAGCACACCAGTATTGCACAATATTTTTTGGATTATTGATTCTTACGTAATAAGGCACTACTCAATAATTGTTACAGTAATTATTTTTCAATATGTTATTTTATTTGTTCAATAATTGCTACGTTGATATTTTATATTATTGTTGTTCAATAATTGTCACTGCATAGTATTTCCCATTAGCAGATCAATAATTCATATTATTTGAATAATATTATTAGATATCATTATTGAAAATGTCTAAGGAAGTTCTGTCTAGGAAAGGAGTTTGGTCACCTAATTGCGCGCCAGTAAGGAGAGATCCTTATTGGAAGGCCCCTCTTTTTCCTGAGAACGACCTGGTTGTCATAATTGTGATTCCGTAATATTATTTGTGAATAATTAATTATTAATCTATATGATAAGGAAATACTTATTTTTGTGTGGATATAAATGAAGGAATTAATGCTGAGGTGTTTTATCATTATTTTGTCGGAATGAAGGTATTAAAAATTGTCTATATGTGGATTTCGGGCATTTTCTGTTTGGAATTTGGAAAAACTTTCTTCTACAAAGTTATAGAGAATTAAATTTTTTATAGAATGGACATAAAATTTTATTTTTTTTTTTGAGAAAAAGGACTATTTATTATGAATTATTAAAATTGCTGATTAATGTTTAAATTTAACATATTTTGGAAATTTTCTAGAATGGGTGGGCCCCACTTTTAGTTTGTGAGAAATGTGCTAAAATATTATTTCAAAAGTGGTGTGCGTGAATAGTAGCAGGTAAAGCCATCACGTAACAGGTTAGTCTACTTTGGTGTTCTAGCATTTTCCTATAAATAGGGTGCTTAGTTAGAATTGAAAGTTACACCAGGATTAGAAGTTTTCTCTCTCTATAATATTGAGTGTATTTTGTGAGTATTTAGATACTTTGAGAGTTGCTATTTAGTGCAAGTTTACTTTAGAACTATATCCGATATTCCAGTCAGAAGTACTGTTCTTTTGAGATAAATGATGTTATTTTCTTTCAATACTCGTAAGGGATGTTATTTTTTTCGTAAATGATGTTATTTCGTTCAATATCATTATGCCGAAATATTGGTATGAATTTTATTATGAAATTTTTACCTTTTTATGTCGAGGTTACTATTCATATATACGACACTATTCACGTATACGACACTATTCACGAATACGATACTATTCACGAGTACTATTCACGAAGTATGATTTTTCTTGTGAAATTTCTACCTTTTCGTGTCGGGGTTACTATTCACGTATACGGCACTATTCACGTATACAACTTTATTCACGAATACGACACTATTCACAAAAAAATTAAATTTTCTTTTCTTTGTCCAAGTTGTCTATTTTGGTTACTATCTATGAATTGTATCCATGTTTTGATCTTCATTCTTGAATTTTGCTCCACAATTGATTATTATGGAGTATTTTTTTAACTTGGATAAACTGAAGTACAAATCCCTAATATTTATTCTTTTATCTCACTGGATTCATTTTCTTTAAGATATTTTTCATCATCCTCAGTCTTAAATGGTGATATAACTGAATATCTTTGGCATGTAGAGCAAAGATGGATGATTACCTGATGAGTATCTTTGGCCCGTAGTGCAAAGATGGACATGTGTTGAGATGAACATGACCAACTGGTGATACAAATGAATATCTTTAGCCCGTAGTGCAAAGATGAATATTTGATTCAAGATATATATTGATTGATGTTACAGGGATAAAATATTGATGATGAGCTTTTAAATCATAGAAGATAGTAGACTTCATTCTCTACTTAACTCTTCTAATTAATTGTTATTTTGCTATGAATATTGATCTAAAACTTGTTGTCCATTATATTTTATCTGATTTGTTGAAGGCTAACGATAATTTGTTGTTCATTATCTTAGTCATGATATTCTTTACTGGGCTAGTTAAGCTCACCCTTTTCCTTTTTGTTCTATTTTTCTTCTCAGGAGGCGAGAATATAGTGGGAACTAGTCGGGGTGTGGAGTGATGTTTCAAGGCAGTTGTTTTAGCAATACTCACTATTTTGTAAAATAGTTTATCAATAATTGTAATGAGGACTTATTTGAGTTTGGATATTATCTAGAAGATAATATTTGTATTTAAACTCACAGCTTATGTGTTGTCGTATTTTGCACGACAATTGTAATAATGAAGTTGTAGTTGTTTTCTGCACCATGTATTTGGCGACCCAAGATGGGTGATGCATACCTATTTTGGGGGCGTCACACATGTCATCATGACATAATTAGTTACTACATGTTCTCAGTACATAATTAATTATCTATTTCATGAACTACTACTTAGTTTAATTATATAGTTAAGTCACATTTTTAATGCAATAACATAACTCTTTAGTTATTACATAATTCACTAATTACTTAATAAAATTTCATATTTGGTAATATAACTACACCATAATATGATATTTCTCATTTTAATAGTCATAACACTACCCTTTATCGACAGTTATAGAATTGTATAATTAAAACAAACTTTCAGGGCAAATCATGACTGCATATACCGCAGCCAGTTTAACAGTGAATGAATGGCATCATGCAGTCTTTGTCCAGTCTTTCCGCCGTGAGATGGAAGCCTTTAATCATGGCGCTTCTGGTTCTGTTTATTCTATAACCCACATTGCAACGCCTTTGATACAAGCAACAAGTGCTTAAGTGGCACTGCATCGCTGGAATTGTACTATGGGACGACACTGCAACGCCAAAGTACAGTTCCAGGCAGACAATGTTCGTGAAGAGCACAAAACAAGGCCAAATTAGCCTACAAGCTACTTTCTAACAACTAATTTAACACATTTAAATTACATAAACCTCACAGAAACATAACTTAAGTTTTTCAACATGTTTTTAATTATATGAACAACATAAACATTAATATCATAACCTTTAATTCCACTATTTTTATTATTTCTTCACCTTTTGACATTCATAGTAAAATTCATCATTGTGAATTCATTTTACAATCAAAACAACTAATTTAACCCATAATATTTTCATTTCTTCATGTCTTTTAACAATCAACCAACCATTACTAGTTTATTACATGAATTGAACATCAATTTTAATTATAAAATAAGCCATATTACATATAACAATCCGTAAATTTAAATTTAAATTTCAAATATTTATTGAATTATATAAATATCTTTAATTAATGTGTTTGTTGTTAAGTAAATATTTGTTGGATTATTTATTAGTTAAATAAATAATTAATGAGTTATAGAAATTAACTTAATTAAGATAAAAGAGTGATGAATTAAATTTATGAAATAATACTCTAATGCAATTATATGATTTTTTGTAATGTTGTTTTAATTTAATTTAGTAATTAAAGTAATATGTTACTTGTTAAATAAAATTATAATGAAAATTATAATTTTGTGGTAAATGGTTAAGTGGAGAATTTATTTAATAAGTTGTAATTAGTTTTATTTAATTAAGGTTGGATACGGAAATCCAAGTAAATAGGGTGGGACAATAAACTATAATATACATGATTTATTAAAATAAATTAAAGGAGTTTTAAATGGATTTACCAAACAAGGCTTAAAAATATTAAATCTTTATTTTAATTAGTTTTATCCAAACAAAGCCTTGTGGCTTTTAAAATTTTAATTAATAATTTATTTTGAAATTTTTTTAACGTAAAAGAGTATTTAGTAAGGGTATTAGTTAGTTGTCCGGTTTGTTTCTCGCGTCTGTTTTATTTTTGCTTAAGAAACTTTGGCCTAAGCTTGAGAATAGAAGAGAAAATAGCGAAAGTTTGAGAGGAGAGAAAAATTCTGTGAATTCCAAGCACTTTGTCTTCTAACAAGGGTTAATCAAGCAAGAGAAGGTATAATTCTAATTTCCAAAAGCTTTAATTCCGGTGTATGAAAAGTTTATGTGTTCTTGAGTTTCACTGTAAAATAAAGTTATTTTCAAAATTTTCTGTAATCCATTTTTTGATTTATTGTTGATAAATTGTGTGTATATGTAATTGTGATGTTATAAATAGCATCTAGACAAGGATTTAGTATACTAATTACGTTCAAAAATAATAAAAACTGATTACAGTGCATGTGCGTATGAATATGGCTTGTTGGAGTTCAAAATTGATACTTGGTTTGTGAACTAGTTGTAAATTGAGTCTTGAGTGTGTTAATTCATTAAGAAATGAAAAGAATACAATTTGAATGAGTTGATTTGGTGTATTATTGAGACCTCAGTGTTAATTTTTGTCAAGGATGTCAAAAATGGAGTTTGTTTTTGCATAAAACATTGAGACCTCAGTGTAAATTTGATGTTTATATTGTTTATATATGTAAAAACATGTTAGAGACCTTAAGTTATGTTTCTGTGAGGTCTATGTATATATTACATGTTAAATTGGTTGCTAGAAAGTAAGTTGTAGGCTAAATTGGCTTTGTCTGTGTTCTTCGCGAAAATTGGTTGTCCTGGAGCTCAGATTGGCGTTCTGTGTTAGCATAAGTAATCTGATTCTCGCTGTATGATGCTCTCGCTCTCATGCCTATAATATGCCCGTGTCTCGCGCCACAACGCCAACTCCGCGCTGGTTAGCAGTGTTGGCCAAAAAGTTTATTTTAATTATACAATTCAGTAATTTTGATAAAGAGTATGTTATGACTATTAAAATGTGATTTTGTTAATTGTGATGTTGTAGTACCAAGTGTGAGAATATTATTAACAATTAATGAGTTATATTATTGCATTAAAAGTGTGACTTGACTATATGATTAAAACCAAGCCATACATGAAATATGTACTTAATTGTGTACGGAGTACATGTAGTAACTAACTATGTCATGATGACATGTGTATAGGATATTGAGAATCGAGTTATTACGGTTTAGCTTACACGCAAGGCAAGTTTTCAAATTCTAACCTCTATTTGAGTTTGTTCTATTTACCTTTATATTGAGTAAGAAATTCCTAATCCTATTTATACAACTTAATTATACTCATGCAAGTTCTTTAACCTAACTCTTACTTTGAGAATGATTCCCACTTTTAACTTGTTTCTTAGTATACGAGTTTCCAAATTCTGATACACTTACGTTGAGCAATTTTTATCGTTCAACTTGCTATTGTTTATGCATGTTCAATAACTCAATTCTGTTACTAAACAAAATTCTAGCCTTAGCTTAATATTGTCCAAGCAAGGTATGTTATATTATTCAATGCTTATGCTTTTAGTTCATTTCTAAAGCATGATCTTAATATACAATGTTGATTCATTTACGACTTATTCCATAACATATTGTTATTACATTTTTATTCAACTAATCCTTAGTTGATGTTCGTTAAAATTTAAATTACCTTGAGACTTATCCAAACCAAACTTACTTTGGTGCAGACTTGTATTCTAAATACTGAGATGAACAACCCTATTACAAGGGATAATTTACGCAAAGCGTTTAGATGGTTGTGCACAATACATTGTACGAAGAGCTGATCCCCTTAAGTACGAGAAGTCCCTACAGTCTTATGACTGTTTAGGTTTAAGTTGAAAGAATACTTATAACTTTGGACATAGTTCGTTGACTTGTGACCCTCAAATATATATTTTTGTTCCTGATTATCATTGATAATGAATATTATTCAATTCTATTAAGCCTATTTGTTTGGCAGTTGTTACGATATTATTTTTCATTGTCACTTCAAGTGAGCATTTTTTTCTCACTCTTGCTTATATAACTATTACAGCTAGAGTTGAGAAGGTCGATGAACCTACTACCAGTAAAGGAAAAGGAAAGATGAACAAGTGTTGAAGACTTGTAAATCTGTTGATTTCTATATTGTCAAATTTTATTTTAAATATTGTGATGTAGTTATTTATTTTCCGCGTTTGATGAATGTTTAAGGTTAGAAAACCTGAGAGATTTTATTGAACTTATTGATGTAATCCTTTAAATGGAAGGTTTATTGTTAAATTTTATTATATTTGGGTAGTTAGAAATGAATGTTTCGATAGTGAACACCAAATCTTGTGGAAATGAAGTACCCGGATTTGGGGGTGTCACATTACATATATATATATATATATATATATATCAAAACATAATTTCATGAAATTGATTACTCTAACACATGAATGAATGATATAAAACAGTTTATAATCATCTACTAACACATAAAAACTCATAATTTCCACAATTATTCATAAAACATCAATCACATAGAACTTTTCACAAATTAAAAACAAAACCTTAGAATATAGGATTATACCTTTGTTTTCTTGTTTAGGTTAACTAGAAGATGATTACAACTACCCTTCTTGTTCTTGCAGAACTTCTCTTCACAATTTCTTTCTCAAGCTCTCTCTTTTCTCTCTTATTTCTCTTCTTTTCTCTCTGTTTTCTTCTGTTCTTTCTTAGGCTCTCTTTCTAACTTAGCGTAAACAAAATACAAAACTGATATACGCATATAATATTAATGTATATAACTGATAATACATAACTCCCCTCTTTAAATATATATAAGTTATGTTTTATTTTTATTTATTATTATTATTATTATTATTATTATTATTATTATTATGTTTCCAAATCCCTAAGGCCTTGTTTGGCAAAACACTTTTAAAATAAAGACTTGACATTTATTAAGACTTGTTTGGCAAAACACTTTTAAAATAAAGACTATGAACTATGTTCAAGATTATAAGTATTCTTTCGACTTAAACCTAAACAGTCATAAGACTATAGGGACTCCCCGTACTTAGGGTTGTGATGCCCCCAAAATAGGTATACATCACCCATTTTGAGTCTCCGAATACATGGTATAAAATTCAAATACAACTTAATTATACAACAGTCGTGTAAAATACGACAAAACATAATCTAAGAGTTTTAATAAGAATATTGTCATCTAGACAATATCCACACTCAATGGAGTCCTCATTACATTTATTGTCACACTATTTTATAGAATAGTGAGGACTACTAAAACAACCATCTAGACCGTCAATCCGTTCCCCGACTCATCCCAACTATATTCTCATTTGCTGAAGAGAACAGTGAAAGAAAGGGTGAGTTCAACTAGCCCAGTAAGAAATATTATGACTAAGATAATGCAGAATAAATTATCCTTAGCCTTTAACAGTATAACAACTGATAGAATATAATAGACAACAAGTTTTAGATCAACAACTGCAGCGGAATAAGCAATCCATTAGAAGAGTCAAGTAGGGCATAAAATCTACTATCTTCTATGATTTAAAAAGTTTTTCATCAACTTTATCACTGAGACTCAGCTTAATAAATAAAATCGAATCATCCCTGCATCACGGCCAAGGATATTCATGTAATCATCAATGGTCATGATTATATCGAATAATCCCTGGTCATAATCATACCAACAACTGTCCATCAATGAACTACAGGCCAATGAGGACTTTCATCACATCATTCGTCACATTACGGTCATGATTATACCGAATAATCCCTGGTCATAATCATACCAAGTCCATCTATGCACGTAAGCCAAAGATGACTTTCATCACAATATATGCATGATGATGACGACAATGACATAATAATTCAATAAAACAAGTTCAAGATAAATTTTAAAGATTTATAATTTAATTTATTCAGAAATCAATAACGTCCAAATTGTCAACATAATACTGCTTTGTGGAGTAAAATTCAAGAATGCTCAGAAGAATATTTCTATGAAAAGATACTGGATGAAGCGCAAATATCTAGGATATTCTACTAATTTCATGGAGTATAGAAGCCGAAACTTTAACCAAATGAGTATAATAGAATATATGAAACTGCAAATGGATTTTTTTGCCCGCCATGCGGTAATCCATGTAGACAGATCATTTCCACAATTTAATAAGGAATGAATACGAAGGATAATTCACCATGCATGCGGTAGTCCACATAGGCAGGTTATCCCAACAGAATAATAAAGAATGGAATAATAGAAGAATTCACCATGCATGCGGTAGTCCGCGTAGGCAGGTTATTCCAACAGAATAATAAAGAATGGAATAAAAAAAGAATTCACCAGGCATGCAATATACCACACATACAGATTATTCCAACAGAATAATAAAGAATTGAATAACAAAAGAATTCACCAGGCATGCGATAGACCGCACAGACAGGTTATTCCAACAGAATAATAAAAGAATGGAATAATATAAGAATTCACCAGGCAGGCGATAGATCGCACAGACAGGTTATTCCAATAGAATAATAAAGAATGAAATAACAGAAGAATTCACCAAACATGCGATAGACCGCACAGACAGGTTATTCCAACAGAATAATAAAGAATGGAATAACAACCCTTACGAGTATTGAAAGAAAATAACTCTCTTCATGAATATGAAAGAAATAATACCTCTTACCTTAGAAGAAACTGGATACTGAAATAGTGAGGTAACAGACTTCTCTTCTTCTTTCTCTCTATAATTTCTCTCTATAATAATTGGTCTTGTGAGACTTAGTGAATTGGTGAGAATGAAAGAAGAATGAGCTTCTATTTATAGGAAAATATAGTTCCAATAATTGCAAGTTTTAGGGCTCAAAATATTACAATATAATACCTTCCTCTTTTTCTTTATTTTTAATTTAGTCCTGCAAGTATTATCAAACTTCCACCACCTCCCATAATAGTAAATAATGTGAATTAATAGTTTACACATGTGAACACATAGTTATAAACATGTGAATTAATAGCAATTAATTGCTCATTTATCCAGTAAATTACCCGATTGGTCAATATAACCTCCAGACATTAATTATTATCAAAATAAATGTCGATTTCCACTAACACTAATAATTCCCTCACAATGGAACTATCAATTTCATCTTTAATCAACACGATCTTATTCATCATTAATATTATAACTCACAATATTTAACAACTAGGTCGTTCCCAGGAAAGAGGGGGCTTTTCGATAAGGATTTCTCCTTATTGGCCCGCAATTAGGTGACCAAACCTCTCCTTGACAGAACTTCTAGACATTGTCAATATTGTAAATAATAATATGAATAACTTTGTCGTCTCAATTATTGATTTAATAATATAAAATATTACGCAGATGATACTGTGACAATAATATGAGATATATTATGCGTGATTCTCGTAGTGAATAATTGAGTATAACTGAGTGACTTCTCACGTAAGCATCAATAATCAATACCGTGTGCTACTATGCAACCACGCGTATTACTTTACTTTTACCACCGGGTAGTTCAATAGTTTAACGGTAAAACTTTCATCGTTATTTTTATTAAAAGATAATTTTGTCATTTTCTAACTACGACAATACTTTCGTTGTGGGGTTCACCAATGATTGTGCCGTCGTACGAATATTCCATGTTCAAACAAATATTCCCCGACCAATCGAATATTATATAACCACTTGCTTACTTTGCAAAATTTGTAAATAATACCCACAACTACAACATTATATCAAATCCACACCATAATATTCAAAAATATATTTCAAGAAAAATTAATCTTTATTCATAAAAGTTGAGGTCTTGCAACCTCCCATTCTTATGAAATTTCATCCTCGAAATTAAGGTGCGTACCTGGTATGTTGAAGAGGTGAGGATACCTTGACTTCATTTCAGATTCTAACTCCCAGGTCATTTCCTCAACATCGTGGTTTCTCCACAAAACTTTGACTTGAGGTATAACCTTGGAGCGTAGAATATGATCCTTCTTATCCAAGATTTTAACAGGTACCTCTTCATACGTTACATCTTCCGCTATCTCATCCGGTTCTAATTCTAAAATGTGGTTCGGGTCTTTCACATATTTACGTAACATAGATATGTGAAAAATGTTATGAACACGAGACATACTTGGCGGTAAGGTGAGTCTATAGGCCACAGTTCCTACATGATCGAGGATTAAAAATGGGCCAATGAATCGAGGATTGAGCTTTCCTCTCTTTCCAAATCTCGTAACTCCTTTCCATGGAGCAACACGTAACAACACATGATCTCCAATATTAAATTCCACGTCCTTTCGATGAAGATCTGCATAACTCTTTTGTCAATCTTGTGAGGTTTTTATACATTGTCAGATCATTTGAATCTTTTCCGTAGTCATACGTATGAACTCCGGTCCCAACAATGTTGCTTCACCCACCTCATCCCAACATACTGGAGAATGACACTTTCTTCCATACAACGCCTCAAATGGAGCCATGCCAATACTTGCTTGATAACTGTTGTTGTAGGAAAACTCCACCAATGGTAAGAACTTGTCCCAACTTCCTTTGAAGTCAAGGACACAGAGTCTTAATAAATCTTCAAGAGTTTGAATAGTCCTTTCCTACTGCCCGTCTGTTTGAGGATGATATGCCGAACTAAATTGTAAATTCGTGCCCATAACTTTTTGCAAACTAACCCAAAATCTTGAAGTGAATCTTGGGTCTCGATTAGAAACTATGGATACTGGCATACCATGCAATCTTACAATCTCGTTTATGTACATACGAGCAAGGCGTTCAAGTATATAAGTTTCTCGTATCGGTAAGAAATGAGCAGACTTGGTCAATCTATCAAAAATGACCCAAATCGCATCTATGCCTTGAGAAACCTTGGGAAGACCAGTAACGAAATCCATGGTAATGTGCTCCCACTTCTATTATGGAATTTCAAGTGGTTGCAATGGACCTTTTGGCACTTGATGCTCCGCCTTGACTCGTTGACAAACTAGACACCTTAAGATAAACCCCGCTATCTCTCTCTTCATATTGCTCCACCAAAATGTATGTCTAAGATCACGATACATTTTGGTACTCCCAGGATGGATTGCAAACGGTGTGTTGCGCGCCTCCATCATAATTTTATAATTCAAGTCAGAATCGTTAGGAACACAAAGTCTGGAGTTGACTCGAAGTATTCCTTCTTCATCGATTCTTGCTTCCGGAATAGCACCTTCTTGCACTTTCTTCCTTATACACATCAGCTCCAGGTCTGTGGCTTGAGTAACTTTAACTTTATCGATTAAAGTCGGTTCTACTCGTATATTCGCCATCATCACATGGGTCCCTAGAGTCTTTAACTCTATCTCTATCCTTCGTAAGTCATACAAAATGGGTCTTTACGTTGAAAATATTGCACTCGTACCCGCATATGATCTTCTACTCAATGCGTCAGCTACTACGTTCGCTTTTCCAAGATGGTATGATCATAATCTTTCAATAGCTCAAGTCATCATCGTTGCCACATGTTGAGTTCCTTTTGAGTGAAGAAATATTTGAGGCTCTTATGATCCGTATAGATCTTCACCTTCTCTCCATATATGTAATGCCTCCAAATTTTAAGCGCAAAAACGACTGCTGCCAACTCTAGATCATGAGAAGGATAATTTCTCTCATATTCTTTGAGTTGTCATGAGGCATAGGTTATGACTTTCCCATATTGCATGAGAACACATCCTAACCCTTTACCTGAAGCATCACTATAGATGAAAAATCCCTCCGAGCCAGATGGTATTATCAGAACAGGTGCTGAAATGAGTCTTCTCTTAAGTTCTTCAAAACTCTTCTCACATTCCTCGATCCAACTGAACTTTGTATCTTTTTGAGTCAGCTGAGTTAATGGAGTAGCGATTCGAGAAAATCCTTCCATGAATCTTCGATAATAACCAGCTAAGCCGAGAAAGCTACGTACTTCGATCACTGACTTTGGTTGTTCCCATCTTTGAATTACTTCAATCTTCGCTGGGTCAATAGATATTCCATGATTTGATATCACGTGCCCAAGGAATGCAACTTCCTCAAGCCAGAACTCATATTTCTTCAACTTGGCATAAAGCTTGTTTTCACGAAGCTTTTAAAGTATCAGCCTCAAGTGTTGCTCATGGTCTTCACGGCTTTTGGAGTATATGAGGATGTCATCAATAAAGATGACCACAAAGTGATCTAAATATTCTTTGAATACTCGGTTCATCATGTCCATGAAGGCAGCAGGAGCATTGGTCAATCTAAAAGACATGACTTGGAATTCATAATGCCCGTATCGAGTTCTGAAAGCAGTCTTTGGAATGTCATCAGTTTTAATCTTCAACTGATGATATCCAGAACGAAGATCAATCTTTGAAAATAATTTGGCTCCTTGCAAATGGTCGAACAGGTCATCAATGCGAGGCAACGGGTACCTATTTTTGATGGTGACATGATTCAACTCCCGATATTCAATACAAAGTCGCATACTTCCATCTTTCTTCTTCACGAATAGAATAGGAGGACCCCAAGGAGACGTACTAGGTCGAATGAAATCGATGTCTAACAATTCCTGCAGTTGGGTTTTTAACTTCTGAAGTTGAATATGAGCCATTCGATATGGGGCTTTGGAAATGGGTTTTGTATCGGGTTCAAGGTCAATACAAAACTCAATTTCACACTCCGGGGGTAGGCTAGGAAGTTCTTCGGGGAATACATCAGGAAATTTATTAACAATAGAAATATCATTCAAATCTTACGTATTTTTGTTTAAATCTGTGACATGAGGTAAGAAAGCTTGACATCCGTTTTTCAATAAATGAATAGCTTTATGGCTTGAGATGACCGTGATTGATTTTAATGGTTTGGTCGCTTGAATTTGTATAATAGGTTGATTAGGAATATGAAAGCTAACAACCTTACAAAAAAAATTAATTTTAGCATGATGAGTAGTTAACCAATCAATCCCTAGAATCACGTCAAATGCAAGTATTTTTAAGGAGATAAGATCGATAGGTAACGTGCGGTTACCGATTTGAATCAAACAAGACTTATAAACAGTGAATGTGATGAAGGTTTCTCCTAACGGAGTTTCAACAGATAAATCAAAGTCTAATTTCTCGGAGTCAAATTTAAACGTTGAGCGTAAATAGGAGAAATAAAAGAATGGGTAGAACTGGTATCAAATAAAGTATAAACTTCGCTAGAGTTTATGATTATCTTACCCGTGATCACCTCGTTCGGATTTCTCGCTTTTTGGGAGGTTACAACAAACGCTCTCCCTTGAACTACTGGTTTTGTCTTGTCTGGGACGGCTTTTGATGTCTCCATCCCAGCTGGACTTGACTTTGGTGCATGACAAAATCGGACAAGGTGACCTTCTCTTCTGCAATTATAACACGCTTTGGATTCTTTGCGTCACGATTCGAATCGATATATCCTCCCTCTCGCATTTGTAACATACGATTGGTACGTTGTTCCCTTCCTTAACAACATGTGCTGGTGATGACGTCTTCCCATCATTGTTGAATCTCCTCTTCTTGAAATTTCCACTTCTATTATCTTGGCCATGATTACCACCGAAGTGGTTACCATTTCTGGCATGTTGATTCCCTCCACGTTTGTTGTCACCGCTTCGATGACTGCTACCACTGGTATTATCATTTTGTCAGCTACTCTCTCTTGGTTGAGTTAACTCGTTATCGCGCTCCAATAACTGAGCCCTATTTACAACATCTGAATACAAACACAGTTTGTGAGAAATTAAGTATTGACGTATCTTGGGTTTCAAACCTCTTAGAAACATCTGCGTCATTCTCTCCTCATTATCAACCAAGTGGGATGCAAACCGGGACAACTCGAAAAACTTAGCTTCGTACTGTGACACGGTCATATTGTTTTGCTCCAGCTTGATGAACTCTACCTCCTTCATGTGACGAATACTTTCGGGAAAGTACTTGTCGTTGAACAGTTCTTGGAATTTCTCCCAAGACATCTTTAGTGCGGCAGGTTGAGTACGCTTTACCGATTCCCACTAGTAATGTACCTATCCTCGTAACATAAAGGTGGCAAAGGGAACCTTTTGCTCCTTGGAGCATCCTAAAACATCAAATATCTTGGTGATCTACTTTATCCACATCTCCGCCTTAAGTAGTTTTGGCTCTCCAATAAACTCCGGTGGTCCCAGCTCGTTGAACTGTTTAGCGGTGACCGTCCGAGAGTTTCCAGTGTTTCCACCTACATTTTGAACAGGAGCCGCTCTCGCTTGATTTTGTATGAATTGCATAAAGCCTTTGAACATCCCATCGTTCACCATTTCATCAGTGTTATTGTTTACCTGAGGATTATTGTCTTCCTGTTGCACATTATCCTGGGTATTGATCATTGGTGACTCAACGGTGTCATGTGCTTCATTGCTTATCTCAACATTTTCAGATGCCATTTTCAAATACTGCCACAAAACAAGGGTTAATTAACATATCATATATTATCCCTATTCTCATTTCCTGAAGAGAACAATGAAAGAAAGGGTGAGCTCAACTAGCCCAGTAAGAAATATTATGACTAAGATAATACAGAATAAATTATCCTTAGCCTTCAACAGTATAACAACTGATAGAATATAATAGACAACAAGTTTTAGATCAAAAACTGCAGCGGAATAAGCAATCCATTAGAAGAGTCAAGTAGGGCATAAAATCTACTATCTTCTATGATTTAAAAAGTTTTTCATCAACTTTATCATTGAGACTCAGCTTAATAAATAAAATCGAATCATCCCTGCATCACGGCCAAGGATATTCATGTAGTCATCAATGGTCATGATTATACCGAATAATCCCTGGTCATAATCATACCAACAACTGTCCATCAATGAACTACAGGCCAATGAGGACTTTCACCACATCATTCATCACATTACGGTCATGATTATACCGAATAATTCCTGGTCATAATCATACCAAGTCAATCTATGCACGTAAGCCAAAATGACTTGCATCACAATATAAACATGAGGATGATGATAATGACATAATAATTCAATAAAACAAGTTCAAGATAAATTTTAAAGATTTATAATTTAATTTATCCAGAAATCAATAACGTCCAAATTGTCAACATGATCTTTGCTTTGTGGAGTAAAATTCAAGAATGCTCGTAAGTATATTTCCATGAAAAGATATTGGATGAAGCGCAAATATCCGTGATATTCTACTAATTTCATGGAGTATAGAAGCCAAACTTTAACCAAATGAGTATAATAGAATATATGAAATCGCAAATGGATTTTTTTTCCGCCATGCAGAATCCACGTAGATGCATCAATTCCACAATTTAATAAGGAATGAATACTGAAGGATCATTCACCATGCATGCATGAGTCCACATAAAGTGTGTTCTTCCAACATAATAATAAAGAATGGAATAATATAAGAATTCACCATGCATGCATAGGTAGCTCAGCGTGAGATGAGTTATTCCAATGTAATAATAAAGAATGGAATAACAAAAGAATTCACCAGAACTGCGATATCAAGACATAAAGATTATTCCAACGTAATAATAAAGAATGGAATAACAAAAGAATTCACCGAGTATGCGATAGATCAGCACAAACATGTTATTCCAACAGAATAATAAAAGAATGGAATAACAGAAGAATTCACCAGGCATGCGATAGACCGCACAAACAGGTTATTCCAACAGAATAATAAAGAATGGAATAACAGAAGAATTCACCAAGCATTCGATAGACCACACAGACAGGTTATTCCAACAGAATAATAAAGAATGGAATAACAACCCTTACGAGTATTGAAAGAAAATAACTCTCTTCATGAATACGAAAGAAATAATACCCCTTACCTTAGAAGAAACTGGATACTGGAATAGTGAGGTAACAGACTTCTCTTCTTCTTTCTCTCTATAATAATTGCTTTTGTGAGACTTAGTGAATTGGTGAGAATGAAAGAAGAATGAGCTTCTATTTATAGGAAAATATAGTTCCGATAATTGCACGTTTTGGGGCTCAAAATATTATAATATAATACCTCCCTCTTTTTCTTTATTTTTAATTTAGTCCTGCAAGTATTATCAAACTTGCACCGCCTCCCCTAATAGTAAATAATGTGAATTAATAGTTCACACATGTGAACACATAGTTATAAGTATGTGAATTAATAGCAATTAATTGCTCATTTATCCGGTGAATTACCTGATTGGTCAATATAACCTCCAGACATGAATTATTATCGAAATAAATGTCAATTTCCACTAACACTATTAATTCCCACACAATGGAACTATCAATTTCATCTTTAATCAACATGAACTTATTCATCATTAATATTATAACTCACAATATTTAACAACCAGGTCGTTCCCAAGAAAGAGGGGGCTTTTCGATAAGGATTTCCCCTTATTGGCGCGCAATTAGGTGACCAAACCTCTTCTTGACAGTACTTCTAGAAATTGTCAATATTGTAAATAATAATATGAATAACTTTGTCGTCTCAATTATTGATTTAATAATATAAAATATTATGCGAGATGATCTTTGTGACAATAATTGAATCAATAATATGAGAGATATTATAAAGCAATTATTTGTAGCAATAATTGAGTATAACCGAGTGACTTCTCACGTAAGCATCAATAATTAATACCGTGTGTACTCTATGTAACCACGTGTATTCGCATTTTTTACAACCGGGTAGTTCAACAGTTTAACGGTAAAACTTTCGCCGTTATTTTTATAAAAAGATAATTCTATCGCTTTCTAACTACGACAATACTTTCGTTGTGGGGTCCACTAATGATTGTGCCGTCGTACGAATATTCCCCGACCAATCAAATATTATATAACCACTTTCTTACTTTGCAAAATTTGTAAATAATACCCACAGCTATAACATTATATCAAATCCACACCATAATATTCAAAAAAATATTTCGAGAAAAATTAATCTTTATTCATAAAAGTTGGGGTCTTACAAGGGTGATCAACCCTTCGTACCATATATTGTGCACAACCATCTAAACGCTTCGCGTAAATAATCCCCTATAATAGAGTTGTTAATCGCAGTTTTTAGAATACAAGTCCGCACCAAAGTAAGTTTGGTTTGGATAAGCTTCAAGGATAATTTAGAGTTCTATGAACATCAACTAAGGATTAGTTGAATCAAAGGTGTAATAACAATTCAAGGATTTGATAACAACGTAGTATGAAAAAACCATAGGTTATAAGTGATTACACATCACACATCAAAATTATACTTTAGGAATAAACTGGAAAACATTGAAAAGTGAATTAAACCTTGCTTGAACAATGATAATAAACTAAGGTTGCATTCGTTGTCAATAAGGAAATAATTTAGGAACTTTATTCAATATAGAAATATGGAACTTGTTCAATAAGATACAACTTGAGCAATCATAATTGAAATAAGGTAAGGAACGTGCTCAATGCGTCAATAAGGTTTGCATCATATACCATAAATGGTATTCAAGAGCTTAATAAGAGAATAAGTAACTTGCGTAAAGTAGGTAAGATAGAACAAACTCAAATAGAGATTAGAGCTTGGAAACATGCCTTGCGTGTAAACTAAACAGTTATAACTCACGTTTGTACACATGTCATCATGACATAATTATTTACTACATGTTCTCAGTACATAATTAAGTATCTATTTCATGAACTACTACTTAGTTTAATCATATAGTTAAGCCACATTTTTAATGCAATAACATAACTCTTTAGTTATTATATAATTCACTAATTACTTAATAAAATTTCATAATTGGTAATATAACTACACCATAATATGATATTTCTCATTTTAATAGTCATAAAACTACCCTTTATCGACAATTACGAAATTGTATAATTAAAATAAATTTTCGGGCTAAATCGCTAATCGGCAATCTGCGATGCCCAAATTTGAACTAGAACGGTCTTTGCGGTATTCTCATCACCGCCATGAGATGGAAGCCTTTAAATGGCGCTGCAACGCTCCTGTTTATTCGTATAACCGGCGTTGCAGCGTCGGTACACGCCAACATGTGCTTAATTGGAGCTACAACGCTTAAATTGTATTATGGGACGGTGCTGCAGCGCCGAAGTACAGTTCCAGGAAGACAGTCTTCGCGAAGAACACAAAACAAAGCTAAATTAGCCTACAAGCTACTTTCTAACAACCAATTTAATATATATAAATTACATAAACCTCACAGAAACATAACTTAAGGTTTTCAACATGTTTTTAACTATATAAACAACATAAACATCAATATCATAACCTTTAATTCCACTATTTTTATTATTTCTTCACCTTTTGACATTTATAGCAAAATTCATCACTGTGAATTCGTTTTACAATCAAAACAACTAATTTAACCCATAATGTTTTCATTTCTTAACGTCTTTTCACAATCAACCAACTATTACTAGTTTATTACATGAATTGAACATCAATTTTAATTCTAAAATAAGTCATATTACATATATATATATATATATATATATAAAAAATAATTCAATTTCTTCACTACTAAACATAATTTCATGAAATTGATTACTCTAACACATGAATGAATGATATAAAACAGTTTATAATCATCTACTAACACATAAAAACTCATAATTTCCACAATTATTCATAAAACATCAATTACATAGAACTTTTCACAAATTAAAAACAAAACCTTAGAAGATAGGATTATACATTTTCTTTCTTGTTTAGGTTAACTAGAAGATGATTACAACTACCCTTTTTGTTCTTGCAGAACTTCTCTTCATAATTTCTCTCTCAAGCTCTCTCTTTTCTCTATTCTCTCTTCTATCTTCTTTCTCTTCTTTTCTATCTGTTTTCTTCTGTTCTTTCTTAGGATCTCTTTCTAACTTAACGTAAACAAAATACAAAACTGATATACATATATAATATTAACATACATAAGTGATAATACATAACTCCCCTCTTTAAATATATATCAGTTACGTTTTTTTATTATTATTTATTATTTATTATTATTATTATTATTATTATTATTATTATTATTATTATTATTATTATTATTATTATTTTCAAAAGCCCTAAGGCCTGCTTGGCAAAACACTTAATTAAAACTCTTTTAACTTATTTTCATAACTCATTTATAATATAGTTTATTGTCACACTTTATTCAATTAAATTTTCATATTCAAATTTAATTAAATTAACACTAACAACACATTATTAAATTAATTTACCACATAACTCCAATACACCAAAATTATAATTTCCATTATAATTTTATTTAATAAATTAATACATCACTTTAATTAGTAAATTAAATTAAAACAACATTATAGCAATTCATTTAATCCTTATCAACTTTCTAATTTAATTATTAAATTAAATTAGAATATTATCTCATAATAATTAATTCATCACTCTTTTATTTTAATTAACTTCAAAATACCAAATTACCAATCATCAACTTAATTATCATATTACCTTAATTAAGATAATTCCCACAACTCATAAATTATTTATTTAACAACAAACATATAAATTAAAATATTTATTTGATTAAATAAATATTTGAAATTATAAATAAAATTCTGGATTGTTACATCCTTCCTTCCTTACAAGGATTCTGTCCCCAGAATCACAACTCAAACAAATCATTCGTCACATTCTTCCCTCCTTACAATAATTCTGTCCCCAGAATCGAAGACACAGATTAAACAAATAACTCAAGATAGTTCTTCATCATTTTGTCTTCGAGTTCCCACGTAGCTTCGTCGGCATTGTGGTTCCTCCATATCACCTTCACATAAGGTATCACTTTATTCCTGATCACTTATTCGTTCCTGTCAACTATCTGGATAGGAATCTCCTCATAAGACAAGTCTTTATCGAACTGTAACGGTTCATACTCGATCACATGCTTGTAATCGGGTTTATACGGCCGTAGCACCGATACATGAAAGACATTGTGAATATGTTCCAATTCTGGAGGTAGAGCTACCTCATAAGCCACTTCACCATTTTTTTGCAACACCTCAAAGGGTCCAATAAACCTCGGGCTTAGCTTTCCTTTCTTACCAAAACGAATCTTCCCCTTCCAAGGAGAAACTTTTAGGAAAACAAAATTTCTTACTTCAAATTCGTGATCTTGCTAGTGTTGATCATCATATTTCTTCTATCTGTCTTAAGCTGCTTCTAATCTCATCCTGATGAGTTTGACATCCTCAGCAGTCTGCTGTACCAGTTTCGGTCCTAACAATTGACGTTCATTATGACACCCCCAAATCCAAGTACTTCATTTCCACAAGATTTGGTGTTCACTTTCCATTCATTCATATCTACTACCCAAATATAATAAAATTAAATCATAAATCCTCCCTTTAAAAAGGGTTACATCATTAATCAAAAAGTCTCCCCAGGTTTTCTAACCTTAAACATCAATCAAGTGCGGAAATAAAATAATTACATATCATCATTAAATATAAAGTCTATCATCATGACAATAAATGAAATTACAAGTCTTCATCACTTGCACATTTTTCCCTTTCCTTTGCTAGTCATATGTTCATCGAACTTCTCAACTTTAGCTGCAATGAGTGTATATATATGCAAGAGTGAGCAAAACAAATGCTCACTAGATATAACAATGAATTAATAAGAGAATAATAACTGCCAATGAATAGGCTCATCAAAACTAAATAGTACTCTATCAATGATAACCGAAAACTGAAATTAAAATATGAAATATATCTGAAGTTCATAAGACCACGAACTATGTCCACGGTTACAAGTTATCTTTCAACTTTAACCTAAACAGTTATACTGTAGGGACTTCACGTACTTAGGGGGATCAGCCCTTCGTACCATGTATTATGCATAAACATCTAAACGCATCGCGTATCCTCTATAATAGGGTTGTTCTTCTCAGTTTTAGAGTACAAGTCCGCACCAAAGAAAGTTTGGTTTGGATAAGCTTCAAGGGTAATTTAGAGTTTAACGATCATCAACTAAAGGATTAGTTGAATCAACAAAGTTTGACAATACTACGATTGATCAATTAATAACATAATATGGAATAAGGAATAATCATAAGTAAACTATCTATATATTAAACTTATGCTTAGAAACAACTAAAATGCATAAGTATTGAATAAAACAATAAACCTTGCTTGAACAATTTTAAGCTAAGGCTATAATCTTGGGATAAAAGAATTAAGTTATGAACATGTACTAAGGAATAACAAGCCTAGAATAAAACTTGCTCACAGTAATAATAATATTTTGAATTGCGTTAAGTAAATGAAATAGAACAACTCAGTTAAAGATTTGAGTTCAAGAATTTGCATTTATCATAAAAGAATAGAACTTAAGAAAACTTGCTTAACTATAAACAAGTTAGAATAACTAAACAATGATTAGAATTCAAAACTTGCTTGAATAACGTTAGAATTATAGCTTGCTCAAACAAAGATTAGAAATAAAAGAATTTGCTTAATTAAAGTTTAGGGTAAAAAACTTGCTCAATGTAAAGAGGTAAGGTTTAGAAACTTGCCTCGTGTGTAAGCTATAAATTTACAACTCACGTTCACCTACACATAGTATTATAATCATAGTATATATTAGATATACTAACATCCACTTCCAAAATAGAACTCACTTCTAGCTAAACTTGTTATTTTAATACAAGTCTTACGCTACCATATACATTTCAAAAATCTCAAGTGTTAACTTCACAACACTTATTTACTATTCACTGTGTACACGAAGTCATACGATATCGCATTTGTAACTTACTAATCCTTTTACAATGTTGAAATTATTAATGACATGATACGGTTCTGTTTTAACCTCCTCATTACATGTTTGATACCTTAGCACATCATTAGACTAGGCTATGTTAAGTGTTCAAGGTCTGCAGAAGTAGTAGACTTCACTGGGTCTGACTGTCTAATGGCGTGGCTGCGCCATAATTAACATAGAGTCCCAAGACGCTTGCATGGCAACCTTACCTAGAACACCGATGTCGATTTTTGCGTAACACGAGTTTTGCCTCATTCAAGCCAACTAACACGAATTTCACCCACAAAACAGTAAATTTAACATATGTAATTGGTACAGAACTAACACAAACATGATTCCTCACATATTCAACCACTTAGAACAATTAAACAACAACTTTAACTAATTTAAATCCTTAAATTTCATGTTTTCATACAAAAACTCCATTTTTGACATCCTTCACAAAAATTCACACTGTGATCACAATTCTACACCAAATTACTTCATTCAAACTATGTTCTCTTCGTTTCTTACCGAGTTAACATATTCAAGACTCAATTTACAAATTAATATACAAATTAACCACCAAATTTGGTACTTTCATAAGCCATATGTAAAAATATATATTGTAAACAATTCTTCTTTTTTTTAAACGAAATTAGCATAGTAATTATTGTCTAAACACTAGTTCTATCATCACAAACATATACAATCACCATAATTCAATTGTGTAGCAACAAATACAAAAATTTGAATTCACATCAACTATAAAACTTGAAGTTTTTGTCATAAAACATATATATGTATATATATATATATATATAATATTAAGGTTATATAAAAATACCTTCAATTGCTCAAACAATCCTTTCTAAACACCAGCAATCGCTTGAAATCACAGACTTTCTCTCAATCTCTCGCTATTCTCTCTCAACTTCTCTTTGTAATATTCTTCTTTCTTTCTTCTTAGACTTAGGCCAAATGCTTTTTACGTAAAATACAACTTAACCCAACGCACACACCCAAACGTCTAAAACCGACGTTATAATAAATAGAATAATAAGTTATCAGTTATAAATATATTTTATTTTATTTATTTATTACAATTAAAATTCAAAATTCAAAAGCCATAAGGCTTTGTTTGGATAAAATCTCTTTAAAATAAAGACTTACTATTTTAAGCCTTGTTTGGTTAAATCAATTTAAAACTACTTTAATTTTATTTTAATAAACCATTTACACTATAGTTTATAATCTCATATTTATATCTCCATATTCAACATTAGTTAAATAACCAATTACAACATATCTAAATAAATTTTCCACTTATCACAAATTATAATCTCATTATAATTTTATTTAATAACTTCAATACCATTTAAATTATTAAATTAAAACAATAATATAACATCTCATGTTATCTTACAACTCTCTAAATTATAAATTAAATTAATTTAGAATATTATCTAATAAATTTAATTCATAAATATTTACTAACAATAATTACATCAATAAAATATTCATCTTGGATTGTTACATTCACCAACTTCATTCCAACACAATGGAGTTCTGCACTTCCTGTCGTACAATGCTTCGTAAGGCGGCATTCCAATGCTTGCGTGGTAACTGTTGTTGTAGGCAAATTCTGCCAACGGTAAGTGATCATCCCAGTTTCCTTTAAAATCCATAATGCACGCTCTTAGCATATCTTCTAAAGTCTGGATTGTTCGTTTGCTTTGGCCATCCGTTTGAGGATGGTACGCTGTACTCATTCTAAACTGTGTTCCCATGCATTCTTGTATTATATTCCAGATGTTTGACGTGAATCACAGATCTCTGTCTGACACAATTGACAATGGAACCCCATGTCTCGAAACGATCTACCTGACGTATAACTTTACTAATTGATCATGATTGAATTTAATCTTTATTGGTAAAAAGTGTGCTGATTTCGTCAGTCTGTCTACTATCACCTAAATCGCATCGTAACCCTTCTGAGTAATCGGAAGACCTACCACAAAATCCATTATGATATGCTCCCATTTCCAGTCTGGTATTTCCAACGGTTGAAGTAATCCACTTGGTCTTTGATGCTCGCCCTTGACTCTTTGACATGTCAAGCATTTCGCGACACATTCTGCAACATCTCTTTTCATATTTGGCCACAAAAAATGCCTTCATAAATCTTGATACATCTTCGTACTTCCCGGATGAATGGAATATCTTGAGTTATGAGCTTCAGTCAAGATTTCGTCTTTAATATCCAGTACTGCTGGAACCCAAATTCTTCCTTCGAATCTCAGTAGTTCTTCGGCATCGATCTTAAACTTTATCTCACTACCTTCGAACATTCTTTCTTTGATTTTCTCGCACTCTTCATCTTGTAGTTGAGCGTTCTTTAATTTGTCCACTAAAGTTGCACCAGCTACCATATGGAACAATCTCTCATCAGATTCTTTTGGAAGTGTAATTTCCAGCTCTAGTCTTGGCATTGCTGAAATAAGCTCCTCCTGGGCCATTAACAATATCAACTTCTCCCGACCCTTTCTACTTAAGGCATCAACAATCACATTTGCTTTACCCATATGATAAAAGATTTTGCAATCCTAATATATTATCAATTCTAGCCATCGCCTCTGATGTATGTTCATATCCTTCTGTGTGAAAATATACTTCAGACTTTTATGGTCTGTGTATATCTCACATTTCTCCCCATAGAGATAGTGTCTCCATATCTTTAAAGCAAACACTACCGCAGCCAACTCCAAATCATGAGACAAGTATCCTTTTTCATAGTCTTTCAGTTGCCTTGATGCATACACAATGACTTTTAAGTTTTGCATAAGCACACAACCTAGTCCTTTATGTGATGCATCACTATACACCACAAAGTTTCCTGTATTATCCTGTAATGACAACACAGGTGCCACACTTAACTTCTTTTTGAAGTCCTGAAAGCTCTCTTCACACTTCTCCGTCCAAACAAATTTTATAGATTTCCTTGTCATATTTGTCAACAGAGTGGCAATCTTGGAAAAAGTCTTGAATAAACCGTCTGTAGTAACCTGCCAATCCCAAGAAACTCCTCACCTCTGATGGTGTCCTTGGTTATTCCCAATTTATCACAACTTCCACCTTTGATGGATCCACTGAAATCCCATCTTTTTCAATCACATGCCCAAGAAATACGCGTTCTAGCCAAAATTCAATCTTAGAGAATTTTGTGTACAACTTTTCCTTTCTTAGCGTCTCCAACGTCAAATGTAAATGTTTCACGTGTTCTTCTTGAGATTTGGAGTACACCAGGATATCATCGATGAATACTACCACAAACTTATCTAATAATAGTTTAAGCACCCTATTCATCAAATCCATGAATGCTGCAGAGGCATTAGTCAAACCAAAAGACATTACCAGAAACTCATAGTGTCCATACCGAGTTTTGAATGCCATCTTAGGTACATCCTCCTTCCTTACTTTTAATTGATGATACCTACTTCTATAATGTATATTCGAGAAGTATCTAACACCCTTCAATTGATCAAACAAGTCATCTATTCTTGGCGACGGATATTTATTCTTAATAGTGACTTTATTTAATTCCCTATAATCAATGAAAAGACACATTGACCCATCCTTCTTCTTCACGAATAATACCGGCGCTCCCCACGGTGACACATTTAGCTGAATGTATTTCTTGTCCAGCAGTTCTTGCAAATGTACCATCAACTCCTTCATCTATACCGGAGCCATCCTGTACGTGGCCTTTGATATTGGAGCAGTTCCTGGCGCTAAATTGATAACAAACTCAATCTCTCTGTCAGGCGGAAGTCCTGGAAAATCTTCCAAAAATACGTCTGTAAAATCCTTAACAACTGGTATCTCTTCCAGTTTAACCCTCTTCTTCTGAGTATCAACTATGTATGCTAAATATCCTGCATAGCCTTGACTCAACAACTTCTTGGTCTGCATAACCGTCATACATCTTACTTATCTAGGTGATTTGCTACCATAGAAGACTACCTTTGACGGAGTCATAAGGTTTACACTTTTCTTTTAGTAATCAATTATCGCTCCATAATTGAATAGCCAATCCATTTCCAATATAACATCAAACTTTCCAAGTTTAATCGGGATCAAATCTACTGTCATAACATTTCCCTTAATGTTCACCCTACAATTCTTGTATACAAATCTAACAGGAATCACCTCCCTATTCGCAATTTATATGTTTAAAGGAAATTCAACTCTTCACTAGGCAATTCTAACCTCTTAGCAAATTCATCAGATATAAACGAGTAAGTAGCACCCGAATCAAATAATACATATGCATTTATATCATTGATTGAGATAATACCTGACACAAAATCTTTTGATTGCACCGCATCTTGCACCGTCAAGTTGAAGTTTCTGGATGTGGGTCTGCTTGATGACGTTGGTCTAGCAATAGCCAACGTACCTCCACTGCCACCTCCCTTACTTCCAGTTGCCTTTCCAACTTTCTTCTTAGGGCACTCGTGAGCTAGATGATCCTTTGACCCGCAAGTGAAACATACATTCTTCTTTGGTTGATGGCAATTCGAAGCAATGTGACCCTCCTGGCCACAGTTGAAGCATACTCGCTTACCTCTTAAGCACACACCAGTGTGATTTTTCCCACATGTAGCACATGCTTCAATTTTCTTTTTCTGTTGACTACTCTGTTGACTACCAGCACTAACACTTGCATTCCACTTCCTCTTTGAATTATTATTATTATTATTCCCACTAATGCTACCACTAGATTTACCTTCATTCTCATGAAAGAAGTATGCAAACAAGCCAATCATGTTTGATGATAAAGCATATACTTTGTAACAATATTATTCAATTATTAATAAAAAGTATTAATTTATTAAAGGCTTTTAATAATCTACATGCTGCTACTTTATAATATGTGATAAACCTATAGTTTTAAGCAATGCTTTTAGAATAATTATGATGATCATTCTAATGAGATCTAAATTCTTAGAAAGCTTAAAACTAAAATAGTTCCCAATTATTGGATTACTAAATTGGGGATTAGTGAATTCGAATCGATTGATGCATACGTTGCTTGCTCATTAGATGAGGATAATTGATCTCATGATCATTTGTGTGGAGACACTAAATCAAGTATGTAGGTGCTTATTAGAGAATAATTTCACTGAACGTGGCTCGCTAAGAAATACCTAATGGAGTTTTACTTGCTTGTCAATAGGAATTCCTGTAGTAATAGTAGTACAAGTGATCTTTGGACTTGAGATCATCATAGTATCTTGTGTATAATGAGTTATACTTTGACTTATTCCTTAAGACCCTTAGTGTAAGACCCCAACTTTTTGAATAAAGATTAAATTTTCTCGAAATATATTTTTGAATATTATGGTGTGGATTTGATATAATGTTATAGTTGTGGGTAATATTTATAAATTTTGCAAAGTACGCAAGTTGTTATATAATATTCGATTGGTCGGGGAATATTCGTTTTAACAGGGAATATTCGTACAATGGCACAATCATTGGTGGACCACCACAACAGAATTATTATTGGATTGAGAAAACGATAAAAATACTTTATAAAAATAACGGCGGAAGTTTTACCGTTAACTGTTGAACTACCCAGAGTAAAAAAATACGATGAATACGCATGGTTGCATAGTAGCACACGGTATTGATTATTGATGCTTACGTGAGAAGTCACCGATTATACTCAATTATTACTTTCTGATAATTGTTAAGTCATATCTCTCATATTATTGATTCGATTATTGTCATAGTATCATCTGCATAATATGTTATTTTATTAAATCAATAATTGAGACGACAAAGTTATTCATATTATTAAATTGCAATATTTACAATGTCTAGAAGTTCTATCAAGGAGAGGTTTGGTCACCTAATTGCGCGCCAATAGGGAGAAATCCTTATTGGAAAGCCCCCTCTTTCCTGGAAACGACCTGGTTGATAAATATTGTGAGTTATAATATTAATGATTAATGTTATTAAAATTGAAGTTGTGTTCGGAGTTGAATTTGGAGACGCGGACGTGATATTTGAGTCCGGGACGATGAAATTATTAAAAATAGTCTATAAACACAAAATTTTCCAGAATTCACAATTTAGTCAAAAAGTTAATAGTTGACTTTTTCGGGAAAAGTCAAACTTCGAAATTTCAAAATTTATATTTTTGATAAAAATAGTTTCATTGTGTTGGAATTATTTGTGTTAGTGAAAATCAACAATTATTTCGATAATAATTGATGTCTGGAGGTTATATTGACCAATCGGGTATTTAACCGGATAAATGAGCAATTGATTGCTATTATTTCACATGATTATAACTATTTGTTCACATGTGTATACTATTGTTTCACATTCTTGTTACTATTAGGGGAGTTGGTGCAAGATTGATAATACTTGCATGACTAAGTTAAAAATGGAGGAATAGATGGATGTACTATAATCGTAATTCAGATTTTCACATGTTCAGAACTATTGATTCACATAATTTACTATTGAATCACATTATTTACTATTAGGGGAGGTGGTGCAAGTTTGATAATACTTCATGACTAAATTAAAAATAAAGGAAAAGTTGGAGGCATCAGTCTTAATTTTTTGAGCCCCAAAACGTAAATTATCGAAACTATATTTTTCTATAAATAAAGCTCATTCTTCCTTCATTTCTCACCAATTCACAAAAGCTTTAGAGCGATTATTATAGAGAGAAATTATAGAAAGAAGAAGAAAGTCTGCTACCTCACTATTCCAAAGATCCAATTTTTCTAAGGTAGGGAGTATTATTTCTTTCTTATCCATGAAGAGAACTTCATTATTCCATTCTTTATTATTTTGTTGGAATAGCACAGATACGCAGCTACCCTATACTTTGTGAAATTCTTCTCGTTATTCCATTCTTTATCATTCTGTTGGAACATCCTCATGCATGCGTGTGCGCTTGGACTGGTTCCATTATTTATCATTATATTGGAACATCCTGTGCATGCGTTTCTACGCCGGACACGGTTCTCGCTTTTTATTATTTTTACATTTGAATATCCATGTCACAGGTTTTTACGCCGGACTGATTCCGTCATTATTATTTTTTGGAATATCTTTGTCTGCATGTGTTTTACTGCGGACTTGGATTCTCATTATTTATTATTCTATTGGAATAACCTGCCTGTGTGGTCTATCGCATGCCTGGTGATTTCTTTTGTTATTCCATTCTTTATTATACTCAGTTGGTTAAAGTTTTGACTTCTATACTCCATGAAATTAGTGGAATATCCTTGATATTTGCGCTTCATCCAGTATCTTTTCATGGAAATATTCTTCTGAGCATTCTTGAATTTTACTCTACATTATGTTGACAATTTGGACGTTATTAGTTCCTGGATAAATTAATTTTTGAACTTGTTTTATTGAATTCTTATATCATTGTCATCATACTCATGTTTATATTTTGTTGAAAGTCATCTGTGGCTTATAGTGCATAGATGGACTTGGTATGATTATGACCAGAGATTATTCGGTGTAATCATAACCAAATGTTACAAATGATGTGGTATAAGTCCTCATTGGCCGTAGTGCATTGATGGACAGTTGTTGGCATGATCATGACCATTATTGAATACACAAATATTCTTGGCCCGTAGTGCATGGATAATTGTGGTCGTGATACTAAAGAATATCCTCGGCCGTCTCATGAGGGGTGATTCGATGATGTGGATTATTTATTAAGCTGAGTCTTAGCGATAAAAGTGATGAAAAACCTTCTAAATCATAAAAGATAGTAGATTTTATTCTCTACTTGACTCTTTTAATGGATTGCTTGTTCACCGCAGCTTAAACTTGATGGTTGTTATATTGTATCGGTTTAACAATTGTTGAAGGCTAACAATAATATATTACGCATTATCTTAGTCATAATATTTCCTAGTGGGCTAGTTGAGCTCACCCTTTTACTTTATTGTTCTCTTGAAAATGAGAACGTAGCGAGGACTAGTCGGGGAACCGGAGTGACGGACCAGATGATAGCATTAGTAGTCCTCACTATTCAGTGAAATAGTGGAAAATAAATGTAATAATATTGAATTTGAGTTTATATATTGTCTAGACGACAATATTTGTATTAAAACTCACAGCTTATGTTTTGTCGTACTTTACACGACAGTTGTATAATTAAGTTGTATTTGTATTCTGTACCGTGTATTTGACGACTCAGAATAGGTGATGTATACCTAATTTTGGGGACGTCACACTTAAGGTATATCAAACGGTATGCTTAGGTATAATAATTTATACATGGAGATAATGTATGATCAATAAAGAATTTACCACTTCTACTAAAAGAAGAGAAATGTCTTATGTTATTCGATAAATGACAACACAGTAGTCCTTGGCTAAGGCAGAATGAAATTAGAAAGGAGTTTTTAATTTGCATTATTTGGAGTTGTGCATTTAAGAGTCGAAATACATATAATTAAATAAAATAAGACTTAATAGCAATTCCATGTCTTATATTTAATTGGGACATTGTATGGTAGAAGGATTGAATTGTACGGTAACTGTTTACACAAAGGTTCATTTATGATTAATGTTAAAATCTATATTATATAGAAAGTCGTTAATCGCTAGGGAGACTTATCCCTATTGTAGAATAAATATTATTTATTTAAATAAATTAATAGTTTAATTTATTTATTTAAATAAGATTAGAATTATTCTAATTGATTTATTCACAACCTTGCTTAATATGGAGAACCTAAAGGGTCACACCATAAAAGGATGAATAATTATTTAAGAAGCAAATGACATAATCGAAATAATAAGTTAAATATATTTAATTTAATCTATGGTGATGGAATAAATTAAATAGCTTAATATTTATTATTTAATATTTTGAAAATATTAAATATAAATTAATAAGAGAAGTCTTATTATTATTATTAATATTATTATTATTTAATTACTAAAGGAGTTTGAGAATTTATTAATAAAAGTACTCTAATATATCCTAATAAAATTAGGATGCTAATTAATTAAAAGAGTTTAATTAATTATTCCTAATAAGATTGGGAGCCTAATTAATTAAAATAAAATCTAATTCCTTAATTCTTAAGGAGGGTTGCCTACATCTACAAATAAGAGGAGTCTTATTATGGGTGTGTTGTGGTTGTTGACTTTTTCACAACAGACGTAATTCCAATAGTTGGGAGAGTACACCCTTTTCTATGAGAGATAGAAAAACTAGGGCTTTGCCAAATACCCATCTTCTTGAATCTTTCTTCTTCCTTGGTGGATCACCTCTAGAGGCCAAACACTTGGGCGGCTAACATTGATCAAAGGAAGGAACCAAATCCGATGGATTCAAGTTGAACGCGAAAAGGATTGGAGATGAACTTGTACCTGAGGAAGCTCGAATATTCAAGGGTATAATTATTGTTCTCCATATTTTCGTTTAATTAATAATTGTGCATAAAGGATGATCCGGGTATATGGTTTGTAAAATTTTAAAACTCTTTTTTATCACGTTTTCACTTATTTTGTGCAATTTGATTGCGTTCATGAATATCACAAATCTAACAGTGGCATCAGAGCCAAACCTTTATGCGAATTATTAATTGTTTTAATTTGATATTTATATTGATATATGTTTAGAACAATTTAATTAGAGATAATTTATTGTATAAAATTATTATTTTATGAAAAAAAAAATCGCAAAATCTGTGATGATTTCGCTAATCCTGTAAATTCGGTTTATTAGAATGTTATATATATATCCTGTTGCTTCAGGTGGCTTGGTTAATAGTATATATACGTATATTACTTAACATGCTTGGTTAATAGTAATAAATAACCTATTGCTTTACGTATTGATTAATATATATATATATATATATATATATATATATATATAATTTTCTAAATAATTTTGTAATTAAAATAAAAGTTTATTTTAATCTTAAAATTAGAATTTCATGCTAACTAATTAGAGTTGGAATTTGATTCCATGATAACTAATTGGAGTTGAAATTGAATTCCATGTTTCCTAAAATAAAGGAGTTTAGTTAGATATGAAATAAGATTTCATATTATTCAAAATAAATGAGTTTATTTGTGAATAGAAAGAGAATCCGTGTTTCCTTAAATAAATGAGTTTATTTAGATATATAATAAGATTTCATATTATCCAATATAAAGGAGTTTATTTTGACTTGAATTGGTTCCATAATTAATTAAAATAAATGAGTTTATTTTGATTAAAGAATTTGATTAAAATAAAATAGTTTATTTTATTCAAAATTGGATAAATTAAAATAAAAGAGGTTTATTTTAATTTAAATTTGGATTAAAATAAAAGAGGTTTATTTTGATTTAAATTTGGATTAAAATAAAAGAGTTTATTTTGATTCAAAATTAGATTTTATGCTAACTAAATTTGCACATTAAATTATATCAATATATATTGAATGTTTATTATACATGAGATAAATGTTATTTATTGATGCATATGGTGATGTGTATGATAATAAATGGGATTGATTATGGACTATTGACCAATGTGATTGAATTTTATTTTAGTTGGATGCATGAATGTATGTGTTTTATTAAATGGGGTCTGACGTACCTCGTCTTCTCTAATTTTTTCTTAATGTATCCTCCTCCTATGTACTTCTCCTTGACTGTTGATCAATGTTTCTATTTATTTTAAATAGTTTTGTAATAGGAATAGTTAGAATTAATTTTGAAAAATTGGAGATCAAAGAGCAAGGAGCGCTTGAAGACCTGTTTGTAATGGAGTCCGGGTTTAAATGTAATAGTTATATTTAAATATTAATTCTTGCACTCCTAGGGTTTGACCTTTTGGTTCACTTAGTGACTCTAGTGAACCAAACTAGAATAAAAGTCCATAATCAATCCGGGGGTAGAATATAGTATTCTATATGTGCATGCTTATACTATATATATATATATATATATATATATATTATGCCAACATGCTTCACATGTTAATTAATATGACGCATATTTTATATATATATGTGCATACACGCTAAACAAGATGAGACAAATTAATAAAAAAACCCTCAAATAAATTATATTAAGTTGTAACGTTCAAAGATATTTGGAATATAGAATGTCGCCTTCTAGCATGGTAAAACAATAGAGTATTAAATATTTAATATGAGTTTGTTGTGCGCACACAAGGCAAGTATTAAATATTTAAGATGCTATTTTATCACATTTAATGCTTATAAATAGACTGAACAATGTTGTTTTGTTGTGCACACACAAGGACATTGTTTTTCTTTTGAATATATGGAGTGCTAGGTATGACTTAACTTAAAAATTATTATAGTTCGGATGTGCACACACTTTGACCATTATGATTTAAGAGGCAAAATACAAGGAGTTGCATAGTTGATGTAATTTACAAGAGTTGTCTACCTATTTATTTATATATAGTTTGTTGTGTACACACAATGCTATATACATTTGAAATGAGATCCTTATTCTCACTAGCATATCTTTAATTAAATATTGGCGAACTATATATTGAGGGTAATATAGTTTGAAGAAAATAGTGGGAGATACTAATTTAAAATAAAACCTAATTTATTTTGGTAATTAATAAAAGAATGTGTGCTAAAATGTTGTTAATTACAAATTCATTTACAGAATTTTACAATGTCTAAAATTACTATCATTGCGTAGCATATTAGATGCTAAATTAACTTGACCGAATTAATCGAAATGGTTAAGGAATTTGAGAATAGTTCTCAATTGCTGAAAAGCTATCTTATGTCCTCAATACGTCTTTCCTGCAATGGATGCAGACAATGCCCTAGAGGAAGAGATTGCTAATTTTAGAAAGTGACAAGATGATGCACAGTTGGCTTAATGCATAATGCTCGCATCCATGAGTAACGAGCTTCAGAGTCATCATGAAACTATGGATGCTCATACTATATTCCTTCATATCAAGAAGTTGATTGTAAGGAAAGTAGGACTGATAGATATTAGATATCTAAGGAGCTCTTCCGATCTAGAATGACCGATGACACTACAGTACAGATAAAAGTCCTTAACATGATCATTTTGATTGATCAATTAGGACAACGGGTTTTGTCATAGATGAATAGTTGAGCCAAGATTTGATCTTACACTAACTCCTGGACTTCTTTCATAATTATTGTAAATTTTTCATATGAACAAGCTAGATTTCAGCTTCGCTGATTTGCTTAACATGTTGAAAAATGTTGAGAGTCACTCTCCAACCAAGAAAGACCAAGTCTTACTGGTAGGGGTCAAAGGATCTTCTAATAAGAAGAACGATTCTAAGAAGGTAAATAGAAAAGGCAAAAACAAAGGATAATAAGAACAAAACTGATACAGATAGTAAATTAGTTTGCTTCCACTACAATAAGTCTGAACACTGGAAAAGAAACTGCAAGAAGTATCTTGTAGAGGCTAACCAGAAGAAGCTTAGTGAAGCTTCAGTTATAAATACAATTTTGTTCATGATTAAAATAAATCTTTCTATAAGTTAAGGTTCTACCTGGGTATTGGATACCGACTTTGGTTATCATAAATATAGATTTATGAAGGGACCAATCAGAAGTAGAAAGCTAAACAAAGATAAGTAATCCTATGTGTGGAAATGAAGCAAAGGTTGCTACATTAGCCATAAGAACTTATTGTTTAACATTGCCTATGGGCAAGTCTATTAAGTCAATACGTTTTTATTGTATTTTAGTTCCCGTTAGAAACATTATTTTCATTTTGTTATTGGACAATGAAATCTTTGGTATTATATTTAAGAACAATTTTTGTTCTATTTATAATAATAATATTTTTATAGAACTAGAATATTACTTAATGGATTTTATGTACTTGACTTACATAATAATATTATTTTGCAAATTGAACAAACTAGTATAAGAAAAGGAGATGATCATTCAAAGAGTTGAATGTTTGTATTTAATGAAATACAAGTATGAATTATTTGAAAGGTTTAAAGAATTCAAAAGTGAAACTAATTTGAAAAGTATTAAGATTCTTTGATTAGATCGAGGAAGGAATCTTGCACAGTAAGTTTCTAGATCATCTTAAATGGTTTTCCCACAATGGACACCTCCTGGTATGCAATAATTAATTGATGTATCTGAAAGGAAAAATCATACCTTGTTGGACATGGTGCGGTCCATAATTATTTTACCGATATTCCAGTATCCTTCGGGGTAATGTCTTAGAAATGGATGCATTTCTACGAAAAGGTAACCTCAAAATTCGGCCACAAGACTCCATATAAGTTATGGATAGGAAGGATTCCTAATTTTAAGTATGTTAAGGTAAGGGGTTTTCCAGCTTATGTGAAAAAGTTTCAAAGGATAAGCTAGGGACAAGATTTGACATGTATAGATTTGCGGGACATACTAAAGTAAGTTTAGGGTATATGTTCTATAATCCTACTTAGCAAAAGGTGTTTGTTGTGAAACACGCTACCTTCTAAGATAAATGTGTTTATCGTTGAAGGGGCTAGTGGGAGGATAATAGAGTCTTGAAGAGTTCAAGAACCACAAAACACTATAAGTCAAATAAGAGGAACTTATAGATAGACCTATTGTACCACAACCAAATCGTAAATCTGGAATAGTATCGAAGATACCTAGGAGGTATGGATTCATCATAGATGATGATAATGAGGTACACATCACAGAAGATGATGATCCAATTACATACGATGAGGTAAGAGTTGTAAACACTCAGAGAAATGGATTGAAGCAAGCTTCTCAAATATGGAACATTCGTTTTGATGAGACAATCAAAAGAGTTTGATTTTATCAAAAACAATAATAAACCTAGTGCGTACAAAAGGGTCAGTGGGAGCATCGTGACATTTCCAGTATTATATGTTGATAAATTACGGATAAGGAATGACATACTAATGCTAAAATTAGTAAAGATAAAGTTGTCTAAACATTCCTCCATGAAGATTTGGGAAGAGTATCGTAATTGGGGATAAAAATCTATATAGATAGATTTAAAAGGATGCTCGGCTTAACCCAAGGAACGTATATTCATTTGATGCTAAAGTCGTTTAGCATGGCAAACTCCAAAAGATGTCTCATGTTGATGAGCCATAGAGTGTATCTCTCTTAATAGTCCCCATAGACTCCTAAAAAGAGAGATCGCATGAATGACAATCATGTATACAATGAAATATACGAGACCTGATGTTGATCAGTCATATTCTGGAAAAGATCACTATAACACAGTGAAAAATATCTTAAAGTACTTAACCGGCACTAAGGATGTGATCATATTTATGGTGGGTCTGAATTAAAACTAGAGGGCTTAACAGACTCAAGTTCTTCAGACAGACCAAGATGACAGAAAATCCACTTTAAGGTAAGGCGTTACCTTGAACGGTTTTGCAGTGAATTGGAAAGGTTTCAAACAGCAAAGAGTTGCTGGTTTAGTGATAAAGACAAAGTATATAGCTGTAAATGAAGCTGCAAGTTGATTGTTTGGATAAAAAGTTCATTACAGAACTAGGAATGGTTCCTAAGTTTCATCTTGGATCTAAACATGTGTTGTGGAACTTTCATTTGATTATTGGAATCACTAAAAGATGGTAAATCACTATAGAGATAGTGGACTCTCAAGAACAACATTACATATCCAGTAACTAAAGCTTATCCAACAACAGAATAATCGTCACTTAGAGAAGAAGGGTATAAGATACCATGACGATTGGCTTTAGTGCAAGTAGGAGATTGAAAGTAGTATGCACACAAGCTAATTATGTTTGATGATAAAGCATATACTTTGTAACAATTTTATTCAATTATTACTAAAAAGTATTAATTTATTAAAGGCTTTTAATTATCTACATGATGCTGCTTTATAATATGTGATAAACCCATAGTTATAAGCAATGCTTTTAGAATAATGATGATGATCATTCTAATGAGATTTAAATTCTTAAAAAGCTTAAAACTAAAATAGTTCCCAATAGTTGGATTACTAAATTGGGGATTAGTGAATCCGGATAGATTGGTACATACGTTACTTGCTCATTGGATGAGGATATTTGATCTCATGATCATTTGTATGGAGACACTAAAGCAAGTATGTAGATGTTTATTAGAGAATAAGTTCACTGAACGTGGCTCGTTAAGAAATACCTAATGGAGTTTTACTTGTTTGTCAATATGAATTCATGTAGTGATAGTAGTACAAGTGATTCTTGGACTAGAGATAATCATAGTATCTTGTGTATAATGAGTTATACTTTGACTTATTCCTTAAGACCTTTAGAGTATATCAAAGGGTATTGATAAGTAGGTTTTATACCTACTTATCCGGTATCTATTACTTGAATTATTTGTATAATCTCATGTTTCTTAGTTACTTTTCATATATTTTATGTTATTTTGTAGGCGATGACACATCATTGGCATGAAGAAGCAAGGGAAAGGAATTTGTACATCTTTTGGACTAAAATACGTAAGCAAATGTAAGAAGGGAATATTGAAGGACTTTTAACACCAAGTTGGATGCATGTTCTTGGCTTGGAGTTTAGAATTTATTGTAGATCTACTTCTTAGCTTTCCGGAACATCTTGAATCATCCAAATCGGTGTTCGGATGCGAGAGTTATGACATTTTTATCAACGAAGATCAAAGCTAAGAGTTGTCAAGCTTGCCATTTATACAACATCTACTTAAAGCTCGATTTACGCCTTGCTCCAGCCCGAATCTGTCAATTGTTAAAGAATGTAAGTTATAGATCTCGTCGATATCTTCGATTTGATAGGTGGCAAGCCCCGTAAATCTTAGCGGATCAAAAGTTATACCTATTTTACCAAAGGACGTCGCAACAGAAAACAAAGTAGCGCGGACCGCGCTACCCAAGGCTTAGACGCAGCGCGGGGCACGCTACTACACCAACGTCTACTATTCTCCCAGTTTAATTTTTATTTATAGTTTTTATTAGGTTTTATATTATTAGTTAATAAATTTGCATGTCTTAGGACCTAACAAGCTTGCTTCTATCATATTCACAGGTTAGTCAAGTCCAACTCAACTGTGGTTCCCGATCTATTCCAATGTGTCTGGCCTATTCTTCAGACTTAGCAGACAAGGAGGAAAATACTTTATTTTCAGGGAAGTCCTCTCTTTTAATTTTTTCTATCTTAGCCATTGAGGACAATGTCTAGTTTAAGTTTGGGGGCATTTTAGTGTCGTATTGCATATAGTTAGTTACATTGTAGTTCATATAGTTGCATTTAGTTTTTGCATTCAGTTTCTTGAAATAAAAAAAAATTAAAAAATTGAAAAAAAATATTAGTTAGTTTACTATGTTTATATATCATTTAGCACATCTTGCATGAGTCTAGTTGTTTGATATTTACAGTTTGTTTTGGTCAATGATGAGATTGGAATTGGGTAGACAAGTATAGTACTGACTATTAGAGCTTTGATGTGATTTCTTGTTATGAATTGAGTCCTTTTCTGTTTGAAACTGGTATAATAAGGATAGCACAGTAAAAACAACTTGTTGAATGATTGAGTTTAAATTGATACATAATCGGACTCTAAAGGATAATGCTAGTTTAAATAAGAGAATGACAAGGATAGGCAGTGAAGGCGAAGAATTAGGTAAGAACCTCAGTTTGGGGGGAAAAGTGGGCTATATAAGCTTCTAAGCAAAGAAAAAAAGAAGAAGAAAAGATATTGAGTTGAATAAATTGAGTCCTGTGGTGGGTCAAGAAGAAGCCTGAAATGTACTCCCCATAAACACATGAGTGAGATGGAGCATAAAACTGTAAGACCCCGAATTTTATGAAATAAAAGTATTCAATTTTTCTCTTCAGTAAATGGTTAAATTGATAAAAGTTAAAGTTAAGGGTGATATATGAATTTTTTTTTCAAAATACGCAAGGGGTATAAAGTATTCATTATTGTCGGGGAATATTCGTTTGGTCGTAAATTCTTCTTTCTACGTCGGGGAATATTAAATGCACTGACAAGCAGCCTTATATTGTGGGCCCCATAATGTAATAACCGGCTTGGGATGAGGAAAAGCGACAAAATTAAGTTTTTATAAATAACGACGTAATCGTTCTGAATTAACATCGTTGGAATACCCGGTTGGTAAAATAAAGTAATACTGGCGTTGTTGCACAAGAGTTTGCACCAGGTATTACACAAGTATTTTTGAATTATTGATTCTTACGTAAGAAGGCACTACTCAATAATTGTTACAAGAATTCTTTATTCAATATTTTATTTTATTGATTCAATAATTGATGTGTTGATATTTTATATTATTGTTGTTCAATAATTATCAACGCACAATATCTCCATTATCGGATCAATAATTCATATTATTTGAATAATATTATTAGATAACATTATTGGCAATGTCTAGAAAGTTCTCATCGAGAGGTTTGGTCACCTAATTGCGGCGCCAATGAGGAGAAATTCTTATTGAAAGCCCCCTCTTTCCGAGGAGCGGCCGGTTGTCATAAATGTGATTACGTAATATTATTTGTGAATAATTAATTATTGATTCATATGATAAGAAAATATTTATTTGATGTGGATATAAATGATGGATTTATTTATGTGGTTATAAGTGAAGGAATTAATGATGAGGTGTTTTATCAAGATTTTGTCGAAATGGAGAACAAAATATGGGATTTTCGAGAAAAATTAGTTTATTACTTGATTTTGTAAAATCCATAACTCTTTATGTATAATGAGTTAAGAGATGAGCCTTATATCAAAAGAAAGCCCTAGAAGTAAGCTAATCAGAGAAATTTGAATCACCCAAAAATTCTTTGTAGATATTTCGTGGTGAAATTTTGAATGAAATCTGGTCCGAAGGACTAATAGTCCGAAAAATCGGTGTTCTTCACTATATTAAGTGAGTTATAAATTTTGATCCGACCGTTGGATCGTTGTAATTTTGGATATGTTATACATATATAAGTTGAGTATATGTCCACAAATTTTGAACCGTTAAAATGAACGTATGATTTGTTATGAAATTTAAGAGGTAACCGATTCGGAAATTAGGTTTTGGTGGAAAATTCTAGAATTGAGTGGGCCCCACTCTTGGTTGTTGGGGAAGATGGCTGATTTTTAGTGGGTGGAATAGTAGCGAGTAAAGCCATCAAAGTTGCAGAGTTAAGTCTGCCTTGCGTGCTAACATTTTCCTATAAATAGAGGGCTAAGTTAGAATTGAAAATCACACCGTAAACAAGTTTTCTCTTTCTCTCTATATTATCGAAAGTGTATTCTTGTGAGAATTTTGAGTATACTTTGAGTATTGTTAGATTATGCAAGTTCCTTCAAAGACTATATCCTGTTTCAACTAGAAGTCTTGTCTTTTCGAGGTAAGGGATGTTATTTTCTTCTCGGATGATATTATTTCTTCAATATCATTATCTTTGAAATATTGGTTGGAACTTTTTATCAAATTTGGAACTTTTTCATGCTCGGGGTTACTATTCATGAGTTACTATTCACGAGTTTACTATTCATGAGTTACTATTCACGAGTTACTATTCACGAGTACTATTCATGAAGCGTGAAGATGTTTTTTTGTGGAATTTCTATCTTTTGGTGTTTGAGTTACTATTCACGATACTCGGACTATTCACGATATCTGGCACTATTCACGAATACGGCACTATTCACCGAAAAATGAAAATTTTTCTTTTCGTCTAAAATGTCTATTCTGGATACTAGCTTTGATTGTATCCATGTTTTGATCATTCTTGAATTTTACACCACTATGATTATTTTTGAGGTATTTTTGGACGTGGATAAAACCAATGCAAAGATGAATGATTTCTGAAGAATATCTTTGGCCTGTAAAGATGAACAGGTGTTTAAATGAACATGACCAACTGATGAATATCTTTAGCCAGTAGTGCAAAGATGAATTATTGATGAATATCTTTTGCTCGTAATGCAAAGATGACCCGTTGTTGAAATTCTTTAGCTTTGTAGTGCAAAGATGAATTATTGATGAATATCTTTGGCTTGTAATGCAAAGATGACCCGTTGTTGAATATCTTTGCTTTTGTGAAAGTAAAGATGAATTATTGATGAATATCTTTGGCTTGTAATGCAAAGATGACCGTTGTTGAATATCTTTAGCTTTGAGTGCAAAGATGAATTATTGATGAATATCTTTGGCTTGTAATGCAAAGATGACCCGTTGTTGAATATCTTTAGCTTGATGGTGCAAAGATGAATTATTGATGAATATCTTTTGCTCGTAATGCAAAGATGACTGTTGTTGAATATCTTTAACACAGAGTGCAAAGATGAATTATTGATGAATATCTTTGGCTTGTAATGCAAAGATGACCCGTTGTTGAATATCTTTACCAGAAAGTGCAAAGATGAATTATTGATGAATATCTTTGGCTTTTAATGCAAAGATGACCCGTTGTTGAATATCTTTAGCTTTGTAGTGCAAAGATGAATTATTGATGAATATCTTTGGCAGTAATGCAAAGATGACCCGTTGTTGAATATCTTTGCTTTGTAGTGTAAAGATGAACTGTTGATGAATATCTTTGGCCTTGGTGCAAAGATGAATTTATTAGTATGATTATGAGCAGAGGAGCTGTGATTTGGTATAACCATGATCTTTGATGTTTCAGGTAAAGACAAGTGATGAAAATTATCTTTGTCTTGGATGAGGAAAGGAATTTAGAACTACAATTACGATTATGAGTTATACACGTGATTGTGGACAAGAATTGTTGATTGATGTTACAGGGATAAAACATTGTTGGTGGATTTTTTAACATGGAGAAGACAATAGACTTTATAGTCTATTTGACTCTCCTAATGGATTGCTCATTCCGCTGCAACTATGGTTGAAAAGTTTTATCATCTACCATATGTTCTAAATCTACGATTCATTCTTGATGAAGACTATTGATAATTTATTTATCTTTAGTCATAATATTCTTTACTGAGCTAGTTGTGCTCACCCTTTTGTTTCACAATTCCTTTCAGGTAATAAAAGTGTAGCTGGGTTGAGCAGGGATAACAAGGGAATAGAACGGTGGTCTATAGTTGTTGAGGTTCTCCCTAAAGAGTATGAAAATAATTTTATTGAGGGCTTTAGTGTGTTGTATTTTATACATCATTTAATAGTTATTTTTGGTGAATTAAATAGGGTGAGGCGAACCCAACTTTGGAAGGGTGTTTTGTCACTATCATACAAGATGTCTAATGACATACAAACTCGTGTTATCATAAGACATGGTTGTGCTCATCCACTTCTTGAGTATATTTACAAGCACTACTTATATAATCTTGGTGTTTGTTTGGAGTATAATACCCAATTAGAGACAATGGAGATAATGATATGTCAAGAGAAGACTCACCATTGGGAAGAATACGATAGTAATCTTCTTGTTTTTCTTTAGGGTCTATTAGGTCAACCAAGGATAATTACGTGGCCATATGATATCTACCATAACCTAAAAGCATGGCCTCCCATGTATGAAGGTTTCCTTGAGCACTTCCCAAAGATTCTAATTTCTAAAACAGCTTTTTGACTATACCTTTATGTAAGGTGTCATTGTGACGTACTTCTGAGTTGGTATATATTTGTATCCAAACTCACAAAGATATGTGTTGTTGTATTTTGCACGACAATTGTTGTAATAAAGTGGTAGTTGTTTTTTTCGTATCATATATTTGACGACTCAGAATGGGTTGGATGGAATGGACCTATTTTGGGGTTGTCACAAAAACACACTCATTATAAAAAAAGAAAAAAAAGAATAAAAAGAATAAAATGGGAAATAAGAGCAAAAAACCCCCGTAGATGAAAAATAAAGCATAAGTATCCCATGTTAACCTTCGATATTGGTAATTGTTTAATTTTAATTGGATCTAGCTTATTTTTGGATTTCTTGAGTTTACACTGTATGATGCCTTCGAAGAGACTTATTATTTGTTAAATTTGATTTTGTATCAGTTAATATTGTTGTGGAGCACACACACACTATATTGGTGATAACAGTCTAAGATTTGATGATTGATTGAGAAGTTATTGATTGGTTTTGATATGATGTATTGTCGTGTTTATTTGATTTCTCTAAGCCCGGTTGAATAGACTTGTTTATGTCATTACTGCTGGATTCGTAGGCATGTAGATTAGTTGCATTGCATTGCATTATTGTTTTGTGTTTTTGCTTGAGGACAAGCAAAGGTTTAAGTTTGGGGGTATTTGATAAGTAGGTTTTATACCTACTTATTCGGTATCTATTACTTGAATTATTTGTTTAATCTCATGTTTCTTAGTTACTTTTCATATATTTTATGTTATTTTGTAGGCGATGACACGACATTGGCATGAAGAAGCAAGGGAAAGGAATTCGGACATCTTTTGGACTAAAATACGCAAGCAAATGTAAGAAAGGGAATATTGAAGGACTTTTAACACCAAGTTGGATGCATGTTTTTGGCTTGGAGTTTGGAATTTATTGTAGATCTACTTCTTAGCTTTCCGGAACATCTTGAATCATCCCAATCAGAGTTCAGATGCGAGAGTTTTGGCCTTTTTATCAACAAAGATCAAAGCTAAGAGTTGTCATGCTTGCCATTTACACAACATCTACTTCAAGCTCGATTTCCGCCTTGCTCTATCCCGAATCTGTCAATTGTTAAAGAATGAAAATTATAGATCTCGTCGATATCTTCGATTTGATAGGTGGCAGGCCTTGTAACTCCTAGCGGATCAAAAGTTATGCCCGTTTTACCAAAGGACGTTGCAGCAGAAAACAGAGTAGCGTGGACCGCGCTACCCAAGGCTTAGACGCAGCGCGGGGCGCACTACTACACCAGCGTCTACTATTCTCCCCGCACGGGCCACGGCCAAAATGGCCTTGGGGTAGCGCGGGGCGTGCTAGGCGGCTGGGAAACATCCTATTTAGGTTATTTGATGTCCAATTTGAGCTAGAAAAGGATTCTTAGTTGCCTAATTTGCTTGGGTGTCCATTAGAACTATAAATACATGATGAGAGGCATAAAAGAGAGAGATATAGGCTAGTTTTGGAAGATTCCATTATTTTAGATTAGATCAAAACCCTAGTTCTTATTAGATTTGGGGATTCAAGCAACTTGAAGACCATTGAAGATTCAAAGAAGGAGCAAGGATGGAGCTTCAAATCTGCAGACAACAGATTCTATCTTCTTATCTTCTTCTATTTTTATCTTTTAATGATTATTCAATTGTGGATTCTTAGTTTTAATTCAATAATCATGAACTAATTCTTTGTTTGAGATTACAATGGATCTTATTGTGTAGTTTTTTTAATATGCTTCGCTATCAATTATTATGTTCTATTGTGAGGATTGTCTATTCTGATTTGGACTTAATTGTTTAATTGCCTAGCTAACAATTACTGTGATAATCTATATGAACTCGAGAGATGAAGTATAAATTTAGATTTGATCATGATAGCATGTGTTTGTGATTTCTGCATAGATGGAATTCATGATTCGTGTTTAGGATAGAGATATGCATTTACACCATATGTAATCTTATAGAGAACTTGTGCTTTAAATTTTTTTAATTGTAATTCACATAGAGATATAATGGATTAGTTAATTAGAGTGTCTTGCTTAATTTTATCATATGTGGATTTAAGTGAGTATGGGTATTATGCATCGAGAGATGGTTTTATCTGCTTTAGTGTTCTTGATTAACAATTCATAATAGAGAATAATTGATGAGAAGTGTGTTAACTCAAAATGAAGCAATAAGTGAAGTTGTGATCTTAAATCTCCGTAATCTTAATTTAACTAGTGGTAATTAGAATTAGTTTATTTATAAATTGAAATTCATTCGTTTAAATAAGATTGAGTTGATTAAGGGTTAGTACTTGGTAATTTATATTAATAATTTCTCGTTAAGAATACTCTACTTTAACTTTATTACTTGTTGACCACGTATACATGCGTGTTGTGCGTAATTAGATTTTACCCAACAGGTATTCTTGGGTATAATAAGTTGTACATGGAGATAATGTATGATCAATAAAGAATTAACCACTTCTAGTAAAAGAAGAGAAATGTCCTATGTGATTCATAAATGACAACCCAAAGAGTCCTTGGCGTTATGAATGAAATTAGAAAGGAGTTTCTAATTTGCATTATTTGGAGTTGTGCATTTAAGAGTCGAAATACATATAATTAAATAAAATAAGACTTAATTGTAATTTCATGTCTTATATTTAATTGGGGCATTGTATGGTGGAAGGATTGAATTGTACGGTAACTATTTACTCAAATGTTCTTTTATGATTAATGTTAAAATCTATATTATCTGGAAAGTTAGGGAGGCTTATCCCTATTGTAGAATAAATATTATTTATTAAAATAAATTAATAGTTTAATTTATTTATTTAAATAAGATTAGAATTGTTCTAATTGATTTATTCACAACCGGTTTAATATGGAGAACCTAAAGAGTCACGCCATAAAAGGAAAAATAATTATTTAAGAAGCAAATGGAATAATCGTAATAATAAGTTAAATATATTTAATTTAATCTATGGTGATGGAATAAATTAAATAACTTAATATTTATTATTTAATATTTCGAAATATTAAATATAAATTAATAAGAGGAGTCTTATTATTATTACTATTATTATTTAATTCCTAAAGGAGTTTATGAATTAATTAATAAAAGTACTCTAATATATCCTAATAAGATTAGGATGCTAATTAATTAAAAGAGTTTAATTAATTATTCCTAATAAGATTAGGAGCCTAATTAATTAAAATAAAATCTAATTCCTTAATTGTTAAGGATGGTTGCCTACATCTATAAATAAGAGGAGTCTTTTTATGGGTGTGTTATGATTGTTGATTTTTTCACAACAGACGTAATTCCAATAGTAGGGAGAGTACACTATTTTCTATGAGAGATAGAAAAACTAGGGTTTTGCCAAATACCCATCTTCTTGAATCTTTCTTCTTCCTTGGTGGATCACCTCTAGAGGCCAAATACTTAGGTGGCAAACATTGATCAAAGAAAGAAATCAAACCTGGTGGATTCAAGTTGAACGCAAAAAGAATTGGAAGTGAACTTGTACTTGAGGAAGCTTGAATCTTCAAGGGTATAATTATTGTTCTTCATATTTTTGTTTAATTAATAATTGTGCATACAGGATGATCCGAGTATATGGTTTGTAAAATTTTAAAACTCCTTTTTATCACGTTTTCGCTTATTTTGTGCAATTTGATTGCGTTCATGAATATCACAAACCTAACAGTGGCATCAATGCCAAATCTTTATGCGAATGATTAATTGTTGTAATTTGATATGTATATTGATATGTGTTTAGAACAATTTTATTGTGCATAATTTATTGTATAAAATTATTATTTTATGAAGAAAAAAATCGCAAAATCTATGATGATTTCGCTAATCCTGTAACTTCGGTTTATTAGAATGTTATATATATATATATATATATATATATATATATATATATATATATATATCCTCCTTTTCAGAGGCTTGGTTAATAGTAATAAATAACCTCAACATTAACGTATTGATTAATATATATATATATATATATATATATATATATATATATATAATATTAATATGTTTAATATCCTTAATATGATATATATATATATATATATATATATAATATTCTAAATAATTTTATAATTAAAATAAAAGTTTATTGTAATCTTAAAATTAGAATTTCATTTTAACTAATTAGAGTTGGAATTGGATTCCGTGATAACTAGTTGGAGTTGAAATTGGATTCCATGTTTCCTAAAATAAAGGAGTTTATTTGTAAATAGGAAAGTGAATTCTTGTTTCTTTAAATAAAAAAGTTTATTTAGATATGGAATAAGATTTTATACTATTCAAAATAAAGGAGTTTATTTGTGAATAGAAAAGAGAATCCGTGTTTCCTTAAATAAATGAGCTTATTTAGATATGTAATAATATTTCTTTTTATCTTAAATAAAGGAGTTTATTTTGACTTAGAATTGAATTCAATAATTAATTAAAATAAATGAGTTTATTTTGATTAAAGAATTTGATTAAAAATAGTTTATTTTATTCAAAATTGGATAAATTAAAATAAAAGAGGTTTATTTTGATTTAAATTTGGATTATAATATAAGAGTTTATTTTGATTCAAAATTAGATTTTATGCTAACTAAATTTACCCATTAAATGATATCAGTATTATATTGAATGTTTATTATTCATGAGATGAATGTTATTTATTGATGCATACGGTGATGTGTATGATAATAAATGAGATTGATTATGGACTAATAACCAATGTGATTGGACTTTATTTTAGTTGGATGCATGAATGTATGAGTTTTATTAAATGGGGTCTGCGTATGTCGTCTTCTCTAATTTTTTCTTAATGTAAATGCTATCCTGCTCCTTTGTACTTTTCCTTTACTGCTGATCAAGGTTTCTGTTAGTTCCCAGTAGGCACATAATAGATCTAGAAGGGGGGGGGGGGGGGTTTGAATAGATCCTTTTTAATTTCAAATACTTTTCTCATTTATTTTGTATTGCTAACGATTTAGCATATGACAAACACAAGAATCTTTTCAAGTACATCGGAATAAGTAAAAGATCCCCTTCACTGATATATTCATAATTATACATACATTGTTCTTAGAGTTAGTTTAGTTGTAAGTAATTAAAACATACTTAGTAGTTATAGCAATTAATGTATATAATGTAAATGACATAAAGTAAAATATACAAGGGATTTTAAGTGATTCAGAGACTAAAGCTCCTAGTCCACTCTTCTGCTTTCAACTAGCAGGATTTGCACTAAGGAAGGGCAGTACCCTGAATCACTAAGATTCCTTCAAGGCCAGCAGCCTTGAAACTTCAGTTCACTAAGAACTCTTCAAGGCCAGCAGCCTTGGAACTTCTCTAGTTCCCTAGGAACTCTTCAAGCCTAGCAGACTTGGAACTTCATTTAGTCCTTCCGGACAAGAACCCCTCAGGCCCTGGTTTCTTGTTGTTTGTTTGTTTACTAGAGGTGCCGCTAAGATGTTCTTTAAGCTCTTCATCCCTGAATGCTTAGTAGCTTGACGTGATCATCATTTAGGTACCGTTGAGTGTTGAATGATGCTCAGCTTCTTCAGTTACTCAACCACTTCTGATGATCCCTTGTTGAACTGTAGTGAATATCATTCTTCTTGATACTTGATTGATGCACATGATAAGTTTCTAAGATGAATGTAAGCTCTTCTGCTATGTACTTAGAAACTTTCTAATGCTTGACACCATGATGACGTTGGTGATCTTTTTTCTTGATACTTGATGCCTTCTCATGACGGACTTGCTAAGATGACTGTAAGCTCTTCTTCTAGGTACTTAGAGTCCTCCCATGATGGACATCAAGATGACATTGATGCTCTTCTTTCTCTTGGCAATTGAGAACACTCTTCTTATAGTAGAACTCTCACTTCTACTTCTTACTCTATTTATCTCCAAGTTTTCTTGGTGGATCGTAGAGTGAGCTTTCGGACCTTCATCGGTCACTCATTATTTTACATTATTTAGACTAGTCCACCATTTCTCCAAACTCAGCAACTCCAGCAACCTTTGATCTTTGAAGCTCTTGTTGATTTATACTCCTTCGCAATCATCCCGTTGGAATGTAGCCATTGGGAGCTATTTGAATTGTTTCCCAGATCTTGAGTTGTTTGAGGTAGAATGCAGATGTGACATGACATGACTTTCTGACTTTCTAACACTGCAGTCTACTGTTTCACCTACCCCGTCAGAGATTTCACTTTGATGTCTCGGGCAGGTAGTTAACTTTATTTTCCTCCTTCTGATTTCTCGATCAGAGGTTGTCCTTTTACATGAATGCTCTCAATAAGCTTTGGTAGAATATCAATCTTTAGGTTGAACCATTTCCAATGCTTCAATCTTTAGTTGTTCGAACTCTACGATTCTGATGCATGTCTTCTTGGACCTGATCGTAGTGTCTAGTTGACATGTAGAGACAACACTACGATCTTGAAGAGTGTTGATTTGATCTTCAATGTAGAACACCTCTTCCTTCTCTTGTGAAGTGCTTCAATACTTCTGTTTGCCTCGACTGCTCTTAGATACTAATGGATTGACTCTTTGTTCTGTCCTCTTTTGAATAGCAAGACAATTCAGATTTATGGCGTGTCCAACTCGCTTTCTCCTTGTGATCTCTCATTTACTTATCATCAATGGATTGACCCAATTCTTAATCACTTTAGCCTTGTTCTTCAGAGGCTGACCAGTATCTTAGTGTACACTCCATCAATTTTTTTTGTTTATCAAACACTATGATCCTGGTTTCTTCCAAGATCGTCGTCTTCTATTTACCTGACAGCTACTGCACTTGCTGACTTTCCTTATTTAGTTACTTTGTTTTGAAGTCTTCTTTTGATCAACTTGTGGAAGACTTCAACTTAAATGGCTTCACAACTCAATCAGAATGCTGATGGGGTTGGTGCTTAGATCTTAATTTAGCTTGCATGTCATTCATTGAGTGCTCTCTGGTTTGATTCAGGCTGGATGTAACTTTGCAGCTTAGACCAGAGGCTTCATACTTTGGATATTCTGGGAGTGCTCATTTATTGAGAATCGTGTTTGCTCTATGATTCTGCCTTGGCATTGTGAGAACACTGTTGGGGCCTTAGTTCTGCACTCTACGATTCAGATTCGGCTGTGCAGACACTATGACTCCGAGATTAGATCTTGACACTCTACAATTTCTGTCGTTATGCTCGTTTTTCATCTGATCTTGATCGACTAAGATCTCTGCCTCTGATATGACCAGTAGACTCTATGACTCTGAGTGTAGTCTACGATTCTTGACTTAACCCAAAGCCAGATGCTCGATTACTCGTGGCGTGCTATCTCTACGATTCTGAACATAACTTCCTCAGCAGACTACAGCTCTGAGGAAGAGCTACTCGACACACTACGATCCTTCCTCGTCTCTTTTGGCAGTCTACGAACTCCGAGATCTAATATCTTGTAGACTACGATTCTGCCTCGATAACTCTCAAGTTTTCCTTGACTCTCCTAGTAGACTACAATTTCTGGTGCAGTGCTCGACGATCAGACAAGCCTATCTATTACATCATAAGATCAACCTAACAAGCTTTATCTTTCTATATTTATAGTCCTTGTACATCATTTCTTTTTAAGGACTTTACAAAGCTGTTTTGCTTATGTAGGTTCAACCTAACACATTTGATCAATTCATTCTAAGTCCTTGTACATATGTTTCTATTATCTATCCAAGTACTTTATAGCTTTTCTTAATGCAAGCATATTTGCATATTCATTCATATATATCATAATCAAATCATATATAAATAGGAATATCATTTATATGCTTATTCCTAACAATCTCCCCCTATTTGATTATGACAAAAATAATAAGTGCATATGCATGTTATGAATGAATCTTATATACAGTGAGCAACTGTATTTCTAAAATAGATAATCATGAATGTCATTTATAATAATATGGAATTTAATAAACTATGATATTTTACATTATGGATACAGAACATACCTAACTAGTTAGAGATGTACCTCTTTGGCTCCATGTATGTTTCTAGGATGTCTATTGATTGGTTACTTATCTGCTTGATGTTCTTGCTCCTGCTCCCACTGGGATGATTACTCTATGTCTTTGCTCTGCTTCCCTTCAGACTCATGATCTTCTTCTTTAATTTTCTCCCCCTCAAACTCTGCGTTCATATGATCATCATCTTTTGGCTCCCCCTCAGATGATGATTCTGCTTCTGCTGCTGCTACTGCTTCTATCTTCTTCTTGAAAGTAATATGCACACAAGTCAATCATGTTTGATGATAAAGCATATACTTTGTAACAATCTTATTCATTTACTAATAAAAAGTATTAATTTATTAAAGGCTTTTAATTATCTACATAATGCTGTTTTATAATATGTGATAAACCCATAGTTTTAAGCAATGCTTTTAGAATAATGATGATGATCATTCTAATGAGATCTGAATTCTTAGAAAGCTTAAAACTAAAATAGTTCCCAATCATTGGATTACTAAATTGGGGATTAGTGAATCCGGATAGATTGGTACATATGTTGCTTGCTCATTGGATGAGGATGATTGATCTCATGATCATTTGTGTGGAGACACTAAAGCAAGTATGTAGGTACTTATTAGAGAATAAGTTCACTGAACGTGGCTCGCTAAGGAATACCTAATGGAGTTTTATTTGCCTGTCAATAGGAATTCCTGTAGTGATAGTAGTACAAGTAATCCTTGGACTTGAGATCATCATAGTATCTTGTGTATGATGAATTATACTTTGACTTATTCCTTAAGACCCTTAGGGTATATCAAAGGGTATGCTTGGGTATAATAAGTTGTACATGGAGATAATGTATGATCAATAAAGAATCTACCACTTCTAATAAAAGAAGAGAAATGTCCTATGTGATTCGATAAATGACAACCCAAAGAGTCCTTGGCGGCGAGAATGAAATTAGAAAGGAGTTTCTAATTTGCATTATTTGGTGTTGTGCATTTAAGGATCGAAATACATATAATTAAATAAAATAAGACTTGATGAAGAATTCCATGTCTTATATTTAATTGGGACATTGAATGGTGGAAGGATTGAATTATACGGTAACTATTTACTCAAAGGTTTTTTAATGATTAATGTTGAAATTTATATTATCTCGAAAAGTCGTTGATCGCTAGGAGGCTTATCCCTATCAGAATATAAATATTATTTATTTAAATAAATTAATTGTTTAATTTATTTATTTAAATAAGATTAGAATTGTTCTAATTGATTTATTCACAACCGGTTTAATATGGAGAACCTAAAGGGTCACACCATAAAAGGAAGAATGATTATTTAAGAAGTTAATGGCATAATCGTAATAATATATTAAGTATATTTAATTTAATCTATGGTGATAGAATAAATTAAATAGCTTAATATTTATTATTTAATATTTTAGAAATATTAAATATAAATTAATAAGAGGAGTCTTATTAATATTATTACAATTATTATTATTTTAATTTCTAAAAGAGTTTAGGAATTAATTTAATATAAGTACTCTCATTTATTCCTAATAAGATTAGGAGGTTAAATTAATTAAAAGAGTTTAATTAATTATCCCTAATAAGATTAGGGAGCTTAATTAATTAAAAGAATTTAATTAATTAAATAAAACCCAATTCCTTAATTGTTAAGGTGGGTTGCCCACATCTATAAATAAGAGAAGTCTTATTATGGGTGATATGGGTTGTTGACTTTCTCAACAACTACGTAATAATTCCAAGTTGTTGGGAGTACGCCTTTTCTATAGAGATAGAAAACTAGGGTTAGCCATAACACCCATCTTCTTGAATCTTTATTTTTCCTTGGTGGATCACCTCTAGAGGCCAAACATTTGGGTGGCTAACGTTGATCAAAGGAAAGAACCAAACCCGGTGGATTCAAGTTGAACGCGAAAGGATTTGGAGGTGAACTTGTACCTGAGGAAGCTCGATCTTCAAGGGTATGATTTTATTCTTTATCTTTTCGTTTAATTAATAATTGTGCATAAAGGATGATCCGGGTATATGGTTTGTAAATTTTAAACTCGATTTTTACACGCTTAGCACTTTTTATGCAATTTGATTAAGCTTCGTGAATATTACAAACCTAACAAAGGCATCGAGCCAAACCTTTATGCGAATTATTAATTGTTTTAATTTGATATTATATTGATATGTGTTTAGAACAATTTAATTGGGCATAATTTTATTGTATAAAATTTAATAATAAAAAAAAAACCGTCGCATTTATTATTATTTTTTTTTTGAAAAACCATGACCCATTTCATAGTTTTAAAAGGAGGCGCGGATCACGAGGCAGAATATCAAGAAAAAGGAACGGAATCCGTGTAACATTATTTTTTTTTTTCAAGGACCATATCCTGCTCCTGGATCACATGCTACATGTTAAAAAAAAAAAAAGAAAAAAAGAAAAAAAAAGGCAGATCATGGACTTGCACGGATTTCAAGGGAGAAGATATCTAATATTATATATATATATATATCATATATATACCTATATATATATATATATATATATATATATATATATATATTCTTAATTATTATATATATAATTAAAATAAAAGGTTTATTTTAATATTAAAATATAAGGTTTATTTTAATTTTAAAATTAGAATTTCATGCTAACTAATTAGAGTTGGAATTGGATTCCATGATAACTAATTGGAGTTGAAATTGAATTTTATTTTTCCTAAAATAAAGGAGTTTATTTGTGAATAGGGAAGTAAATCCATCTTTCCTTAAATAAAGGAGTTTGTTTAGATATGAAATAAGATTTCATATTATTCAAAATAAAAGAGTTTATTTGTGAATAGGAAAGAGAATCCTAATTTCCTTAAATAAAGGAGTTTATTTAGATATGAAATATGATTTCATATTATTCAAAATAAAGAAGTTTATTTGTGAATAGGAAAGAATATCCGTGTTTCCTTTAATAAAGATTTCTTTTTACATGGAATTGGATTCCATAATTAATTAAAATAAAAGAGTTTATTTTAATTAAATTTTTTATTTTTTTACATGGAATTGGATTCCATAATTAATTAAAATAAAGGAGTTTATTTTGATTAAAGATTTTGATTAAAATAAAATAGTTTATTTTATTCAAAATAGGATAAATTAAAATAAAATAGTTTTATTTTGATTTAAATTTGGATTAAAATAAAGGAGTTTATTTTGATTCAAAAAATAGATTTTATACTAACTAAATTTGCCCATTAAATGATATCAATATATATATATATATATATAAATGTTTATTATTCATATATATATTAAATGATTATTCATAAGAATGTTATTTATTGATGCATATATGATGATGTGTATGATAATAAATGGGATTGACTATGGACTATTGACCAACGCGATTGGATTTTATTTTAGTTGGATGCATGAATGTATGGGTTTTATTAAATGGGGTCTCTGCGTACCTCGTCTTCTCTAATTTTTCTTAATGTAAATTCTATTCCCCTCCCATGTTCTTCCCTTAATGTGATCAAGGTTTCTATTTATTTTAAATAGTTTTATAATAGGAATAGTTAGAATTATTTTGAAGAATTGGAGATCAAGATACAAGGAGCGCTTGAAGACCCGCTTTGTAATGGAGCAGGGTTTAAATGTAATAGTTATATTTAAATATTATTTCTTGCACCCCTAGGTGAGTTTGACCTTTTGGTTCACTTGGTGGCTCTAGTGAACCAAACTAGAATAAAAGTCCATAATCAATCCGGGTAGAATATAGTATTCTATATGTGCATGCTTATACTATATATATTATATATTATGCAAACATGCTTAGCATGTTCATTAATATAACGCGTATTTTATATATATATGTATGCGCGCTAAACAAGATGAGACAAATTAATAACAAACCCTCTCATTTTTATATTAAGTCCTAAGCGTTCAAAGATATTTGGAATATCGAACGTCGCCTTTCTAGCATGATAAAATTAATAGAGTATTAAATATTTATTATGAGTTTGTTGTGTCACCACAAGGTAAGTATTAAGTATTTAAGATGTTAATTTATCACATTTGATGCTTATAAAGAAAATTGAACAATATTGTTTTGTTGTGACACCACAAGGATGATATTTTTCTTTTTTGAATATATGGAGTGCTAGGTCGGACTTAACTTGGATAATTTTGATTCTGGATGTGCCACCACTTGATCAAAAATAATCTAAGAGGCAAAAGAAAAGGAGTTGCATAGTTGATGTAATTGACAAAAGTTGTCTACCTATTTATTTATATATAGTTTGTTGTGTCACCACAAGGCTATATACATTTGAAATGGGATCCTTATTCTCACTAGCAAATCTTTAATTAGATTTTTGCTTAAACTATATAAGTGAGGGTAATATAGTTTGAAGAAAATAGTGGGAGATACCAATTTAAAACAAGACCTAATTTATTTTGTAATTAATAAAAGAATGTATGTTAAAATGTTGTTAATTACAAATTCATTTACGTAATTTTACAATGTCTAAAATTACTATCATCATGAAGCATATTAGATGCTAAATTAAATGACAAGAATTAAACGGATTGGTTAAGGAATTTGAGAATAGTTCTCATAGCTGAAAAGCTATCTTATGTCCTTAATACGCCTATCCCTGCAATGGTTGCAGACAATGCCTTTGAGGAAGAGATTGCTACTTTTAGAAAGTGGCAAGATGATGCACAGTTGGCTCAATCCATCATGCTCGCATCCATGAGTAACGAGCTTCAGCGTCAGCATGAAACTATGGATGCACCTACTATATTCCTGCACAACAAGTAGTTGATGGTGAGGACAGTAGGACTGATAGATATCGATATCTAAGGAGCTCTTCCGATCTAGAATGACCGGAAGACACTACAAGATGCAAATAAAAGTCCTTAATATTATCAATTTGATTGATCAATTAAGACAACGAGTTTTGTCATGGATGGAGAGTTGAGCCAAGATTTGATCTTGCACTCACTCCCTGACTCCTTTCACAATTGTTGTGAATTTTTCATATGAACAAGCTAGATATCAGCCTCGCTGATTTGCTTAACATATTGAAAAATGTTGAGAGTCACTTTCCAACCAAGAAAGATCAAGTCTTACTGGTAGGGGCCAAAGGATCTTCTGAAAAAAAAGAACAATTCAAAGAAGGTAAATAGAAAGGCATAAATAAAGGATAATAAGAACAAAACTGATACGGATAGCAAAGGAGTTTGCTTCCACTACAATAAGCCTGGACACTGGAAAGAAACTGCGAGAAGTATCTTGTAGAGGCTAACCAAGGAAGCTTAGTGAAGTTTCGGTTATAAATACAAATTTTGTTCATGATTGAAATAAATTTTTCTTTAAGTCAAGGTTCTACTTGGGTATTGGATACCGACTTTGGTTATCATAAATATAGATTTATGAAGGGACCAAATGTAAGTAGAAAGTTAAACAAAGATAAGTAATTCTATGTGTGGAAAATGAAGCAAAGGTTCTTTGCATTAGCTATAGAAACTTATAGTTTAGCAACTTGCTACTACGGCAAATCTATTAAGTCAATAAGTTGTTATTGTATTCCAGTTCTTGTTAAAAATATTATTTCCATTTTATTGTTGGACAATGAAATCTTTGGTATTATAATTAAGAATAATTGTTGTTCTATTTATAATAATAATGTTTTGTATAGAATCGAATATTACTTAATAAATTTTGTATACTTGACTTACATGAAAATAATTTTGCATATTAAACAAATTAGTATAAGAAAAGGAGATGATAATTCAAAGAGTTGAATGTGTGTATTTGCTGAAATACAAGTGTGAATTATTTGAAAGGTTCAAAGAATTCAAAAGTGAAACAAATTGGCAAAGTATTAGGATTCTTTGATCGGATCAAGGAATAAATACTTGAGCAATAAGTTTCTAGATCATCTCAAATGGTTTTCTCATATTGGAAACATCCTGATACGCAGTAATTGATTGATGTATCTGAATGAAAAATCGTACCTTGTTGGACATGGTACGGTCCATAATGATTTTACCGACATTCCAAAGATCCTTCGGGATAATGTCCTAGAAATGGTCGACATATCTACGAAAAGGTAACCTCAAAATCCATTTTCAAGACTCCATAAAAGTTATGGATGTGGAGGATTCCTAATCTTAAGTATGTTAAGATAAGGGGTTGTCCAACTTATGTGAAAAGGTTTCAAAGAATAAGCTTGGGACAAGATTTGACAAGTACAAATTTGTGGGACATCCTAAAGTAAGTTTAGGGTATATGTTCTATAATCCCACTTAGCAAAAAGGTGTTTGTTACGAAACACGCTTCCTTCTAAGATAAAGGTGTTTATCATTGAAGGACTAGTGGGAGGATAATAGATCTTGAAGAGTTCAAGAACCACAAAACACTATAAGTCAAATAAGAGGAACCTATAGATAGACCTATTGTACCTGGCAAATCAATCGTAAATCTGGAATAGTACCGAAGATACCTAGGAGGTATGGATTCATCATAGATGATGATGATGAGGTACTCATCATAGAAGATGATGATCCAGTTACATACGATGAGGTAAGAGTTCTAGTGTGTACAAAAGGGACAGTGGGAGCGCCGTGACATTCCTAATATTATATGTTGATATACTACAAATAAGGAATGACATACCAATGCTACAATCAGTAAAGATAAAGTTGTCTAAACATTCCTCCATGAATGATTTGGAAGAGTATCTTAATTGGGGATATAAATCTATATAGATAGATTTAAGAGGATGCTCGGCTTAACCCAAGGAACGATATTCATTTGATGCTAAAGTCGTTTAGCATGGCAAACTCCAAGAGATGTCTCATGTCGATGAGCTATGGAGTGTATCACTCTTAATAGTCCCCACAAACTATTAAAAGAAGAGAGATCACATGAGTGACAATCATGTATGCAATGAAATATACGAGACCTGATGTTGATCAGTCATATTATGGAGAAGTTCACTATGAGTCTGTGAAAAACATCTTAAAGTGCTTGGCCTAAGCACAAAGGATGTGATCATATTCATGGTGGGTCTAAATTAAAACTAGAGGGCTTAACAGACTCAAGTTTTTCGATGCACCAAGATGATGTAAAAATCCACTTTAAGGTAAAGCGTTATCTTGAACAAGGGTGCGATGAATTGGAAAGGTTCCAAACACAAAGAAAGAGTTCTTTGGTTTAGTAATAAAGACAAAGTATATAGCTATAAATGAAGCTGCAAGTTGATTGTTTGGATTAAAAGTTCATTACAGAACTAGGAATAGTTCCTAAGTCTCATCTTGGATCTAAACATGTGTTGTGGCACTTTCATTTGATTATAAGAATCATTGAAAGATGAGAAATCACTATAGAGATGGTGGACTCTCAAGAACAACATTACATATCCATTAACTAAAGCTTATCCAACAGCAGGATAATCGTCACTTAGAGAAGAAGAGTATAAGATACAATGGTGATTGGCTTTAGTGCAAGTGGGAGATTGAAAGTAATATGCACACAAGCCAATCATGTTTGATGATAAAGCATATACTTTGTAACAATCTTATTCATTTATTAATAAAAAGTATTAATTTATTAAAGGCTTTTAATTATCTACATAATGCTGTTTTATAATATGTGATAAACCCATAATTTTAAGCAATGCTTTTAGAATAATGATGATGATCATTCTAATGAGATCTGAATTCTTAGAAAGCTTAAAACTAAAATAGTTCCCAATCATTGGTTTACTAAATTGGGGATTAGTGAATCCGGATAGATTGGTACATATGTTGCTTGCTCATTGGATGAGGATGATTGATCTCATGATCATTTGTGTGGAGACACTAAAGCAAGTATGTAGGTGCTTATTAGAGAATAAGTTCACTGAACGTGGCTCGCTAAGGAATACCTAATGGAGTTTTATTTGCTGTCGATAGGAATTCTCAGTAGTGATAGTAGTCTGAGTAATCCTTGGACTTGAGATCATCATAGTATCTTGTGTATGATGAATTATACTTTGACTTATTCCTTAAGACCCTTAGGGTATATCAAAGGGTATGCTTGGGTATAATAAGTTGTATATGGAGATAATGTATGATTAATAAAGAATCTACCACTTAATAATAAAGAAGAGAATGTCCTATGTGATTCGATAAATGACAACCTAGTAGTCCTTGGCGGCGCGTAATGAAATTAGAAAGGAGTTTCTAATTTACATTATTTGAGTTGTGCATTTAAGGATCGAAATACATATAATTAAATAAAATAAGACTTGACAAGAAATTCCATGTCTTATATTTAATTGGGACATTGAATGGTGGAAGGATTGAATTGTACTGAACTATTTACTCAAAGGTTCTTTAATGATTAATGTTGAAATTTATATTATCTGGAAAGTCGTTGATCGCTAGGGAGGCTTATCCCTATTATAGAATAAATATTATTTATTTAAATAAATTAATTATTTAATTTATTTATTTAAATAAGATTAGAATTGTTCTAATTGATTTATTCACAACCTAGCTTAATATGGAGAACCTAAAGGGTCACACCATAAAAAGAAGAATGATTATTTAAGAAGTTAATGGCATAATTGTAATAATATAGTTAAGTATATTTAATTTAATCTATGGTGATAGAATAAATTAAATAGCTTAATATTTATTATTTAATATTTTAGAAATATTAAATATAAATTAATAAGAGGAGTCTTATTAATATTATTACAATTATTATTATTTTAATTTCTAAAAGAGTTTAGAAATTAATTTAATATAAGTACTCTCATTTATTCCTAATAAGATTAGGAGGTTAAATTAATTAAAAGAGTTTAATTAATTATCCCTAATAAGATTAGGGAGCTTAATTAATTAAAAGAATTTAATTAATTAAATAAAACCCAATTCCTTAATTGTTAAGGTGGGTTGCCCACATCTATAAATAAGAGGATTCTTATTATGGGTGATATGGGTTGTTGACTTTCTCAATAACTACGTAATAATTCCAAGTTGTTGGGAGTACGCCTTTTCTATAGAGATAGAAAACTAGGGTTAGCCATAACACCCATCTTCTTGAATCTTTATTTTTCCTTGGTGGATCACCTCTAGAGGCCAAACATTTGGGTGGCTAACGTTGATCAAAGGAAAGAACCAAACCCGGTGGATTCAAGTTGAACGCGAAAGGATTTGGAGGTGAACTTGTACCTGAGGAAGCTCGATCTTCAAGGGTATGATTTTATTCTTTATCTTTTCGTTTAATTAATAATTGTGCATAAAAGATGATCCGGGTATATGGTTTGTAAATTTTTAAACTCTGATTTTTACACGCTTCCGCACTTTTTATGCAATTTGATTGCGCTCATGAATATTACAAACCTAACACTTCTTAGCCTTCTTGTCTTCTTTGCTCATTTTCTTATTGGTCCTCCTTGATTTCTTCTTCCTATGTCTCTTTTTCTCCCCCTTTTTGTCATTAATCACTTGAGAAAGCTGCTTTATATTGGACATAAGCTGTTCCATTAGATAAGAGGAGTTACCAACTTCAATCTTGAGTTCTTGTTAGTTCAGCTCAAGTTGTAGGGAGAAAGACTGATTTAGGTTGTCAATCTTGTCAGAGAGGACTTGGATTTGTTCTTCATTGGCCTTTTGTGCTCTTAGAGCTTCTGCCTTTTGATAAATCTTAGCCTTTAGATAGATTTGATCTCTCTCTTTGATGTTGAGAGATATGTCAGATATAGTGGCTTGAAGTCTGTCTTGAGCTGCATTGTCTCCTGCTTAGGTTAGTATCTTGGCCTCTTCAGTGATGAATGACATCTTTTTGACCAACTCATAAGAATTCATTAGTAATTCCTGCTCCATAGGAATTTGGTCATATTGTTGGGCAGCCTCTAGTTGAGCACCAGATTGAACTCTACGATTTTCATTCTTGGACAGATTTTCGAAAGCAGTGAGAATCTAAAAAATCGTTGAGTGCCAATAGTTGTTGGAGGATGAAGGAATGTTAGACATCTGTGTTTGAGCAGATGGAGGGTTCTCATTTTGGACTTGATCATCATCAGTGGTAGAGTGAACAGACTCTACGATCATCTCCTTGGCTATGATCCTTCTACCATCAGAAGCCATTCTACAATCATAGGGAATTTAGTGGTTGCCAACATTTCTTTAGACTTTGTAGTGAGGCTGATCATTGATCATTTTGGTTGCAAATCTCTTCACCCTTGGGAAGTTCTGTGACACCACTTCCAAGCTTGAAATTTGAGAGTTACACCAGCTGAAGTAACTTCCATCCTTTTCAATATATGCCTTTAACCAAGGCATTCATGGAAAGAACCATCTCATCAAAGGATCATCAGGATTGTAGAGGATAGTGGTGCAGTCTAATTCCATGTTGTTCCAATTTTTGAACACATCATATGCAGTCATCCTTATAACCTTGAGTTGTTCATTTCCATAGCTTACCCATCTTTCTGCTGGTAGTTCTGCTGGTTCATCAAAAACTTCTACCACTATTCTTTTGCTGATTCTTGCTGGAGAGAGGACATGATAATCTGTTGGTTCCTCTGATTCCTGATTTGCAGAACCAGAACCTTCCTCCATTTCATCACCTTGTGAGCTTGACTCATGCTGACATTTTCCATCAGATTCATCTGTGAATTTTTCTTGCTGATTTTCATCACTAGTACCATATTCAGCATCTTCTTCCTTTGATTTAGACTCATCATCACTCACTTCAATGATTGCAGTAGAGTGTTCACCTTGCTTCTTGGGGGCAAATTTTGCAAGTAGTCTGTAGCTCTTTCTTCTCCTTGGAGGTTCAGCTATAGGAGAGTCAAACTTTTCTTCTTCTTCTGAATCCAAAGATTCTGTATCATCAGATAGATTTCCTTGATGTTCAGCATTGGCAGGGGCATGTCTTTCTTCTTCAGACACAACATCTTTTGAACCATCATGTGGGCTTGTTGGAGTAGTTGCAGTAGGAGATGCAGTTGTGTTAACTTGAAATCTTTCTTCATCATCAGAGTCTACATTTTCTTTTATTGATCCAGCTTCACCTTCATTGCTATATTTGTTCTTTGGGGACTCAGTTTTTAGTTTATCAGTTCCATTCTCTTCTTCTGACTCTACGTCCTCTTCTTTGTCAGATGTACTTTCTTGGGGAACTGGGGCTGGCTTGTTTACCACCTTAGTTTTCTTTCTAGATGGCCCTTGAAGTAATCTGTTACTTCTCCTCTTTCTGGTCTTTGCAGTTGAGACCTTTTCACCTTCATCCATGTCTTTTGTGGAGAGACTTCTTGGTAAGGACTCAGTTTTCTTCACACCCTTGGATTTCTTCCTTGCTAGTGTGGTTGCTATTGGTACAGATTCACCAGATTCAGAGCTTTCCACCTCTTTCGCCTTCCTCTTCTTCGCAGAGTTCTTTCTGCTGCTCCTAGTTGTTGTTAACCTCTTATTTTCCTTTGGGTTTTTCTTCTAGTTCACAAACAACTGTGGATACATTATTTTTTGAACATTCAGAAGCTCTCCCTCATCATCCTTGATCTTGCCTCCCAGTTTCTTCTTTAGCACAATGCTCAATAGTCTTCCATGAAAAACCTTTGTGAGGGGTTTATCTGTAGACTTCTTCATCTCAGCCTTTTCCACCCATTTGGAGATTTGGTCAAACAAGATAGCTCCAAAGTTTATTTGCTTCATCAGAACTATTGCAGACATAATCTTCAGTTGTTGATCAAGCACAATGTCATGTGCAGTGTCCTTGCATAGTATACATTTGCCCACTATGTCAGCTAGGAACTCGAATTCTTCAGGAAACTCCTTTTTCTTCATGTCCTTCAGACTAGGGTTTCTTTTGTACGCCATAATCTTCTTTGCTTGTTCAGTGTCGATCTCATCAAGGCTTTTCAATCCTAGGTCAAGAAGGCCTAAGCATTGATTGATGTCTGTGTTGGGTAAAATCTAATTACGCACAACACGCAAGTATACGTGGTCAACCAGTAATAAAGTGAAACTAGAGTATAGTTCCCACGATGAATTGTTTAATTAAAATCACCAAGTACTAACCCGTAACCAACTCAATCTTATTTAAACAAATGAATTTCAATTTAGAAGTAAACTAATTCTAATTACCACTAGTTAAATTAAGATTACAGAGATTTAAGATCACAACTTCACTTATTGCTTCATTTAAGTTAACACACTTCTCATCAATTATTTTCTATCTTGAATTGTTAATCAAGAACACTAGAGCAGATAAAACCACCTCTCGATGCATAATACTCATATTCACTTAAATCCACAGATGATAGAATTAAGAAAGACACCCTAATTAACTAATCCACTATATCTCTATGTGAATTACAATTAAAAAGGATTTAAAACACAAGTTCTCTATAAGATTACATATGGCGTAAAGGCATATCTCTATCCTAAACACGAATCATGAATTCCATCTATGCATAAATCACAAACACATGCTATCATGATAAGATCTAAATCAATACTTCATCTCTCGAGTTCATATAGATTATCACGGTAATTGTTAGCTAGGTAATTAAATCCAAATCACAATAGACAATCCTCACAATAGAACATAATAATTAATAACGAAGCATATTAAAATAAACTACACAATAAGATCCATTGTAATCTCAAACAAAGAATTAGTTCATGATTATTAAATTAAAACTAAGAATCCACAATTGAATAATAATTAAAAGACAAAGATAGAAGAAGATAAGAAGATAGAATCTATTGTCTGTAGATTTGACGCTCCCTCCTTGCTCCTACTTTGAATCTACAATGGTCTCCAAGTTGCTTCAATCTCCAAAACTCATTAGAACTAGGGTTTTGATCTAATTTACTCTAATCTAATATAATGGAATGCTCTCTCTAGTCTAATCCCCCTTTATTTTATGCCTTATATCATGTATTTATAGGTTACAAGTCCAATTTTTAGCTTAGGAACAAACCCAATCTTATTTAGAGTCAAAAAAGTGTCAAAATTCGCCCCAAAATGCGTCCAAGCTTGACCAAACTCTTCCCCAGCTCCCCGGCACTGGGCACGGGGCTGGCACACTGCCTCCTAGCGCCCCGGCACTGGGCATAGGCCTTGTTTGGGCGCCCCCGGCACTGGGCCCTTTTTTGGAAATTTTCTTCTCCGACGTCCTTTGGAAAAATGGCCATAACTTCTTCGTCCGAACTCCGATTTCAATAATTCAAGATGTTACGGAAAGAGGAAACGTAGATCTACAACTTTCATGCTTTGAGTGTTTTGAAATAAGGACTGGAGAAATGTTGAAAGTGGCTCTAAAGTTTCTGCTATGTAAATGACCACCCGAAACAGTGACGTTCGACGTCCGTTGGTACAAATGTCATAACTCTTGCATCCGAACTCCGATTGGAATGATTCAAGTTGTTCCAGAAAGCTAAGAAGAAGCTCTACAATGTAATCCATGTTCTAAGCTAAAAACATGAAATGAAAATGAAAGTCCAAATGATGTCCGGTTTGCTTTTCTTTGTGATTTCATACCAATTCTTTGCAATCACAGCTCCCAAGCATATAATCTACAAAACGAACACAAAATGCATGAAAAGTAACTAAGAAACATGAGATTAAGAAATTAATTCAAGTAACAGATACCGGATAAGCAGGTATAAAATCTTCTTATCAAATACCTCCAAACTTAAACCTTTGCTTGTCCTCAAGCAAAAACACTAAACAACAATGCTATGCAATGCAACTAATCTACATGCCTACGAATCCAACAGTAATGACAGAAACAAGTATATTCAACCGGCCTCAAAGAAATCAAATAAACACAATAATACATCAAAACCAATCAATAACTTCTTAATCAATCATCAAATCTTAGACTGTTATCACTAATATAGTGTGTGTGTGCTCCACAACAATGTTAACTGATATAAAATCAAATTTAACACATAACAAGTCTCTTTGAAGGCATCATACAATGTAAACTCAAGAAATCCAAAAACAAGCTAGATCCAACTAAAATCAAACAATTACCAATATCGAGGGTCAACATGGGATACTTATGCTTTATTTTTCATCTACGGGGCATTTTGCTCTTATTTCCCGTTTTATTTCTTCTCTTTTTTTCTTTAATTTTTTTTGGATAGTGAGTGCGATTTACACTCCATCTCACGCCTGTGTTTATGAGGAGTGCATTTCACGCTTCTTCTTGACCCACCACAGGACTCAATTTATTCAACTCAATATTTTTTTTAGAAGCTTATATACCCCACTTTTTCCCCCAAACATAGGTTCTTGCCTAATTCTTCACCTTCACTGCCTATCTTTGTCATTCTCTTATTTAAACTAGCATTATCCTTTAGAATCCCATTATGTATAAATTTAAACTCAATCATTCAACAAGTTGTTTTTTCTATGCTATCCTTATTATACCAGTTTCAAATAGAAAAAGACTCAATTCATAACAAGAAATCACATCAAAGCTCTAATGGTCAGTACTATACTTGTCTACTCAATTCTAATCTCATCATTGGCCAAAACAAACTGTAAATTATCTAACAACTGGATTCATGCAAATGAACATAGTAACTGACTAATAATTTTTTTTGAATTTTTGAATTTTTGAATTTTTTTTAAGAATTGAATAAAATGCTATTTAAACTATACTACTATGCAAATACTTATGCAGTTGTACTACATGAATGCATACCTAATGAACCTAACATATGCAAAATAACATAACATAAACATGAAACTAAACATTCAATAATGATCCTAAACTAAACTCCCCCAAACTTAGCAATTACAATGTCTTCTTTGTAAGAATATAGCGGTAAGTAGAAGAGAACTTCCTTGTAATCAACTAAGCGTGAGGTGATGGTGGCGATGGCAGAAACGATCATTTTCCTATCCATTAAACCTCCAATACCTACAATGAAGAGACAACATGGATTTGAATAGCACTTGGATTGGTAAGAGAACTTAATAAGCAAATTAATTCCTATCTACTAACTAAACTTGTAAAGCATATAAATATAAAAATTCCTGGGTTGCCTCCCAGTTAGCGCTTGAATTATAGTCTTTTAGCTTGACTTTGTCTGGTCAACGCTATCCAATTCCTCTTCAGTAACTGAGGAACCCTCCATCCATCGAAAATAATATAGCTTTTGGTAGGTTCCCATTTGTGATTGACAATACATCAAAGTCACCTAGCATGCTCTGATTTGGTATGCTCTTAATCAAGAATGTCCCACAGCTAGGTGTTTTCTCCATTGTGTATGTGATCACTTTGGGGTATGGAAGCTTGTCACACACAATGGGCTCTTCGTCTATCTTCTCTTTCTTGTCCCACTATGGATTCAAAATTGTACTCGCTCTTATGTCATCAAGAGCTTCGCCGACGACATGACTACCAAGTGGGCATGATTTTGCAAATCTGTTTGACTCTTTGATCATTGGTGGAGACCCATTTAGATCTTCGTCGACCTTTAAGCCATACTGAACCAGCAGACCGCTTTGAATCTTCTTCTCCACGAAATTCTTCAGATTGCAACACTCATTAGTATCATGGTCCGCGACTTGATGATAGCTACAATATTTTCAAGAGTTGTCTTGCCCTGTCCTATAATTATCACGAGGTGGCTCAAAGAATGGCTGGTTTCTGATCTGGTCCAAAATCACCGACCTATCAGTATTCAGTTTAGTGTAAACCTTATTCACCTTCGGGGCTGACGCAGGTGGACGACTACTTCCTTGTCGCCATGAGTTGTTGTACTTCTTTGAACTGCCCTATGGTCGATCATTATACCCCCCCCTTCCTCTGATCACCCTGGGTCTTAGGAATATCTGCCTCCTTCATTTGGTCCGAAGAAGGACGCTTCAGGCTATTCATAGCTTCCTCCACAACAATATAACCTTCTGCCTTGTCGAAAGCCTCTGCCAGACTATTCGAATGATGGAACATCAATTTCTTCACTAGCTTTTCAGACCTCACCAGATCTAGCCAATTCTAAAATAGCCCTACCGCCTGGAAATCATAGAGGTCGGATACCTGACTAATTGCTTCTCTGAACCTCTTTACATACTGGCCTAAAGATTTGTTGGAGAACTGTCTGACCTATGCTAACTCCCTTTGAAGACCTTCATTGGCACGAAAAGCGGACTCGTGTTCCTCTCTCTCTCGAGCCAACGTGGCCTTCAACATGTTGATCTCCCTTTTCATGGTCTCCTCATCAGACTCGGCATTTATGTGTCTGGGACGTAAACGCCCGAAGACTGCATTTGCCTGCACATATTCGACAGTATCCAGTCAAGTTCAGATATTTAAACAAGAAAAGAAACATTTAACCAAGAAAATTGTAACTTACCTTTGCCAGATAACTCATGCCTTCATCAAGAAAATTCCCGTTAGTATGGTCAACAAATCGATGATCATCATTTTCCCGAACGAAGGCGTCAAAGAGCTCAAAGGGAAAATTGGCGTTATACCGAGGCCACAAGGTCGGCATTCCAGTAGCCTCATCATGGAATTTTTGTGATTAAGGCCTTGGGGGGGAAGGCCTTGGTTGGTCACGAACAGGAGAAGGATCCATGTATACATTTTCGGTGGAAGATGATTGAAATTTGAGGGACAGGTCGCGAACTGGTGAATGTACATGTGATGAGCTTGGATGACTGTCAGATGGCTGTTTTCTCTTTCGAGATGGAGTTGCAGCGCGTTTAGTTCGCTCTTCTTCATTAATAGTTCGAGTCTCCACTAGGATTATCGGGGGGAGAACACTCGAAGAAGACACCCTCAAATCATCGGCAGTCAAAGGAGTGACCTGAGTCTTTAACTTCTTAATTCGAAGGATCTGTCTATGATTGTCTACAGACAGATCAAGTAAGCTCCTTCGAACTGTTAAAGATTTGACAACTGGTGCTGTTGGGTCAACAGCTGGTGGTGTTGGGACAGTGAGTGGAGGTGTTGGGTCAGTGATCGGTGGTGGTAAGTCAATAGTTGGCGGTACCGATTCAGCGACAGGTGGGGGTATCGGATTGACATTTGGTTCAGATTCAGAAAAACCTTCAGAATCTGATGGTATGGAGATCTGTTTGGGCTTTCGGACACCCCTCTTCCTTCGACGTAGTTTGAGTTGTATTTCTGGTAAAATGGGCTCTTCGGCTTCTGGCTCCATGGTATAGGATTCAACGTTGGCTTGAGGTGCTTCGGTAGGAGGTGTCTCGGTAGGTGGTTTGAATTGGGAAGAGGCTTCCCATTAAGAAGGTTCAGAACCAACCTTTGTAGATTTCCCGACCACATTATCTTCGGACGAAACTTCCTGCTAGGAAGACTCGGCAATGACTTCTACGGATTTTCCAGCTAGAAAATCCACCAACTCCTTCACCTCCGAAGACGATGGTTTGATCAAAGTTACTGCAGAAGATTAACAATTTTACATCAAAATCTATACCACATCAATCTTCAAAATATTGATAAAGTAAATCTATACTTACATTTATGGCCATACAACCATGCTTGCTTAGACAGAAGTCCGTATTTCCATTCTTCCTTCAAAAAATTATCAAAGAGATCTATCATGTCAACTATACGCTCTTCAGAAATATCCCCGAAGTCAGCAGAAATCTTCTCGTCAGTAGTCCAGTTCGGAATAGTAGCAATTTCGGGTTCCTTTACGTAAAACCATTTCTCATTCAATCCCTTGTTACTAGATGGGGTAGTTACCAGCGAAAGCCTTTCGAATTTTTCACCCGTCTTCGACGCCTGCTTACCTATAACTTTGAATCCCTTTTCACGAGACTGACTAATCTTGTACACAGTGAAAAAGAAATCAAGAGTAGGTTCGACTCCGCCTTCATGGCAGAATGCAATGAAGGTTAGGATATGTATATAAGAGTTCGGCACCAATTGGGCGAACCCGACACCGATAAACCCTAGAATGGTCGTGAGAAATGGATGAAGAGGAAATCAATTCTTTCTCAAGAATAGTCGCAATGACCGCCATCCATCCTCGGTCTTTGATACATCCTCTCAAAATTTCTAGGAACCCTCACCAAATGAGTATCCGAGAATGTGGCATCGATCTCGAATCCTCCATAATTCCTTTTCAAAGAAATAGTCGATGGAGTATTGGCATGGGTAAAAAATTCCTTGCTCCTGAAAAATTCGGAAGGGGTAAGGCGAGGCTTAAGAGGCATTTTATCTTTATCTAGAGCAGCCGCCTGAGGGTTAGAACTCCTCTTTACCGGGGTTTGGGTTAGGTGGGACGATCGTAATGGGAGTTGCCCGAATCAGAGATGTCTGGTTTGTATTGATGACCAGCATTGTTGTTGGCGATTTGCGAGAGAAGAGAAAGAAAGCTCTAAAGGGAAGAGAAAACTCAAAAGTCCGAAAATTCAAATTGGCGTGTAAAACTGCATATTTGGTAAAGTTTATCTTTTATCTTGTGATTACACACAAGAATTGAGGCGTACACTAAATTAATGAATATGATTACGAATTTCAAAGGTTACGTTCGGTTTAAGTTTTAGATATTTAGCAGATTGGGCCTCCCATTAGACTTCCGGTCTTGATCCATCCTTCCAGTATCCTTGTTGTTCCCATCCTTCACCAGTTGGACCTTGTAAGTTATACTTTGACCTTGGCCCAATTCAATCTGTCTGTTGATCTCATAATATCGCAGGACTGCTTATAGTTTTCTATTAAATATCCTATTTAATAAAAAACTAGGGGGCAATGTTGGGTCATGATATTTCCTCTATTGGGCCGGACAGATTGGGCATATCCATTTAATTAGCCTATTAGACCTTTATTATTGAGTTTATAGTCATTGGGCTTAATATTTATGTTACCTTTATTATATCCTCATAATGATGGGCTGGGTCAAAGGATTGATCCATTAAAGCTTTTTATATCTAAGCCTTTGACTTGTAATGATGAAAAAGGAGAGCAGTTGACCAAAAGTCTGTAGATCATTAATGTGGATGGGATTTTATCCAAATGTAGTGTAGTGATCTGATGGAAAAAAGGTGACAACCTGCATGCATCCGGCTGAGACCATAGAGGAGTGGGGGGCTGTGTCAGATCAGGGTTGGTGGCATAAAAAATCGAGCATGATAGTATAACCGAGCAAGGGAGTCTTCTAACAAAAGGTACACATACATTTTTATCGTTTTCAGAACACTAGACATTTTACATCCTCCATTGTTAACCCTTGTGACCGCCTGTACTGACTCTCACGCCGGAGCTATCCCCCGACTGTCTAGCCGTCAAGCTTTGTGTGTTGATCGTGTTTACTGTGCAGGATCGGGACGTCTTACGTGATTGGGACGTGGCAGAAGATCTTGGCGTTAACACCATGTATTGAGGACCATTGGTTGAGGTAGTGACTAGTTGTTCCATCCAATTATTAAAATTTTGGGTTGACAGCTCTTGGCTAATACTCATCTCCTCTAGGTTTGCTATGCCCTTCAATATTGCATCCCTCATATTTGGCTTTTCTTTTTGTGGCAATGGAGGTGGACATAAAAATTTTGGTGTGTATGTTGGATTTGGAGCGTAGTATTGGTCATCATAAACGTAGCTCCCTGAAGAATCCGGGTGATACCCCCAAACTTGGTGATAGTTAGGATCAACATAGTTATTGAGGTAATCACCACTATATTGTACCGGTTCAAAACTGACGGTGCATTGATGAATTTGATGGTTGCCAGCACAATTGTCACATGTAACTGCCATCCTTCGACTCCGTTGGGCTACGATAACCTCCAACGTCTTCGAATTTGCCTCAATTTGTACTGATTCTGTGGAAAATGCATAAAGTCCATCAATCTCTGTTTCCCTTGGTTGAGTCATGTTCGTGTATGGCCATTGATACGCAAAGTCATCCATGGTACCTGAAAAGAAAGAAAAATAGGAAGAGAATTAAATAAAAAGGAAAAAAATATTTAAATTAAGACTAATTTGATTGAAGCTAATATTGGCAAAAATATATTAACTAATTCCCAAAATGACGCGCCAAAAACTTGTTGGGTAAAATCTAATTACGCACAACACGCAAGTATACGTGGTCAACAAGTAATAAAGTGAAAGTAGAGTATCGTTCCCACGAGGAATTGTTTAATAAAAATTACCAAGTACTAACCCGTAACCAACTCAATCTTATTCAAACAAATGAATTTCAATTTATAAGTAAACTAATTCTAATTACCACTAGTTAAATTAAGATTACGGAGATTTAAGATCACAACTTCACTTATTGCTTCATTTAAGTTAACACACTTCTCATCAATTATTTTCTATCTTGAATTGTTAATCAAGAACACTAAAGCAATTAAAACCAACTCTCGATGCATAATACCCATACTCACTTAAATCCACAGATGATAGAATTAAGTAAGACACCCTAATTAACTAATCCACTATATCTCTATGTGAATTACAATTAAAAAGGTTTTAAAGCACAAGTTCTCTATAAGATTACATATATGGCGTAAAGGCATATCTCTATCCTAAACACGAATCATGAATTTCATCTATGCAGAAATCACAAACACATGCTATCATGATAAGATCTAAATTAATACTTCATCTCTCGAGTTCATATAGATTATCATGGTAATTGTTAGCTAGGCAATTAAGCAATTAAATCCAAATCACAATAGAACATAATAATTAATAACGAAGCATATTAAAATAAACTACACAATAAGATACATTGTAATCTCAAACAAAGAATTAGTTCATGATTATTAAATTAAAACTAAGAATCCACAATTGAATAATAATTAAAAGACAAAGATAGAAGAAGATAAGAAGTTAAAATCTATTGTCTATAGATTTGACGCTCCCTCCTTGCTGCTACTTTGAATCTTCAATGGTCTCCAAGTTGCTTCAATCTCCAAAACTCATTAGAACTAGGGTTTTGATCTAATTTACTCTAATCTAATCTAATGGAGTGCTCTCTCTAGTCTAATCCCCCTTTATTTTATGCCTTACATCACGTATTTATAGGTTACAAGTTCAATTTTTAGCTTAGGAACAAACCCAATCTTATTTGAAGTCAAAAAAGTTTCAAAATTCACCCCAAAACGCGTCCAAGCTTGACCAAACTCTTCCCCAGCTCCTCGGCGCTAGGCACGGCGCTGATACACTTCCTCCTAGCGCCCGGCGGCTGGGCATAGGCCTTGTTGGGCGCCCCGACGCTGGGCCCTTTTCCCGAAATTTTCTGCTCCAACATCCTTTGGGAAAATGGCCATAACGTCTTCATCCGAACTCCGATTTCAATGATTTAAGATGTTCTGGAAGGAGGAAACGTAGATCTACAACTATAATGCTTTGAGTTTTGCGAAATAAGGATTGGAGAAATGTTGAAAGTGGCTCTGAAGTGTCTGCTATGTAAATGACCACCCGAAACAGTGACGTTCGACGTCCATTGGTACAAATGTAATAACTCTTACATCCGAACTCCGATTGGAATGATTCAAGTTGTTCCAAAAAGCTGAGAATAAGCTCTACAATGTAATCCAAGTTTCAAGCCAAAAACATGAAATGAACATGAATGTCCAAATGATGTGCGGATTGCTTTTCTTTGCGATTTCATACAATTTCTTTGCAATCACAGCTCCCAAGCATATAATCTACAAAACGAACACAAAATGCATGAAAAGTAACTAAGAAACATGAGATTAAACAACTAATTCAAGTAACAGATACCGGATAAGTAGGTATAAAATCTACTTATCAGTCTGACGATTTCAGCTTTAGAAGATGACCTTTGACTTTGGTAGAAAGGGTTCCACAATTTATGGATGCATTTGAGTAAAGCTCCTTTACCAATTTAGCATATACTCGAGTGCTTGCCTCAAGACATTCTGAGAATCCAGCCTTCTTCACAAGTTCAAGAATGTCTCTGAACTTATTTTTGGATTTTTTAAACGTCTTGGTTCCGAGCTGAATGCCAGTGCTTACTCGCCAATCTGCCATTTGAAGAGTTCAAAGAATATGGGTGTTTGATTTAGGGAATCTTATGAGAGATAGATGAATGTGATTTTGGCAATGCTCTGGAGGGTTAATGGATTTAGGCTTTGAAGAGGATTCTAGGGTTTGAAAATGGGACGGAGAGAGGTTCGATAGTTTCTGGTAACTGTTTGAAGATTTTGAATTTGTCTTTATGGCAGTCCCTTCTGACACTGCATAAGCTGTGATGTGTCAACCATTCATTATTTGTACGATGCCCAGTAACAAACTGTAACTCCCCATAAACATTTCAATTTGATATTCCTTTTAAGAAAATAGGCGTCAATGACGTGGATTGACTGTTGACCTTTTTGATTCGTAGAGTAGCTTGGTGAAGTAGCTATGGACTCTACGTTTTTCTTTGTTAACTCAACGATCTTCTTCTGAGAGATGCTGCAGTGGATGGTTTGACATTAATCCTCCTCTTGAAACTGCATGTCTTAACCACTGATGTACCCTAAGCCAGTTTAGGCACTTTTACTTCTGAAGTGAGTTTGCATGATGTCTTTCCAAAATGTATTCAAATTTATCTCTACACTATCTGAGTAGTTGAGCAAGTATCCAATTCTTTTGAGCTTCTTATGAGCTAGTGTATCTTCAGGTAAGACTGCGATCGTCAAGTCTGTTTTTGAGGTTGCACCACGATCGTTGAGTTCTCTTAAACCTCTACTCTACGATCGTTTACTGACTTGGTCCTTGAGATGAACTTTACTAAGCATTCCTTTTGAGTCAAGGTAGCTCAAGAAGGGCCAACCTCTTAGAGTGAACTAAGGGTCAGGTTTGTCCCTGAGGCGTTTTCCAGATGAAAAACTTTAGAAGTGATTTACACTGATATCTCATTTAACCTTTTCTGCTGGGGAGTTCATCTACCAACTTTGGACATTTACATTGGATGTAATTGTGGTGTTCTCCTTCTCTTACACTACGATCAGATGTTTGATCGTAGGCACTCCACAATTTTGAGTAGGGTGGCTGATGAGTTATCAGTAGTACATTTTGAGACGTTCCTACTGACTATGGATCTTCTTTTGGTTCGTCAACCACAAAGTTTTGGGACTTGGCAACTGGTACATTGCTTCATAGACTATCTCTGATGTTTTAGAGCTGTTGTTCTGTTAGCAGATCACTGCTCCCCCATAGTTGATACTGTCTTCTCAGAGAGACATAAGTTCTTCTTCTTCATGTGTAGCAGAAGGCAGCCTTGTATATCTCATTCTGGCTGAAGTCATTAAATCTTCTTGTATTGTAGAAATGGGCATCTTCAGGGTTGATCATTCTACGATCCTTTGACAGCACTACGAACGTAGTCTTCCTTGTCAGTGTGTACTTGTGGAGATCTGCTCCTCGTAATGAGTTCTTCAAGTTTGATGCTCGATGATCTTCTGATGTGAGCTTCCTTAAAGATTTTTCTCTTATGACCTGCTTTGCATGATTGACCATATGAGACCCTTTTCATCTTTGGTTAAATGGTCTGCTTCCATATAAAGATCAGCAGCCATGTGAGCTTAAGTCAGATTAGCTCAACAAGTCTTTATGGACATGCTTTGACATATAAGAGTTTTATCAGAATCATTTTTGAACAGTCTTAAGCCTTCTGCTGGTTGAATCTTTCTTGATTGAAGTCCTCTGCTTCAGCATTCCTTAGTGTGGCCAGGTGGACCAGGTACCTGTAGGTTAGATACATTTCTATTTTTGGTACCCATAATTAAATAGGTCCTGCTAGGTTAGTTTTCTTAATCTCTGTTCCTCATATATTTGAATAATCAACATATTGATCACCATCAATCATATTTATGCATGTAACTAATTTAGATAACACATTTTGAGATGCATGATGGTTAGTGTGTGTAAGATTTACCATTTTAATAAAATACTCTTTTCCTTTGATGGTTTCATCATTTGCTTGGTTATGTTCATAGAGTTTAAATATTCACAGAGTAAGAATTAACACTATTACTTATTTGTATCTGGTTGATTCATAAAGGTGATCTGTTTCTACAAATCTTGAAGATACTCTTGTAGAACTGATCATACTCTATGTGTTATCAAACACTTAGAACATAGGTTTGTTCATACATACTCACCCAACAACAAAGATTATTTTACATAAGATTAATTTAAACTTTGATATGCTTATGACCTATTTCAGATTTCTTTCAAGATGTCATCTTCAGCCTAAAACTTGGATGGAGAGAAAGTTTTTAAGCATTTGAGTTTCCAACCTCAGAGTACTTTCTATCTTCACCTTTTTAGGTAGATTATGATTTCTTGAAAGAATACTGTTATAGTTCATAAGGAGGTGCAACATGATGTACACAGTTATATTAGTGAGGAACCGTACCTTTTTACTGTCAGTTTCTTAACAGTCATTTAACTTCGATATACTGAGGTTAGGTATTGATGTGCATAGTTTCTCATTTGCTCTTGACAACTTGTAGCTCCAGTTGACTTTCAATTAATCAGTCATGGTCTTGAAGATACAAGCTAAGAGAATCTCAGCATCTTTAGTTCCTTGACATCCTTGAGTTCACAAGGTTTACATCCAGCTGCTGGTTGGCCAGATACATGTCTGAGAAGTTCTTCTTTCTTCTCTGGATAAGTATTTTTTAGCATGTATGACCTTTTCATCTTTTTAGGCTGGTGGATATTTGACTCTTTTTTGTTGATGTCTCTTGAGCTTCCTAGCCTGGTCTTCAGACTACAAGATTGACTGCATGCAAGGATTGGTCTTATTGATATGGCAATCAAGAACATGGACCAATCTGAGCAGCTTCAGGAGTATATACTCATTTACCTATACACAATATTTCTAACATGTGAGCTCATCTGAATATAACAAGTGACTTACTACTAAACTAAGTTTAGAACAATGTTTGTACCTTGGATCAGACTCAAAGCGATTAGCTTTTGAATATAGCTTCAGAACCTGCTCTGATACCAATTGTTAGTTCCCAGTAGGCACATAATAGATCTAGAGGGGGGGGGGTTAAATAGATCCTTTTTAATTTTAATTACTTTTCTCATTTATTTTGTATTGCTAATGATTTAGCATATGACAAACATAAGAATCTTTTTAAGCACATCGAAATAGGTAAAAGATCCCCTTCACTGATGTATTCATAATTATACATACATTGTTCTTAGAGTTAGTTCGGTTGTAAGTAGTTAAAACATATATAGCAGTTAATGTACATAATGTAAATAACATAACGTAAACGACACAAGGGATTTTAAGTGGTTCAGAGACTTAAGCTTATAATCCACTATTCGGCTTTCAACTAGCAGGATATCCACTAAGGAAGGGAAGCACCCTGAATCACTAAGATTCCTTCAAGGCCAGCAGCCTTGGAACTTCAGTTCACTAAGAACTCTCCAAGGCCATCAGCCTTGGAACTTCTCTAGTTCCCTAGGAACTCTTCAAGCCCAGCAGGCTTGGAACTTCATTTAGTCCCTCCGGACAAGGACCCCTCAGGCCCTGACTTCTTGTTGTTTGTCTTTTTGTTTGTTAGAGGTGCTGCTAAGATGTTCTTTAAGCTCTTCATCTCTGAATGCTTAGCAGCTTGATGTGATCATCATTGAGGTGCAGTTGAGTGTTTCATAATGCTCAACTTCTTCAGTTAGTCAACCACTTCTGATGATCCCTTGTTGAACTGCAGTGAAGATCATTCTTCTTGATACTTGATGGCTGCACATGATAAGTTTCTAAGATGACTGTAAGCTCTTCTGCTATGTACTTTGAAACTTTTTCATGCTTGACACCATGATGATGTTAGTGATCTTCTTTCTTGATACTTGATGCCTTTTCATAATGGACTTGCTAAGATGACTATAAGCTCTTCTACTAGGTACTTAGAGTCTTCCTATGATGGACATCAAGATGACATTGATGCTCTTCTTTCTCTTGGCAATTCAGAACACTCTTCTTGTAGTAGAACTCTCACTTCTACATTATAGAACTCTTACTTCTACTTCTTACTCTGTTTATCTCCAAGTGTTCTTGGTAGATTGTAGAGTGAGCTTTCAGACCTTCACTGGTTACTCATTATTTTACATTATTTAGATCAGTCCACCATTTCTCCAAACTTAGCAACTCGAGCAACCTTTGATCTTTAAAGCTCTTGTTGATTTATACTCCTTCACAATCATCCCGTTTGAATGTAGGCATTGGGAGCTATTTGAATTGCTTTGCAGATCTCGAGTTGTTTGAGGTAGACTGTAGATGTGACATGACATGACTTTCTGACTTTCTGACACAGCAGTCTACTGTTTCACCTACCCCATCAGAGATGTCACTTTGATGTCTCGGGTATGTAGTCAACTTTATGTCTTCCTTCTGATTTTTCGATTAGAGATTGTCCTTTTACATCGATGCTCTCAATAAGCTTTGTTCAAATATCAATCTTTAGGTTGAACCGTTGCCAATGCTTCAATCTTAAGTTATTCAAACTCTACGATTCTGATGCATATCTTCTTGGACCTGATCGTAGTGTCTAGTTGACAGGTAGAGACAACACTACGATCTTGAAGAGTGTTGATTTGATCTTCAATATAGAACACCTCTTCCTTCTCTTGTGTAGTGATTTAACACTTCTTTTTCCTCGACTGCTCTCAGATACTGATGGCTTGACTCTTTGTTCTGGCCCCATTTTGAATAGCAAAACACTTTAGATTTGTGGCGTGTCCAGTTCGCTTTCTCCTTGTGATCTCCTATTCACTTATGATCAATGGACTGACCCAATGCTTAATCACTTTAGGCTTGTTCTTCAGAGGCTGACTAGTATCTTAGTGTACACTCCATCAGTTCCTTCTTTGTTTGGCAAACACTGCGATCCTAGTTGCTTCCAAGATCATCGTCTTCTATTTACTTGATAGTTACTGCACTTGCTGACTTTCTTTAGCCAGTTACTTTGTTGTGAAGTCTTCTTCTGATCAACTTGTGGAAGACTTCAACTTGAATGGCTTGACAACTCAATCAGAATGCTGATTGGGTTGGTGCTTAGATCTTCATTTAGCTTGTATGCCATTCATTGAGTGCTCTCTGGTTTCCTTCAGGTTGGATGTAACTTTACAGCTTAGACCAGAGGCTTCATACTTTGGATATTCTGGGAGTGCTCATTTGTTGAGAATCGTGTTTGCTCTACGATTCTGCTTGCCTTGGCATTGTGAGCACAACTGTTGGAGCCTTAGTTCTGCACTCTATGATTCAGCTTCGGCTGTTCAGCCACTACGACTCCGAGATCAGATCTTGACACTCTACGATTTTTGTTGTTTTGCTCGTTGTCTTCATCTGATCTTGATCGACTAAGATCTCTGCCTCTGATATGATCAGTTGACTCTACGACTCTAAGTGTAGTCTATGATTCTTGACTTGGCTTCGGCAGATGCTCGGTCGGCTCATAGGCAGGCTGTCTCTACGATTCTGAACATGACTTCTTCAGCAGACTATGGCTCCGAGGAAGTGCTACTCGACACACTACGATCCTTCATTGTCTCTCCTAGCAGTCTATGAACTTCGAGATCTACTATCTTGCAGACTACGATTTTGCCTCGATAGCTCTCGAGTTTTCCTTGACTCTCCTGACAGACTATGATTTCTGGTGCAGTGCACGACAATCAGACAAGCCTATCTATTACATCATAAGATCAACCTAACATGCTTGCTCTTTCTATATTTATAGTCTTTGTATATCATTTCTTTTTAAGGACTTTATAAAGCTGTTTTGCTTATGTAGGATCAACCTAACACATTTGATCAATTCATTCTAAGTCCTTATACATATGTTTCTATTATCTATCAAAGGACTTTACAGCTTTTCTTAATGCAAGCATACTTGCATATTCATTCATATATATCATAATCAAATCATATATAAATAGGAATATCATTCACATGCTTATTCCTGACAATTTCTATTTATTTCAAATAGTTTTGTAATAGGAATAGTTAGAATTAATTTTTAAAAATTGGAGATCAAGGAGAAAGGAGCGCTTGAAGACCCGTTTGTAATGGAGCCCGTGTTTAAATGTAATAGTTATATTTAAATATTAATTCTTGCACCACTATGGTTTGACCTTTTGGTTCACTTGGTGGCTCTAGTGAACCAAACTAGAATAAAAGTCCATAATTAATCCGGGGTAGAATATAATATTCTATATTTGCATGCTTATATTATATATATATATATATATATATTATAAAATATGCCAACATGCTCCAATCGGATTCTGGTTTGTGCCTCAACCGGATTCATGGTCCCGTGGAATTCTGGTGGTCTAACCGCCTTTAAATCCTTAAAGGTCGCAGTTTGGTTCTGTGGTTGATTCTGCAGCTCTCCCGTCAGTAATGTCACTAATTGATGAAATGGGTTAGCATCAACGTTGTTGTCATTGGTAGACCCCTCAGGGGTTTATTGTCATGGTTGACGTCTTCTTAGAGGCATTTTCTGTTAAAAATACACTTTTTAGACTATTACTCAATCTTTTAAGTATTTTCTACTTATCTAACACATCATAAAAGATCACCACACAACACATAACATCTTGAATAAATATTAATATTTTATTTATTCATCATCTTTAAAGAAAACATAAGAATGATAGCATCACTGCTATCTACATCACTTTCTTGAACTGATAAAGTTTCAGGATAACATCATTATATCCCATTAGTTTCATAACACTTGGAATTTACATCTTATTTACTAATTAATCACACAACAATTAAATTCTTTACTATGGCCTTCTAAATTGCTACATAGCCTTACGGCGCTCCTCTTCAATAATACGGGAACATTGTTCTGCGATCTAACATGTACCATGGCAGCGTCCTGAACTGAATTAGATAATACACGACTCAGTTTTGAGCTCGATTTATCATGGTGTTGAAAACAAAATTCATTTCCTCCATCTTAATCTTCTTTGCTTGTACTTCCCCCTCTACTACTTCTGCATGCTAAGAAGCTTTATCGTACGCGTCTTCAACTCTTGCTCTCTTGACAGATTCTTCTTTCAATTTGTCCTTCAGTTTCGCAATATCCTCCGTCAGCTGCTCATTCTTCCCCTAAGTTTGAATCAGCTTCCATTCAACATTACTCAGACGTTCGTCAAGATCCCAGATCTCATAGTTCTTCTGCGCCATGGAAGTCTGACGTTCAACTACTAGCTCCTCCAACTCCTCGACTCTATCCTGAAGTTTAATATTGTGGTCGTATACTTCGTCATACCTATGAGTTGCTATAGAGTTTCGTGGAAACTCTTCCTCCTCCTCATCCTCATCTGTCTGGGGCTGCTCCACGGGATCTTCCTCATCCGTCTCTACCACATCATCCTCATCCGGTATACCCTTCTCCTGCTAAACCACTGTGACCAATAGAGATGACTCCCTTGGCACCAGTTGTTCCCGTACTACATGAATATCTCGAGGCTCCTCCTCTCTAGGCATCTGAGGTCCCTCCTTCCTAGTCTGACTGGATTCTCCCACATTAGCCATCTTGACAACAGAAATTTTAAGTTTTAATTACTAATCATCACTATTCGACACTCACGAGCACATAGGTTGCAACCATATAAGCACATAAAGTGTTTTATTATTTCTTTCTTAAAACTCAATAAGAGTTTATCACCACTATCTTTTCAATCTCTTATAAGGTTACTTCCTAAGGTTTTTTCCCCGCCTAAGGTTTATAACCTAAAGCTTTGATACCAACCTATGACACCCCCAAATCTGGGTACTTCATTTTCACAAGATTTGGTGTTCACATTCCATTCATTCATAATCTAACTACCCAAACATAATAAAATTTAAATAATAAATCTTCCCATTAAAGGGTTACATAACTTAATCAATAAATCTCCTAGGTTATCTAACCTTAAACATTCATCAAATGCGGAAAAGTAAATAATTACATTACAATAATTAAATAAAGTCTGACAATAAAAATCAATAGATTTACAAATCTTCAACACTTATTCATCTTCCCTTTTCCTTTGCTAGTGGTTGGCTCATCAACCTTCTCAATTTTAACTGCAATGATTATATATGCAAGAGTGAGCAAATTAAATGCTCACTTGAATGACAATGAATAAGAATTACATAATATATGCCAATAAATAGGCTCAATAGAATTGAATAATGTTTTCTATCGTTGATAATCAATAACTGAAATCAGAATTTGAAATACGTCTGAGGGTTACAAGACTATGAACTATGTTCAAGGTTATAAGTATTCTTTCAACTTTAACCTAAACAGTGATAAGACTATAGGGACTCCCCGTACTTAGGGTGGTCAACCCTTCGTACCATGTATTGTGCACAACCATCAAAACGCTTCGCGTAAATAATCCCCTATACTAGGGTTGTTCATCGCAGTTTTTAGAATACAAGTCCGCACCAAAGTAACTTTGGTTTGGATAAGCTTCAAGGGTAATTTAGAGTTCTATGAACATCAACTAAGGATTAGTTGAATCAAAGGTGTAATAACAATTCAAGGATTTGATAACAACGTAGTATGAAATAACCATGGGTTATAAGTGATTACACATCACGCATAAAAATTATACTTTAGGAATAAACTAGAAAGCATTGAAAAGTGAAATAAACCTTGCTTGAACAATGATAATAAACTAAGGTTGCATTCGTTGTCAATAAGGAAACAATTTAGGAACTTTATTCAATATAGAAATATGGAACTTGTTCAATAGGATACAACTTGATCAATCATAATTGAAATAAGGTAAGGAACGTGCTCAATACGTCTATAAGGTTTGCATCATACAACATAAATGGGATTCAAGAGCTTAATAAGAGAATAAGTAACTTGCGTAAAGTAGGTAAGATATAACAAACTTAAATAGTGATTAGAGTTTGGAAACTTGACTTACGTATAAGCTAAACAGTTATAACTCACGTTTATAAACATGTCATCATGACATAATTAGTTACTACATGTTCTCAGTTCATAATTAAGTATCTATTTCATGAACTACTACTTAGTTTAATCATATAGTTAAGCCACATTTTTATTGCAATAACATAACTCTTTAGTTATTACATAATTCACTAATTACTTAATAAAATTTCATATTTGGTAATACAACTACACCATAATATGATATTTCTCATTTTAATAGTCATAACACTACCCTTAACGACAATTACAGAATTGTATAATTAAAATTAATTTTATGGGCCAAACTGCTAACTGGCGCTGCAGCGCCCAAATTTGCACTAGGAACGGTGTTGCGGCGTTGTCCTGGCGCTGCCGCGCGAGATGGAAGCCTTTAAATGGCACTACAATGCTCCTGTTTATTCGTATAACCGGCGTTGCAGCGTCGGTACACGCCAACATATGCTTCATTGGAGCTGCAGCGCTGGAATTGTATTATGGGACAACAGCAAATGCAGCCCAGGAAGACAACTTCATGAAGAACACAAAACAAAGCTAAATTAGCCTACAAGCTACTTTCTAACAACCAATTTAATATATATAAATTACATAAACCTTACAGAAACATAACTTAAGATTTTCAACATGTTTTTTACTATATAAACAACATAAACATCAATATCATAACCTTTAATTCCACTTTTTTTTTATTATTTCTTCACCTTTTGACATTCATAGAGAAATTCATCACTGTGAATTTGTTTTACAATCAAAACAACTAATTTAACCCATAATGTTTTCATTTCTTAACGTCTTTTCACAATCAACCAACTATTACTAGTTTATTACATGAATTGAACATCAATTTTAATTCTAAAATAAGTCATATTACATATATATATATATATATATATATATGTCACTATAATTCAATTTCTTCACTACTAAACATAATTTCATGAAATTGATTACTTTAACACATGAATGAATGATATAAAATAGTTTATAATCATCTACTAACACATAAAAACTCATAATTTCCACAATTATTCTTAAAACATCAATCACAGAGAACCTTTCACAAATTAAAAACAAAACCTTAGAAGATAGGATTATACCTTTGCTTTCTTGTTTAGGTTAACTAGAAGATGAGTAGAACTACCCTTCTTGTTCTTGCAGAACTTCTCTTCACAATTTCTTTCTCAAGCTCTCTCTTTTCTTTCTCTTCTTTTCTCTTTGTTTTCTTCTGTTCTTTCTTAGGCTCTCTTTCTAACTTAGCGTAAATAAAATACAAAACTGATATACGTATATAATATTAACGTATATAACTGATAATACATAACTCCCCTCTTTACATATATATCAATTATGTTTTATTTTTATTTATTTTCATTATTATTATTATTTTTCAAAAGCCCTAAGGCCTTGTTTGGAAAAACACTTTTAAAATAAAGACTTGACATTTATTAAGCCTTGTTCGACAAAAACTTAATTAAATCCTAGGTCATCTAACCGTTATTATTACAATCAGCAACGAAATATTAAAACATCATCAGAATCAAAGCTATTACATAAGATTCATAAATACATGGTAAATTAAACGTCTTATAATCAAGCACTTTGCCCTTGCCCTTGCTTTTGCTTGTAGAAAGCTCTTCAAACTTCTTAACTTCATCTGCATTGGTTTGTACAAGAGTGAGAAAACAATTGCCCACAAGAAGGATAATATACAATAACAATCTATGAATGATAATTAACTGAGCTTTCAATGGTAAAGTACTCTTATCGGAACAATAAACTCTAATTCAAAAGCTATGAGTTCAAAGGAATAATGAATTTTAAGTTAACAACAAATATCAACATCAAAAAAATACACTGAGGGTCACAAGACCACGAACTATGTTCTAGGTTGTCAAGTTTCTACTTTAACCTTTAATAGTCTAAAAGACCATAATCATCTTCTATGTCCTAGGTTAACAGGTGTTTCTACTGTAACCTTTAACAGTCTAAACGACTATATGGACCATCATCTCGTACTCTAGGTGATCAACCCTCTGTACTATGTATTGCATAAACATTTTAACGACATTACGTAGCTCTAAAATAATCCCCTAATATAGGGTTGTTCATCTCAGCTTAGATCATTAGGTTTTATACCAAAGGAAGTTTGGTTTGGAATTAACTTCAAAGGAATTCTAGATCTTTAAAACGCTCATCAACCAAGTACTGGTAGAATCAAGTAGGGATCAATAACTATTCAAGAGTTTGGTTACAATCAAATTATGCCAATGTATCAATAAGAGATAGGATATCAATGGTTTATCAGCTGAACAAGTATTATTCATCGACCATACACTCTTAAAATTGTACACATTCATAAGCAAACCAAATGAAGTTTGGTTTGGACTGACTTTAAGGGTAATTTAGAATTTAGAACATTCATCAACTAAGGATTAGTTGAATCAATAAATAATCGTTAGTCAACTAAGAGTTTGGTACAATAATGTAAGATTGTACAATGACATTGGTGATCAGAGATCAACCAACAATTAATTCTAGCTAAACAAATGTTTTTCAACAAGAACAAGCTTTCAACAATAGTACATACTTTGAATAACCTAAGAAATCTCGTTTGGGATGAAGAAACAAAGATTAATTAACTAGCTCAATGAAAAGCGTAGTTTAGTAACTTACTCAACAATAATTCAGAGTTAAAGAATATGCATAACAATAACTAGTTACGAACAAGAACTTGCATAATGAAAGATTAAAGATAGAGAACTTGTACAATTGAATAATAACTTCAAGAAACTTGTATAACATAAAGTAAAGTTAGGAGACTTGCATAACAATAATAACTTAACTGCTCAATAAGAGATTAGAGATAGAGAACTTGCATAAGTATAACATGACAGCGAAAAGTAAACCTTGCCGAATAATAAAGTGGCAAAGGTTAGGGAACTTGCCTCATGCGTAAGCTATATAATTATAACTCATGTACTCTAATATCCTACACATACCATTAGGATTATCACATCAATTAGCTACATATACATTATCCTCAAAAATTCAATTTTTATCTTAGTTAAGTTATAACCTTTAACTTAAGGTTTAACCATATTAATCAACCACATAACACGAATATAAAAACTCACTAAAATATAACATTATACTTTTAGCATCCAAATCACATTCTCAACTCTTACAACGTTGAGTTTCAATCTAATATAACTTATTAATCAATACTATATTTCTTCTTAGTCAAACAAGAAGTTCATTCATGTCTTCCTAGGATTCCTTATTGGTTTTATATTAATCACATTACATATCTTGTAATGTTCATTTCATTTTAATTAAAACACTTTTTAAGTTCATTAACACTTGTCATGTCGTTTCGACGTTCATTCGTCGCACGCTCGATTTGTCTCGCTTGCGTATGCTTCGTTTGCTTATACAACTTATCTAAAACATCATGTATTAATGTTAAGCATCATTATATTTACTAATATTCATGTTTTATAACTTAGAACAACATCTTTTATCGTCAGAAGCACTACACTTGCATACTTGCATGCCCGACGCCCTCTGATTGCATCTGAATACACATCAGTTCTAAAGATGGTCATTTTCACCCATGTTCCTGACCTCAAATCAAAAACTTAAAGAATGAAAGTTGTAGGTATACTCATTATTTTCTGAATCATCCTGAATCTCTTTAATCGGAGTTTGTATGAAAATGTTATAGCCGTTTTACCAAAAGATGTCAAAACAGTCACATTTGGCACTCCATGAGTGCAGCTGCGTCCAAATAAGGCTTGGGAATAGCGCATCTGCACCCTAGAGAGCAGCTGCGCCCCAATAGACTTAGGGCACAATGCAGCTGCACCTAATAGCAGAACCAGAATTAGTAGTTTACCGTTCTTGCAATTTTTGACCATTTTTCTCCTACTAATCTTCATAACTCAAGCTATACACATCCAAATTAGTCCATTTTTGATTCTATAGATTCGTAATTCATAGCACTACAACGTACCAAAGAATCAACAATTTACAAAAATATTAACTAACCCAAAACTCATGTTTATACTAAATTTTCATATTTTAACATGTTTAGCGAATTCATTCACTACAAATTTGTTTCTTAACCAAATTGATTCATTTAACTTGCGTTATTTTCGTTTTTCAATAGATTTGTAATAACATTTATCAAATAACAGGTTTTTACATGAATTAAACTTCAATGTTTGACTCAAAATAGACCAACACATATATATTCCATCAAAACATAATTTCTTTAAACTAAATCATGTATACATGAATTTAATTCCTACCACTTAATTATAACAACATAGAATGATTCATACATACTCAAAAAACATACTAAACAGATTTCTAAACCAATTCAACCATAAAAATCCAGTTTTCAAAGAAACTAAGAACACATAAACTAAAACTAAATATTTAGATGGTTTACCTCTTGATTCTTGTTTAGACTAGCAAGGATGATGGTTCCAAGGATTTGACAAACCTTCTTCTTCCCCTTGTATCCCAATTCTCAGAGAATTCTCAATTTCTTTGTAATTCCCTCTTGTTTTTCCTCTATTTTTTGCTCTTATAGCTTTAACATTAGGATTATACGTATACACTAATTGATATAATACACAGCCTAAATTTTCAAGTTAAAAACCAAAAATGCTTTATCAGTTATAATATGCCAAAGGCCACAAGGCCATGTTTGGCAGTCCTCTCCAAAATCCCCTTTTAATTTATTTTTATATTTTCCTTGTCACACCATTATTTAGTTAATTTAATTAAGTCAAATTTTTACACTTAACTTACAATTACAATTATAATTTTCATTATAATTATATTTATGCTTAACAAATTATTACATATCTAATTTAATTATTAAATTAAACTAGAAAATCACCACTACACAACATTACTATTATCAAACAATTTATTTAATTTAATTATTTCATTAAACTAAATCTTCAATCCATAAAATTACCATACATTAATTTAGTTAATATACACACTTAACTAAATTATTACACAACAATTTCATCGAATATTTATTTATCTCAATAAATAAATCAACTAAAATATTTATTTAATTCAAAAAATATTTAAAATTAAACAAAAAATTCTCGTTCGTTACATCCTTCCCTCCTTAAAAGGATTTTGTCCCCAGAATCATAACTCAATAAATTCATTCGTTACATTCTCTCCCCCAAAAAAAAGGATTCTATCCCCAGAATCGCTATACACATACTAAGCAAATAACTGGGGATAATCTTCCACCATTTTATCTTCAATTTCCTACACAACTTGTACAGCATTGTGGTTCCTCCAGACTAGCTTAACAGAAGGTATTACTTTGTTTCTGAGTACTTGCTCTTTCCTATCAACCATTTAGACATGAACTTCTTCATAAGATAAATCTTTATCAAATTGTAATGGTTCATACTTTATGACATGCTTATAATAAGGTCTGTACGGTTATAGCCATGAAACATGAAATCATTACGAATACTAACTGTAGAGGTAAGGCTACCTCATAAAAACTACGAACCTCGGTTTTAGCTTTTCCTTTTTACTAAATTTTATATTTCTCTTCAAGTGAGATGTTCTAAAAAAATGAAGCTCTCTACTATAAATTCTCACTTCTGACAATGTTGGTCCACATATTTCCTCTGTTTGTCTGTTAGGTTTGTAATATTCATGTGCGCAATCAAATTGCAAAATAATGCGGAAGCGTGTAAAATCAGAGTTTAAAAGTAATTTACAAACCATAAACCCGGATCACCCTTTATGCATAATTATTAATTAAACGAAAAAGATGAATAAGAATCATACCCTTGAAGATCGAGCTTCCTCAGGTACAAGTTCACCTCCAATCCTTTTCGCGTTCAACTTGAATCCACCGAGTTTGGTTCCTTCCTTAGATCAACGTTAGCCACCCAAGCGTTTGGCCTCTAGAGGTGATCCACCAAGGAATAATAATGATTCAAGAAAAGGGTGGTTGGCTAAACCCTAGTTTTTCTATCTCTATAGAAAGGGTGTACTCTCCCAACAATTGGAATTATGTCGTATGTTGAAAAAGTCAACAACTCCCTTCACCCATAATAAGACTCCTCTTATTAATAGATGTGGGCAACCCACCTTAACAATTAAGGAATTGGGTTTTATTTAATTAATTAAATTCTTTTAATTAATTAGGCTCCCTAATCTTATTAGGGATAATTAATTAAACTCCTTTAACTAATTTTCCTTCCTAATCCAATTAGGAATAAATGAGAGTACTTATATTAAATTAATTCCTAAACTCTTTTAGAAATTAAAATAATAATAATTGTAATAATATTAATAAGACTCCTCTTATTAATTTATATTTAATATTTCTAAAATATTAAATAATAAATATTAAGCTATTTAATTTATTCTATCACCATAGATTAAATTAAATATACTTAACATATTATTACGATTATGCCATTAACTTCTTAAATAATTATTCTTCCTTTTATGGTGTGACCCTTTAGGTTCTCCATATTAAACCTTGTGAATAAATCAATTAGAATAATTCTAATCTTATTTAAATAAATAAATTAAATAATTAATTTATTTAAATAAATAATATTTATTCTACAATAGGGATAAGCCTCCTAGCGATCAACGACTTTCCGGATAATATAGATTTCAACATTAATCATAAAAGAACCTTTGAGTAAATAGTTACTGTGACAATTCAATCCTTCCACCATACAATGTCCCAATTAAATATAAGACATGGAATTACACAAGTCTTATTTTATTTAATTATATGTATTTTATTCTTAAATGCACAACTCCAAATAATGCAAATTAGAAACTCCTTTCTAATTTCATTCTCGCCGCCCCAAGGACTACCGGGTTGTCATTTATCGAATCACATAGGATATTTCTTCTTTTATTAGAAGTGGTAGATTCTTTATTGATCATACATTATCTCCATGTACAAACTTATTATACCCAAGCATACCCTTTGATATATCCTAAGGGTCTTAATGAATAAGTCAAAGTATAACTCATCATACACAAGATACTATGATGATCTCAAGTCCAAGGATTACTTGTACTACTATCACTACAGAATTCCTATTGACAGCAAATAAAACTCCATTAGGTATTCCTTAGCGAGCCACGTTCGATGAACTTATTCTCTAATAAGCACCTACATACTTGCTTTAGTGTCTCCACAAAAATGATCATGAGATCAATCATCCTCATCCAATGAACAAGCAGCAACGTATGTACCAATCTATCCGGGATTCACTAATCCCCAATTTAGTAATCCAATGATTGGGAACTATTTTAGTTTTAAGCTTTCTAAGAATTTCGATCTCATTAGAATGATCATCATCATTATTCTAAAAGCATTGCTTAAAACTATGGGTTTATCACATATTATAAAACAGCATCATGTAGATAATTAAAAGCCTTTAATAAATTAATACTTTTTATTAATAAATGAATAAGATTGTTACAAAGTATATGCTTTATCATCAAACATGATTGGCTTGTGTGCATACTACTTTCAATCTCCCACTTGCACTAAAGCCAATCGTCATGGTAACTCATACTCTTCTTCTCTAAGTGACGATTATCCTGTTGTTGGATAAGCTTTAGTTAATGGATATGTAATGTTGTTTATGAGAGTCCACTATCTCTATAGTGATTTCCCATCTTTCAATGATTCTAATAATCAAATGAAAGTGCCACAACACATGTTTAGATCCAAGATGAGACTTAGGAACTATTCCTAGTTCTGTAATGAACTTTTAATCCAAACAATCAACTTGCGACTTCATTTATAGCTATATACTTTGTCTTTATTACTAAACCAAAGAACTTTTCTTGTTTGGAACCTTTCCAATTCAACGCACCACTGCTCATGGTAACACTTTACCTTAAAGTGGATTTTCGTCGTCTTGGTCTCATCTGAAAAAACTTGAGTCTCATTAAGCCCTCTTGTTTTAATTCAGACCCATCATGTATGATCACATCCTTAGTGCTGGTTAAGAACTTTAAGATGTTTTTCACTAACTCACAGTGAACTTCTCCAGAATATGACTGATCAACATCAGGTCTCGTATATTTCATTGCATACATGATAGTTACTCATGCGATCTCTCTTTTCAGGAGTCTGTGGGGACTTTTAAGAGAAATACACTCCATAGCTCATCGACATGAGACATCTCTTGGAGTTTGCCATGCTAAACGACTTTAGCATCAAATGAATATACGTTCCTTGGGTTAAGTCGAGCATCCTCTAAAATCTATCTATATAGATTTATATCCCCAATTAAGATACTCTTCCCAAATCATTCATGGAGGAATTTTTAGACAACTTTATCTTTACTGATTGTAGCATTGGTATGTAATTCCTAATCCATAGTATATCAACATATAATACTAGAAATTCCATGACGCTCCCACTGACCCTTTTGTACACATTAGAAGTCTTACCTCATCGAATGTAACTCTGGATCATCATCTTCTATGATGTGTACCTCATCATCATCATTCATGATGAATCCATACCTCTAGGTATCTTGATTTACTATTTCGGACTTACGATTCGATTTGTGGTACAATAGGTCTATCTACGAGTTCCTCTTATTTGACTTATAGTATTTTGTGGTTCTTGAACTCTTCAAGATCTATTATCCTCCCACTAGCCCCTTTTAATGATAAACACCTTTATCTTAGAAGGAAGGGTGTTTCATGATAAACACCTTTTGCTATGTAGGATTATAGAACATATGCCCTAAACTTACTTTAGGATGTCGCACAAATCAGATATGTCAAATTTTATCCCAAGCGTATCCTTTGAAACCTTTTCACATAAGTTGGACAACCCCCATCTTAACATACTTAAGATTAGGAATCCTCCCTCATCCATAACTTTTATGGAGTCTTGGGGGTGGATTTTGAGGTTACCTTTTCGTAGATATGCGGACCATTTCTAGGGACATGATCCTGTAAGGATACCGGAATGTCGGTAAAATCATTTTGGACCGTACCATGTTCAACAAGGTACGATTTTTCATTCGAGATACATCAATCAATTATTGCATATCGATGTGTCCATTATGAGAAAACTATTTGAGATGATCTAGAAACTTATTGCACAAGTATTTATCCTTGATCTAATCAAAGAATCTTAATACTTTTCCAATTTGTTTCACTTCAAATTCTTTGAACCTTTCAAATAATTCACACTTGTATTTTAGCAAATACACACATTCAACTCTTTGAATGATCATCTCCTTTTCTTATACTAATTTGTTCAATATGCAAAATTATTTTCATGTAAGTCAAGTATACAAAATTTATTAAGTAATATTCCAGTTCTATACAAAACATTATTATTATAAATAGAACAACAATTGTTCTTAATTATAATACCAAAGTTTTCATTGTCCAACAATAAAATGGAAATAATATTTTTAACAAGAACTAGAATACAATAACAACTTATTGACTTAATAGATTTGCACAATGGCGATGCTAAACTATAAGTTTCTATAGCTAATGAAGCAACCTTTGCTTCATTTTCCACACATAGATTACTTATCTTTGTTTAACTTTCTACTTCTGTTTGGTCCCTTCATAAATCTATATTTATGATAACCAAAGTCGGTATCCAATACCCAAGTAGAACCTTGACATAAAGAAAAATTTATTTTAAATCATGAACAAATTTGTATTTGTAACTGAAACTTCACTAAGCTTCTTTGGTTAGCCTCTGCAAGATGCTTCTTGCAGTTTCTTTCCAGTGTCCAGGCTTATTGTAGTGGAAGCAAACGCCTTTGCCATCCATCCATATCGGTTTTTCTTCTTATTATCCTTTGTTTACGCCTTTCATTTACCTTCTTTGAATCGTTCTTCTTTTCAGAAGATCCTTTGGCCCCTACCAGTAAGACATGGTCTTTCTTGGTTGAAAGTGACTCTCATCATTTTTCAACATGTTAAGCAAATCAGCGAGGCTGATATCTAGCTTATTCATACGAAAAATTCACAACAATTGTGAAGGAAGTCCGGAGTGAGTGCAAGATCAAATCTTGCTCAACTCTCCATCCATGACAAAACCAAATTGTCCTAATTGATTAATCAAATTGATTATGTTAAGAACCTTTTTATCTGTACTATAGTGCTTTATTGGCCATTCTAGATCGAAAGAGCTCCTTAGATATCTCGATATCTATCGGTCCCACTTTCCTCACCATCAACTACTTGATGTGCGTGAATATAGTAGGAGCATCCATAGTTTCATCTTGTGGCGTCAAGCTCGTTACTCACGGATGTGAGCATGATGCATTGAGCCAATCAGTGCATCATCTTGCCACTTTCTAAAAGTAGCAATCTCTTCCTCGGAGGCATTATGCGCAACCATTGCGAGGATAGGCGACATTAAGGACATAAGATAGCTTTTCAGCCATGAGAACTATTCTCATATTCATTAACCAATCAATTTAATTCGGTCCGGTTAATTTAGCATCTAATATGCTTCGCAGTGATAGTAATTTTAGACATTGTATAATTCTGTAAATGAATTTGTAATTAACAACATTTTAACATACATTCTTTTATTAATTACCAAAATAAATTAGGTCTTGTTTTAAATTGGTATCTCTCACTATTTTCTTCAAACTATATTACCCTCAATTATATAGTTCGGCAAAATCTAATTAAAGATTTGCTAGTGAGAATAAGGATCCCATTTCAAATGTATATAGCCTTGTGGTGACACAACAAACTATATATAAATAAATAGGTAGACAACTTTTGTCAATTACATCAACTATGCAACTCCTTTTCTTTTGTCTCTTAGATTATTTTGATCAAGTGGTGGCATATCCGAATCAAAATTATCCGAGTTAAGTCCGACCTAGCACTCCATATATTCAAAAAAGAAAAATATCATCCTTGTGGTGACAAAACAAAACAATATTGTTCAATTTTCTTTATAAGCATCAAATGTGATAAATTGACATCTTAAATACTTAATACTTGCCTTGTGGTGACACAACAAACTCATATTAAATATTTAATACTCTATTAATTTTATCATGCTTAGAAAGCGACGCTTCGATATTCCAAATATCTTTGAACGCTTAGGACTTAATATAAAAATTGAGGGGTTTGTTATTAATTTGTCTCATCTTGTTTAAGCGCATTTATGCACATATATATATAAAATACGCGTCATATTAATAAACATGCGAAGCATGTTTGCATAATATATAATATATATATATATATAGTATAAGCATGCACATATAGAATACTATATTCTACCCGGATTGATTATGGACTTTTATTCTAGTTTGGTTCACTAGAGCCACCAAGTGAACCAAAAGGTCAAACCCTAGGGGTGCAAGAAATAATATTTAAATATAACTATTACATTTAAACCCGGGCTCTATTACAAACGGGTCTTCAAGCGCTTTTTGTCCCTTGATCTCTAATTCTTCAAAATTAATTCTAAATATTCCTATTACAAAACTATTTTAAAATAAATAGAAACCTTGATCAGCAGTCAAGGGGAAGTACATAGGAGGGAGATAGAATTTACATTCAGAAAAAATAGAGAAGACGAGTACGCAGTGATTCCCCATTTAATAAAACCCATACATTCATGCATCCAACTAAAATAAAATCCAATCGCATCGGTCAATAGTCCATAATTAATCCCATTTATTATCATACACATCAACATATGCATCAATAAATAACATTCATCTTATGAATAATAAACATTTAATATATATATTGATATCATTTAATGGGCAAATTTAGTTAGTATAAATTTAATTTTGAATCAAAATAAACTCCTTTATTTTAATCCAAATTTAAATCAAAATAAAACTATTTTATTTTAATTTATCCTATTTTGAATAAAATAAACTATTTTATTTTTATCAAAATTTTAATCAAAATAAACTCCTTTATTTTAATTAATTATGGAATCCAATTCCATATATATAAAAATCTTTAATTAAAATAAACTCTTTTATTTTAATTAATTATGGAATCCAATTCCATGTAAAAAAAAAAATTATTAAAGGAAACACGGATTATCTTTCCTATTCACAAATAAACTCCTTTATTTTGAATAATATGAAATCTTATTTCATATTTAAATAAACTCCTTTATTTAAGGAAATTAGGATTCTCTTTCCTATTCACAAATAAACTCTTTTATTTTGAATAATATGAAATCTTATTTCATATCTAAACAAACTCCTTTATTTAAGGAAAGATGGATTTACTTCCTATTCACAAATAAACTCCTTTATTTTAGGAAAAATAAAATCCAATTTCAACTCCAATTAGTTATCATGGAATCCAATTCCAACTCTAATTAGTTTAAGATGAAATTCTAATTTTAAAATTAAAATAAACATTTTATATTTTAAGATTAAAATAAACTTTTATTTTAAAATTAAAATAAACTTTTATTTTAATAATAAAATAATTAAAATATATATATAATTATTATATATATATATATATAATTACGTAGAATATATATATATATATATATATAAACTATATATATATATATATATATATAATTACTAGTATATATATATATTGAATATATATATATATATATGGTAACATAGCATCTTGAATTCGTGCCCTTTTCAAAAAAAAAAAAAATAGTTCTTGCCGTGCCTTGTACCTGTGAAGCTTCTTGATTCCTTAAAAAAAACAAAAAAAAAACGGTGCTACATATATATATATATATATATATATATATATTCGTGCATCGTGTAATATATATATATTCTTGCATATATATATATATATATATATATAATGCCCAGGTACTTATTTCACATGAAACAACTTTCTTTTATTTCCGTGTAGGAGCAGCCACGTGGCCTTGTGAAAAAATTTCGGCATTTTTTTTTTTTTTTTAATAAATTTTATACAATAAAATTATGCCCAATTAAATTGTTCTAAACACATATCAATATACATATCAAATTAAAACAATTAATAATTCGCATAAAGGTTTGGCTCTGATGCCACTGCTAGGTTTGTAATATTCATAACGCAATCAAATTGCACAAATTAAGCGGAAGCGTGTAAAATCAGAGTTTAAAAGTAATTTACAAACCATAAACCCGGATCACCCTTTATGCATAATTATTAATTAAACGAAAAAGATGAATAAGAATCATACCCTTGAAGATCGAGCTTCCTCAGGTACAAGTTCACCTCCAATCCTTTTCGCGTTCAACTTGAATCCACCGAGTTTGGTTCCTTCCTTAGATCAACGTTAGCCACCCAAGCGTTTGGCCTCTAGAGGTGATCCACCAAGGAATAATAATGATTCAAGAAAAGGGTGGTTGGCTAAACCCTAGTTTTTCTATCTCTATAGAAAGGGTGTACTCTCCCAACAATTGGAATTATATCGTATGTTGAAAAAGTCAACAACTCCCTTCACCCATAATAAGACTCCTCTTATTAATAGATGTGGGCAACCCACCTTAACAATTAAGGAATTGGGTTTTATTTAATTAATTAAATTCTTTTAATTAATTAGGCTCCTTAATCTTATTAGGGATAATTAATTAAACTCCTTTAACTAATTTTCCTTCCTAATCCAATCAGGAATAAATGAGAGTACTTATATTAAATTAATTCCTAAACTCTTTTAGAAATTAAAATAATAATAATTGTAATAATATTAATAAGACTCTCTTATTAATTTATATTTAATATTTCTAAAATATTAAATAATAAATATTAAGCTATTTAATTTATTCTATCACCATAGATTAAATTAAATATACTTAACATATTATTACGATTATGCCATTAACTTCTTAAATAATTATTCTTCCTTTTATGGTGTGACCCTTTAGGTTCTCCATATTAAACCTGGGTTTTGAATAAATCAATTAGAACAATTCTAATCTTATTTAAATAAATAAATTAAACAATTAATTTATTTAAATAAATAATATTTATTCTACATAGGATAAGCCTCCCTAGCGATCAACGACTTTCCGGATAATATAGATTTCAACATTAATCATAAAAGAACCTTTGAGTAAATAGTTACTGCATAATTCAATCCTTCCACCATACAATGTCCCAATTAAATATAAGACATGGAATTACTGTCAAGTCTTATTTTATTTAATTATATGTATTTCGATTCTTAAATGCACAGCTCCAATAATGCAAATTAGAAACTCCTTTCTAATTTTATTCTCGCTGCCAAGGACTCTTCAAGGTTGTCATTTATCGAATCACATAGATATTTCTCTTCTTTTATTGAAGTGGTAGATTCTTTATTGATCATACATTATCTCCATGTACAACTTATTATACCCAAGCATACCCTTTGATATACCCTAAGGGTCTTAATGAATAAGTCAAAGTATAACTCATCATACACAAGATACTATGATGATCTCAAGTCCAAGGATTACTTGTACTACTATCACTACTGAGAATTCCTATTGACAGCAAATAAAACTCCATTAGGTATTCCTTAGCGAGCCACGTTCAAAGAACTTATTCTCTAATAAGCACCTACATACTTGCTTTAGTGTCTCCACACAAATGATCATGAGATCAATCATCCTCATCCAATGAGCAAGCAACGTATGTACCAATCTATCCGGATTCACTAATCCCCAATTTAGTAATCCAATGATTGGGAACTATTTTAGTTTTAAGCTTTCTAAGAATTTAGATCTCATTAGAATGATCATCATCATTATTCTAAAAGCATTGCTTAAAACTATGGGTTTATCACATATTATAAAACAAAGATCATGTAGATAATTAAAAGCCTTTAATAAATTAATACTTTTTATTAATAAATGAATAAGATTGTTACAAAGTATATGCTTTATCATCAAACATGATTGGCTTGTGTGCATACTACTTTCAGTCTTGAGTATCTAACAATCTTGCTTTTATTTCTTGACGATATCTACAATCTATTATACGGTACACCAATGTTTTTCATGATGAACTCAACTAAAAGTAAATGGTCGTTATAATTATTCTTGAAATCCATAACACAAGCGCTTAACATGCCTTCTGATGTCTAGATTGTCCTTTTAGTTTGCCAATCGATTTGCAGATGACATAACATTCTCATTTATAACTGCGGTTCCACGCGCTCTTGCAAACTATTCTAAAAATTCGATATAAATCGTGAATGTCGATTCGACACAATTGATATTGAAACACTGTGACTTGAAACAATTCCTTTGGCATATAACTCTGCCAACTAACCCAAAAAATCTAATTTTGATCGAAAAGAATATGTTGACTTTGAACTACCACGAAATCTATCGCCATGCCCATCTCAATAGTTGTAACAAACTAATTGGCTTATGATATTTTGCTTTGACATTTGACATGTTAAGCTCTTTGTAGCCCACTTAGCAACCTCTCACTTTATATTTTGCCATCAAAAGAATCGTCAAGGTCTTGATTCATTTTCGTGCTCCCTACTTTAATCGAATATCTCAAACTATGAGTTTTATTAAAAACTACATCTTCAACTCTCGATACTGGTGGAACCTAGTTTCCTTCTTCAAATTTCAACAACCCTTCAATATCAATCTTGAATTTGACATCCTTCCTTGTAGTAATTTTTTTTAATCAATTACGTAACTTAGAAATTGCTCACGTTTTATCCAAATTCCTATTTTGAAAACTTTGCGTTTCACACCCATATTTCTTAACAACTTCTTAGCTTGCATCATCATCAGATAACTCGATCGGCTAAACGACCTGCCATCGAAAAATAAAATACTACCTTTAACTTCCTTGAAGTCAAAAGGTTTACACACTTCAATTGACAATCAATTCTTTCCCCATGGTACAACAACCAATCCAATCTTAGGATAATCTTAGATTTTTTCCAAGTCAAATTGAAATTAAATGCACCGACATCACGTGACCTTTAATATCTACCCGACAATTTCTATGCATAGACCTAATAGGATACACTATTCATAACTTCTATATTTAGGGAATGGTCTAACTCCTCTTAAAGCAAATAAAGTTTCATAGAAAATTCGTCGGACATAAATTAACAAGTGACACTTGAATTGAATAACACGCAAGCGTTTAGATAACTGATCAGAACCATACCTTGCATTGCATCTTGCATCTTCATGTTGGATGAATGTTCGGTTGGTCAACTCAACGGAGCTGATTCTACAATAACCATCTTGCCATTACTGTTGCCCCTTGCTTTCGCTTGTTTTTCTAGACACTTTCTTTGGACAATCTTGAGCCAGGTGCTCATTCGACCCACACGTGAAACATGCTCCCTTCCTCAGGCTTGGAAAATTTGGTGCAATGTGGCCCCCCAAGCCACAATTGAAGCACACCCTCTTTCCCTTCAAACAAACACATACATGTTTCTTTCCGCAGTTGCTACACGCCTCCATTTTCTTGTTCTCACTTCCTTGCTAATTTTTAGCGGTGACATTTTCGTTCCACTTTCTTTTCTGAACATTAGCCCTACGGCTACCTCCTGCTTTATCTCTATTTTCACCTTTCTTTTCCCTCTACTCTTGATTGTATGTCAGCGTATTACCTTCCCCGTCAACAACAATCGTCCTTTCCAACCCTGTTGTGAATGAATTTGGTTAAAACATTGAGATTTGACTATACAACCATGAATTCAGTTGATTTACAAGTGCTACGACCAATAAATTCACCAACTACGGCACCAGGTTGTCGTTAGTTTCATTATTGTATGTATATTCCTTGGGGGTCTGTTGACGCTACTGTCTTCTTCTAGGCGACATCTTACTATTTAAAATTTGCACTATTAGATCATCAGTCATTCACATATTAAAACTTTTAAGCTTATCTCAACCACTTTTAAACAACACATGATATATCTTAATAAATAATGGTATTTTTATTCATTTATTACTTCACCATATAACAAAATAGCCTCACTGCTATTTTTATCATTTATCCTGTAATAATAAAATTCCAGGATTACTTCATCATATCCCACTATTTATTTCAAAAGTTAAGATTTACATCTTTTAAATTTTCATCATGATTTATATATCATCTTAATGGGTTTTTTTTTTTGCAATCTACAAGAACATTCCACGTTGCACCGCTTCATAGTGCTCTTACTAACAAGTCATCGTCCTAGAATCCATTGCGTACCAAAAATAATCCTCAACCTACATAAGATAGTGGAAGTCTAAATCCTAAGCCCTATCAATTTCTTGGCCTTTTTTTTGGCTTATCTTCAACGTGATCTATATATTTAAAAGCCTTCACCCATGCGTCTTTAGCTCTCTCTCGCTCTTCTAACTCTCATCTCAAATCATTCTGCACAATCTCATTTCCATCTAATAACTATCCTCTTAACACCCTGTTTGAGCTAATACCTACTTTACACCTCCCAGGCGTGCGGTAAGGTCTTGAATCATAACATTCTCTTGCGCCAGCGTGGTTTGGTGGTCTACAGCTTGACCTTTTAACTTCTAGACCTTAATTTATAACTCTTTATTATGAGAATAAACTTCATCGATCACTTTAGCTTCGATAAAATTAAGAAATTACCACTCAGGATCCTCCTCGTCTTTATCATCTTTTATCTTTACCTCCTCAAATTCATCCCCACGATCAAACTGAAGCTCATGCCCAACTCCTACAATTGACATAATATCATAGCTTCCCCGATACTATCTGTGCCTAGATTGTATGAATGACAAAAGGCTCTTACTCCCTACTCCCTCCTACATCAGTGATCCCTACAACAAGGTTTTTAAGTTTTATTTACTACTCATACCACTCATTATACATAATGCACACGAGCACATAGTGTCGACGTCGGGATTTTTAATTGTCCCTTTCCGTTACTTGTTCTTTGGTGTTCTCATTTTAGGTGAGATTTATTTGAAAAAACAAGTGAAAAAGGTCCAACATGTATAATGTCGAAGATGGACTGTTAAGAGTCGCCAGTTGGTTTTTTAAATGGTTGTACCAACAAAACCGAGAAAAGGTTTGCATATTGACCCAGTGATGTGACACTGCTAAACGGATCGGTGAAACCGAGATTCATTAGGGTCCGGGGACTTGGTTATGCGGAAGGAAGGTGTTAGGCACCCCCCGACATCCGTGTTACTACGGTGACCGCCTCTTTTCAAGAAACTATTATCTGAATGTGTGTGTGTGTGTGTGTGTGTGTCAATGTGCTTTTATTTGGAAGTAGTGCGAGGCCTCGTTAGCACCTATATACACAGGGATTGAATTTATGTAAAAATTCAGTTTTAAAAAGATATAGCAGTGAGGTTTTATAAAAAAGGTTTTTCAAACCCTGAAGCTCAATAGTAATTGAGACCTTTTACACTCCCATTTTATTAAGTGTTCGACTTGATTGATTTTATTTCACAGATGCGAGGTATCCGTATGAAAATAATGTACAAAATAATGCCGACTTCCTCGTGGGTATGAGAACCATCTGAGGAAATTCAGAAACCGCATAATAATTTACAAGCTACTTACAGCTGAAAACGTCCATCACGGGAACTGAATCTAGATCCAATAGGTTGAATCTGTGATCACATGATTACTAGGCGCACATGATACCACAATTTGTATGAAAGCAGTAAGCAGGTATATATATAAAAGATGTAAATATATATATATACAGACATGATCACCAACCACGAAGCACCTCCATGGGGGATCCAAAATGTAAATAAAGCTGTAAAAGCCATCAACCGTCACGGAGGAAACTCCAGGCGGGAAAAAACATAAATAAAGCTGTAAAGCTATCAACCGGCACGGAAGGAACTCTAGGTGGGACAAAATGTAAAGAAAACTGTAAAGCTATCAACCGCCATGGAGGGAACTCCAGGCGGGACAAAATGTAAAGAAAGCTATACAAATCGATCAACTCTTTAGAAGTAAACTCGAGCGGATTTAAACGTAAAGAAAGTCAGTAAGCGATCAACCACCACGAAGTGAACTCTGTGTGGGGTGAATATATATATATATATATATATATATATATATATATATATATATATATAAAGCGAATAAACGCATGAGGATGTAAAATCTGTGCTCATCGAATGAGTTCGACAATAGTTCATATATATATATATATATATATATATATATATATATATATATATATATAAGCGAATAAACGCATAATAATGTAAAATCTGTGCTCATCGAATGAGTTCGACAATAGTTCATATATATATATATATATATATATAAAGCAATAAAACGCTCAGGATGTAAAATCCGGGAGGCTCATCGAATGCAGTCGGCGCAATTAATATATATATAAAGTAGTAAACGCTCCGCATCAAGTCTAGGCTCATCAAACAAAGTTCGACACACAATTCATATATATATATATATATATATATATATATATAAGCAAATAAATGCTCCGCATCAAAATCTAGGCTCAATCGAGGCATAACTCGATAATGTTAGTCAATATATATATATATATATATATATATATATATATATATATATATATATATATATATATATAACCAAGTCCTAAAACCAAAACCACGCAATGCAAGTGGGAAACGACTTACTCACGACTCTCAACGTGAAGAAGGGTGTGTGTAAAGATGAAGAGAAAGGCTTTAAAGTGTGTGAGAAGGCTTACAGTTGGCTGCCAAAGAAGACTTCTATATCTTTAAAGTGGGTAAACACTGGCTTTTGTAGGCACAAAAGAAGCTATATATGAGCTCACAGGTGTTTAAAATGAGAAAGTACACTGTATGGGGTGAGTGCAGAGCAAATTGGGCAGGACTTAGTCACCGTTTCCTCTTGAAAAATAGCCACCCCAAGCCCTCTATTTATATAGGGTGGAGCCACAGGTGTACCAGAGGCAACCCGGGCTGGCCCGGGTTTCTCGGGTCAGGTCATCTCGTAGTACGTGCACCCGGGCAATGTAATGACTGCTCGAACTTTTAGAAGTGCAATCCGGGCATCCGATTGAGCTATACATGACCTATTTCAAATCGCCTTTGTTGAGAGTTGTACAATGTCATAGGATTAGAGTTTGTACGAAGTCATTGAAGATGGGACGATGCCTTCTGGTCTTCAAGCTTCAAATTCTATCCATTACCCCGCACAATAGTCACTCGGGATTGGTTTTCTTTGATTCTTGTGGGACAAAGTTATGTAGAGATGTGTATGAAATGTTGAGACGACGCGGCGTGGCATCGCGTTGACGAGATGACGATGTTGCCCTTCACCTAGATATATCGCGGGATTAGTGATAATGCGAGCGTTGCTCGAGGCTTACGAGATTGATCACTGCAATTTGTTGAAGGTCCTCAGTGTCATCTTTAAGGTGTGCCTGTTGTAACATTCCAGAATTTTAAATTGTAATATTAAATATTTATTGAATTATATAAGTATTTAATGGATATGTTTATAAGTATTTAATGGAAATGTTTAGTGTTGAATAAATAATTGTTCAATTTGATTTGATTTGATCTAGTTAATTATTTGTTAAATAAATAATTAAGGTGTTAAGAAAATTAATTGTTATGAGATTATATACTAATTTAATTTAATAATTAAGTTAGAGAGCTTATAATGATTAAATGAATTATAAAATTTTAATTGAATTTGTAATTAAAATTATAATTATTAAGAAAATTATAATTACGTGGTAGTGATTTATGTGTTAAAGTAATTTAATGGATTAGTAATTGAATTGATTAAATTGATTAGTTAATTAAATAGAAGTGTGACAAAGAACTTTGCTATAAAGGAGTTATTAAAATAAATTAAAGGAGTTTAATTAGTTTTGCCAAACAAGTTTTAATGCATATTAAGTCTTTAATCTAATAATATTTTTCCAAACAAGGTATAGGGATTAATTGATTTATTTTAATTAGGTTTACCGAACAAGGTATATGAGTTAATGGGTTATTTTATTATGTTAGCCAAACAAGCCTTATGGCTTTTTGTTTTCAAAACTTACATAACTAATATCAGTTATATCTATATTTACATTATATAATTAATATATATTATTACTATTATACGTTATATGTTAGTACGTAAGATAGAGTAGGAGAAGAAAGACTTAGAAGAAAGAAAAAGATGAAAAGAAGAAACTAAGAGAGAATTAGAGAGAATTCTTGAGAGGTTTGGAGAGAAGATTGGGGAAAAGAAGGTTCTTGATCAAAAGGGAAGGATATCATCTTTTTAAACAAAGGTAGGATCTTAATCCTTTTATTTTTAGAGTTTAATTTTTCCTCTTCTAAAATTCTTTGTAAAAATCTTCACGAAGGATAAATTGTATGTAGTATATGGTTTTATATGATAAATTATTGGTTATAAGATGGTTTCATGAGTTTATATATGATTATAGAGAAACTAGTTCATGTATGCATGTGTTTTATGAAGAAACTATATTACATAGTGTTTATCACGAAAATATATGGATATGGCTTAGTTTAAAATAAAATTAAGGTTGGATTAATTGTTAATATATATATATATATATATATATATATATATATATATTGACTATTGATTTTGAAAGTAGATGAATAAACATAAATGTGATGGTTTGAATTAATGATTTTGGTTGAAAAACAAAGTAACAGTGATAAGTTTCGTTAAAAATGTCAAAAATGGAGTTTTTGCCAAAAACATTGAAATTGGTTGTTATAAAGTTGATGTTTACGTTATTATATGTGTAAAAACATGTTAAGAGTATTGAAATTATGATTATATAAAGTCTATATGTGTATTACATGCTAATTAGTTTGTTAGATTGGAGCTTGTAGGCTAATTTGGCTTTTTATTCTTCTTTGTTCTTTGAGGCCGCCAAAGTATGGAGTTTAGGTATTTGTGACTGGCTCAACAATATTTTTAGGTGCCGGTGCACACTGCTTTCACCAGAGATGAGCTGCGACCAACCGTGGATGATATAATCCAAAGAGTTGGTCTCACAAGTCATTTTCAACTTGATTAGCTAAGAGAAATTCGTGAGCCTCCTTGATTTGGCCGAGTTCTGCTATTTTCATAAATTCATCACCGTCTAAGTGTTCTCGCACTATCCTGGTAACGTATGCATGTACTTTTTCCAGTTTTTATCCGTTAGAATTTGAGTTATCGCATTAAATGCATCTAAACACATAGTAGTGATTATGTATGCACAAATGACTTGATAAAAAATATTCAACATAGTAAATGTTAGTATTAAACCATGCTGAACATAATGATGTGAAAAAATTTAACTTTTGAGACAGTCAAATTGACACCTTTTTCTGCTATTTTTTTTTTCCTATTTGAGGTCCAATGAGCAAAAGGTAGAAAGGCAAAATACTCCTGATATTGAGGTTAACCTTATGCATGAATGATTTTGATTTTTAATGCATATATTATGTATATGACTTTGGGGCAGGTGTGCTACTGAATGGCCACCTAGTCATGCCTATGTGCATGTGGATAGTCCTATTTTCAAAGGGGACTATGGCAAATTTTTTCAAAATATAGGCATTGGGTAGTCATGCATTTTAACTCTATTGTATGTTAAAGTAAATGCATGCATGTATATAGTCATAAAATGCATTCTAGAAAGCTCTAGGTAAGGAAATACCACACCTTTTCTTAGGTCATTTGGAGACTTGTTATCCAGATATCATGGATCCGGATCAGCCGAGTAGTTCCCATAGGACCACTTCTGGTATACGGTGGAGGGCTTCTGAAGTGCCTCGACCCCGTTCTGTTAGATAGCCTCGTCGATTGGTGGAGGCCATGATTCATCCAGTCCGGGCAGACGTGCCAGACGTTGAGGATGTGGATGAGGATATTCTGATTGAGGATCCCGCTCATTGCACCTACGTTCCCCGTAGGGAGCTACCTTGTATTCAGGTGGCAAACCCAGAGCTTCTGGGTGATTTGAGCAGACATCCCTCGATGTATTTGCATGCTAACGAGGTATGACGTTAGATCTTGATCTTCCTTCTTTTCCTATTGACGAGAAGTAAAGGATTCTGATGTTGATCTGCATTTTATGTAGGTTCCCGGATTCATATAGCCTCGAGGGAATTGTTTTAGTATACACTCCATGTATCAAGCTCTTCATCCTGATTACAGAGCTGTAGTGCATGATTGGGGATTCGGGGCATTCTTCTCCATCCTTCCCCATCGTTGTCCTTAGGGTTACCTCAGGGCATTGTCTGAGCGATGGTTTCATCAGACTCAGTCACTCCATCTGCTGGATTGCGAGGTGATGATGACGCCGATGGATTGGCGATTTATCACAGGTTTGGAGTTTGGAGGGGAGCCAGTGCCTTGTATGGAGAATATTACCCCTACTTGCCGTCAGATCCTTGTTAGGAGTTCCGGCAGAGGCGCTCAAAGGCAGGACTGTCCGTTCGGGTCCTTTGAGCGTGGATGCTATGAGCGGGCTTTTGAGTGAGCCCATGCCCGATGATGTCAGAGTCAAGGATCGCATTTTTCGGCGATTGTTCCTGATGATCATTAGAGGCTGCTTCATAGCAGATAACTCTTTTATGATGTCTTTCGCTTTGATCAGCGCCACGCATCATGTGGACCGTATTGGAGAGTATGTTTGGGGTTCCTACACCTTTGCCTATTTCCTTTAGGGCATGAGTATGCGCTCACAGGGTTTAACCGAGGCTTGTCTAGGATTCTACCCATTTTTGTTGGTGAGTATTTCTCTTGTCATTTCCCACTTATAGGTTAAGAGTGTTTACTGATCGCAGATATTTTGCCATTGTGTTGGCAGTTTTGGGCCTATGAGAGGCTCCCATGCTTGCGTCCTGTGAGTGTGTTAGGTTTAGATACCTATCGATAAGGACGACGATGGCATCATTCCATTTTGCCGGAGGTCCCTATAGCTGAGGGTTTCACTCACTGTCGTATGCAGTTAGAGTTGTTGACAACTGATACCATCACATGGATTCCCTATCCAGGGGAACACTTGACCATCGGCTTTGAGGATGGATACCCGACTGGAGTCGAGTACGTGATTTCCACCAAGAGAGTTTCTCTCTTCACAGATGGAGGCTGGGAGCTCTATTTAGGAGAGCGTGCTATTAGGAGCACCACAGGGGAGATTCATATACCGATCTTGCCTCCTGTCAGGCATCATTGGCCTGTATCACAGTCACCCGTCACTGATATCCCTTTGTTAGGGTTCGACGGCTTTACATTATCAGAGGGTCCTTGCACTCAGGAGACATTTCAGCGTTGGTGGTTCCCTCGTACTATCGAGAGACCGATCCGTGCCACCACACGCTTTATGGGGATATGGTTCCGTGATCCGTGATGATAACGGATTGGATAGCTTGTATTCTGAGATCCGACTCATATGACACAGATTGATAGTTTGAGCCGGCAGTTGGACCAGACAAATATATTTATCCGGCATTTGGGCAGAGATCCGGCAGAGGTAGCTTTATTTGATCCTTCCAAAGGTATTTGGCCCATCGATGACCCATTTGGTTTTCTTTGATGCGAGATCCTCCTCTATATAGGCCTGACATCCCTATTGATAGAGATCTAGTGACTCAGGAGGAGTTACATCAGGTGGACAAGATTGATGATGTAGATATTGACACCATTATCTTTATTTGATGTGTATTCTCATTATATCTTTTGATAGGCCTCTGTTAGATATTGGGTGGCTGTACCCCGTTCTATCTATATCTTTTGATAGGCCTCTATTAGTAGTAGGGCGTCTGTGCCCCATTTTTCTGTATTTGTAGCTATACACAAATGATGTTTTAGATGTTGATATACTTAGGAATGTATGCACAGTTATTCATTCCCTATATCATATGGCCATATATTATCTGCTATATATGTATCATGTTATGCATATGTATGTATGTCCAGAGATGTTCAACATTAACCCCTGGATGGTCTTATGACATAGCCCGAATAGATGTCTTCTTCGGCAGTTAGTCGTATTGATCATACCCCACCATCATTGGTGGCATCGGGTATGCGATCGTGGTATGATAGTATGTCACCATCAGACAGGGTGACCGTAGATCATTTGCTGCAACATACCATGACCTTATTGATGTTTCAGGTTCCCGCAGGGTTTGTGGACGGGATGCTAGAGCATTAGGTATCGGATCGGCAGGTTTTCTAATTCGGGACCCATGAGTTGACTCCTACTCTGGAGGAGTATGCACGATTGACGATGCTGCCATTAGACAGACCTTGTGTGCATATGGCTCTAGGGGACATGAGTCGACGGTTCATGACTCTCACTAGATTGTAACGCAGAGTGGTGCAGGATGAGCTGACATCTGGCCACGTGATATCCCAGCGTTTTCTATATGACTGATTTGGATCTGAGGATAGCTATTCACGACATTCTAGGGATTTCACCGCACCGGAGGATCATTGACATTTAGCTAGGGTTGATGTACTATTGTTATGCGTATTGTCGTATGTCTATATGCCACGGTACATGGATGAGATAGACATCGGAGTCATCATGGCGGTGAGAGCTCTCAGGGAGGGTCATACCATTATACCTATGATTGTAGCAGAGACCCTGCGGTCAGCATCTTATTGCTGTACTTATCCGATAGGAGTGTTCATGGGTAGCTCGGTCATGCTATATGTGTGGTTTATGTCCCCACTTGAGACCGATTGGCACTCTTAGATGGCATGGGTATTGGTTTACCCATGATATAGCCATGTCATACCCATTTCAGTCATCGGAGTGTATAGATGCTATGTCTTGGTCCACATTTTTGATGGATATCAGAGATCCATTTGTCATATTGCCGTGTTCGGGGCTTAGCTCACCATACAGCTTTATTACTCATGCTACGGGCATGGACTACCTCCCTCTGGCTAGTTTGAGGGGCGCGACTACTTATCACCCGCTGGCCGTGATGTCACAGTTTGACCAGATTTAGGATTTTCATCCTTTCGTGGGGGCGATAGGTCAGCGTTCAGCTTCTCGATATCTTTCAGCGGAGGACCGATCCCGTGTGTATGCTTGTTGGGATCAGCGTGAGATAGCTGATTTTTCTGTTAGTCAACCAAGTTGTTCTGCAGAGTACTCCGTATGGATGGAGGCAGAGATTTTATCGGCTACAGCAGTATCCACAGTACCGGATAGCGAGTCAGATGATTTAGAGCTCATGGAAGACATAGATTCCCACATCGAGGAGGAGCCCACTACTAGGTTGCCAACATTTCCTCTAGATTTTCCCAGTACCAATACTGTTGTGATTCAACACTCAACATAGTACCTTGAGCAGAGTCTTCATCTGATGACCTTCGAGAGAGATCATGCTCGATCCTTGATGTTGACTTCCCTTGATGGGAGAGATGAAGCTCTATTAGAGAGAGAAGAGGCATTAGCTCGCAGAGATGTCGCTGTTATTGAGCGGGATGAGGCCAAATCAACCAGAGATGCAGTGATAGTTGAGCGGGATAGTGCTATATCTGCCCGGGATGTAGCCGTCATAGATAGTACTGTAGTGAGGTCCCTTACCACTGGCATGATCGAAGAAATGAGCGCTTACATTGATGAGCATATGGTCACCATCCAGATGGCTGCAGATCTTTTGGGTCGTGTGGATATTCTCGTACAGGAGACCACAGCTTCGCCTCCTTCTTTTGAGAGGGACGCCACGTTGGGCTTGTTAGCTCGCATATACCCTGACTTGTAGATGAGCTTGTATTTACCTTCACAGACTAGCTTAGCCATTTTGTTATGTAAAGTTTACATTGTATATATATCAAACAACATTATATATATGATAGGGAAATATATTTTTGGATCACTTCCCTTTTAGATATGCTTTGCTACTTGCTTAATATTTTGTATGCTGCTTCAGGGCTTGCGATCTTGATGTATTCTGAATTCCTCCTGGGTGGATGGACATTGAGTTGTCTTTGGATATTTTAGAATGGATCATCGATCTGTATGTATCCCTACCATCTTTGGTGTCTTGGGACTGGTTTATGCATGGCAATGTGGAGAGGAGTGTGGCTTTCCTCTCTGAGATTGACCGCACAACAGATGGTTGCCAGTACTTCTATTTAGGAGAAGCATAGTTAATTCCATCTCTTATGGATTGGTGTTGCTCTTCAAGGTATGACCGCAGCTTAGATGGTCGTCGCATCTCCTATATGGGAGGAGTTCGGGTAAATCCATCCCTTTGGTCTGAAGCCAATGAAATGTAGTGGTTTGAAGGATGATCCCAGTACTAGTTGACAATGGTTTTTATTTTGGTAGGGGGTGAGACCGAACCATGAATTACTGCCTACGAACTCCTATTGAAGAGGAGATCAGGTCTGCATAGTTCGAACCTGGTGTAAGAGGTTCAACGCTGTATATGGCAAAAATGGTGTAGGAATGTTTTTGTTGTTTTTGTTTTTGTAAGGAGAAGAGGGTAGAAATGTTTTTGTTGTTTTTGTTTTATTGCGACCGGGCCATACGAAATGGTTGCCTACGTACTCCTATTGAAGAGGAGATCAGGTCGACGTAGTTTGCCCCTCTAGGCAAGATGAAAAGCGTGATCCCATGTGCAGGTCAGATTGTGGGGAGGAGAAAGTTTAATCTTAGGTTGAGGATAAACTGTAGGTATGAGAAGTTTGATCCCATGTATGGGTAGCAAAACTGTAAACGCAAAAGGTTCAATCCGTAGTGGGATGACCTAAGTCGTAGGAACGCAAAGGAGCCAGGCTGCTGGCTTGAAAAGTATGTTTCCCTGAGGGGCAAAGTGTTGAAGAGTTTGTATGTGATAAAGGGATAAAGAATCGAAATAACTAGTGACTTGATGGTTCAACACCAGGATGTTTGCTTGATGGCAACTTCAGACATAGTACCATTTTGCGGCGTCTGAATTGATGAGTTAAGGAAATTCATCGCCGTCCATTTCTTGCTATCTGAGAGCGCTCCCTGTCAATATTTCCTTGACAACAAACGGGCCTTCCCAGTTAGGAGCGAATTTTCCCTTAGACTGATCTTGGTTGCCAAGGATCTTCTTCAAAACAAAGTCATGCTATTTAAACTGCCATAGCCGAACTTTTTTTTGTAGGATCTGGCGATCCTTTGTTGGTATAATTGACCATGGAAGATAGCCGTGGTTCGCCTTTCGTCTATTAGAGACAATTGGTGATACCTGTCTTGTACCCATTGGTCTTCATCCAGCTGAGCGTCTATCAACACTTTGAGGGATTCCATTTCAACTTCTATGGGGAGTACTACTTCCATCCCATAGGTTAATGCGTAGGGGGTTGCCCCAGTGGTGGTACGCATTGAGGTTCTGTAGGCTAATAGAGTAAGAGGCAATAGGTCAGGCCAATCTTTATGGTTGGCGAACATCTTTTGCATGATCTTCTTGATGTTTTTGTTAGGCGCTTCAACAACACCAATCATCTTTGGATGATAGATGACAGAGTTAAGATGTTTGATGTGGAATTTACTGCATAATTCCTCCATCATTTTGCTGTTGAGGTTCTTAGTATTGTCTGACATAATCACCTCTGGTTGTCCATATCGACAAACGACATTGTTTCTGATGAAAGCAATGATGACTTCTTTGGTAACCCTGGGGAAGGAGGCTGCCTCTACCCACTTGGTGAAGTAGTCGATCATGGTGAAGATAAATCAGTGACCATTACTGGCTTTAGGCTCAATGGGCCCGATAATGTCCATTCCCCACATTGAGAAGGGCCAAGGTGAACTCATGTTGTGGAGTTCCCTTGGAGGGGCGTGTATAGAATTCCCATGAATCTGGAACTGATAGCATCTCCTAACGTTGTCATTGCAATCAGCTTTGAGAGATAGCCAATAATGTCTTGTCCCGAGGACCTTCTTGACAAGGAGGGGGCCACTCATATGGGGGCCACAGACTCCACCATGGATTTCATCCATAAGCCTTTGGGCTTGATCTTTGTCTAAACATCTGAGGAGACCTAGTCATGCATCTCTTTTGTAGAGCGCATCTCCACTCAGGTAGAATTTCATAGCAAGTCGATGGATCCGCCTTTTCTCAGTCGGGCTCGCTTCCGCGGGTGTAGATCTATCTCGTAGATATTCCTTGATATGCTAATACCAAGGATGTTGGATGGGAGGTAGCTCATCCGATACTTCTCCAATGTAATTCCCATAGGTTGGGGCCTTGTGCCGGGAAATTGTGACGCTTAGCAAGTGTTCCTTATCTGATATGCGAATCAAGGAGGCCAAAGTTGCTAATGCGTCCGCAAAGTCATTCCTATTACGAGGAATGTGTAGAAAGGAGATTTCTTCGAACTCCACAACCATCTGCAAAACTTGCCGATGGTAAGGTAGCAAATGTAGTTCCTTGGTTTGATAGATTCCTTTGGATTGTCTGATTACCAACTCTGAATCTCCAAAGACATTTAACCGCCTGATGCCCATTGAATGGACAAGTTTTAGCCCCATGAGACAGCATTTATACTCAGCTGTGTTGTTGGTGCTGACAAACTGCAATTTGACGGCGACGGGATACTGCTCCCCCATACCAGATACTAGAACTGCTCCAGCTCCAGAACCTTCCAGATTAACAACTCCATCAAAATACATCTTCCATGATTGGTGCGTGTCGTCGTCTTGATGGTGTTCTTTGAATCATCATTACTCCTTCATCGGGGAAATATGTTTCTAAGGGTTTGAAATCCTCTAAAGGTGCGGCGGCCAGTTGATCCGCAATTCCTTGACCTTTGATGGACTTTTGAGTCACATATACGATGTCAAATTGTTGTAGGATCAACTGTTATTTGGACATCCGACAATTTAACATGTGTTTATTGAACACATATTTGAGAGGGTCCACGCTGGAAATGAGATGGGTTGTGTGACCATGGAGGTAATGTTGTAACCTCATGGAAGCCTATGCTAAAGCATAACAAGTCTTCTCAATCAAAGCGTACTTGTGTTCACTGCTGCTGAACCTTTTGTTGAGGTAATAGAAAGCTCGTTCTTGGCCTCTATCGTCTTTTTGTCCCAGCATGCAGCCCATGGCATTGTCATTTATGGACAGGTACATGAACAGGGGAACATCATCCCTGGGTGGTACTAATACGGGAGCTTTAACTAGCTGTTTCTTTATTATGAGGAAGGCATTTTGACACTCATCATTCCATTTCATGGAGGAGTTCTTCCTTAATAGCTTGAAGATTGGTTCACAAGTTGCTGTGAGTTGAGAGATAAACCTACTAATGATGTTGATTTTTCCCAAAAATCCCCGTATTTCCTTTTCTGTCTGAGGAATGGGCATTTTTGTGATGTCCTGGATTTTGGTAGGATCCAGCTCAATTCCTTTGTGGCTGACTAGAAATCCTAGCAACTTGCCTAATTTAACGCCAAAGGCGCATTTAGCTGGATTCAACTTCAAGTTGTACTTACGCAACCTATTGAATAGCTTTCTGAGATGGTCTAAGTGGTCTTCCTCCTTTCGGGATTTGACAATGATGTCATCCATGTAGATCTCGATCTCTTTGTGCATTAAGTTGTGGAACAGAGCCATCATAGCTCGTTGATAGGGTGCTCTGGCATTGATGAGGCTGAATGACAACAGTCTATAGCAAAAGGATCCCCAAGGCGTGATGAAAGCAGTTTTTTCACGATCTTCCTCATCAACCATGATTTGATGATAACCTGCAAAGCAATCAGCAAAGGAGTACATCTCGTATTGCGCAGTATTGTCAATAAGAATGTGGATAAATGGCACGAGAAAGCTATCTTTTAAGCAATCTTTGTTCAAGTCCCGGTAATCCACGTAAACTCGCACCTTCCCTCCAGGTTTAGGCATGGGAACAATGTTGGATATCCACTCAGGATATGTGGACACCATGATGATGCCAGCTTGAAATTGTTTCACAATTTCTTCTTTCACCTTTAAACTCCATTCAGGTTTCAATCGCTTGAGCTTTTGCTTGACTGGCTTAAATCTCTCTTTAATGGGAAGGCGATGAAGGACAATGTCAGTGGATAAACCCACCATTTCTTCATGAGACCATGCAAACACATCATGGAATTGGGTTAATAGCGTAACCATGTCATTCTTTTGTTTGGGGTAAGGTCTGAACTAATCTGGATTAAATTAGGGCTTTCTAAGGTTCCTAGATTGAAAGAACTGGTTTGATCAAGGTTGGGTTTAGGTTTGTCTTTGATTCATTCCTGAATTTCTGGAGGCACCTCAATGTCATCCTGTATTTCCATCAAGGCTGAATTCATCTCTACATCAACCAAGTACATGCACATCAAAATTCAGAGTCCTGAAACAAAATATGCTTTCACTTAGTATATATGAAATGTGTTGATCATACACAGTGTTAGCATATACTTGCAAAATAAACTGCTAATACTGTACAAAAAAGTAAGCAGTTATTATATCTACAGGGCAGACAGAGTTTTTGCCCGCTTTACCCTTGATGACCAATGCAATGAGTGATGTTCCAATTGGCAAGGGTAAAGTCCGGGTGGACCGTAGTGATGGAGGGATTGTCATCATCCTCCCTGTCCCAGATGATGGCCATTATGTCTGGGCAATCATCGTCTTGGGTGTATCTGTTGGTATGTTCATCATGAATGATGATGCGTATGCCTGACATCATTCGGATGACGTCTTGCTTCATTCTTCGTTCCTCCTCTTCCACTGCGGGATTTAGAACAAAGACTTCTTTCTCCTTCACCGGTACCGGCTTGGGAAATAACATAGCCATTACATTGGCCAGCACCTTTACAGGAGGTTGTGCAGACTCAGAGTTTGAAGGCGAAGATAAACGCTGCATGGTTGAAGCTGAAGGAATCTGCTGATGCTTATGAGGATTCCAGTGACTAAAACTGGCAGAACAGCCTAGCCCAACTGTTCCAGTTTGCTTAGTTAATCGAATTGGGTACTTGATACCCTGACAATCTTTACTCAGTCCTTGTCCTGATTTATGACCCAATGACATCATTTCTTGAGTAGCCGACATTACCTCGGTAGAAATCTTGGGATCGAGTAATGGCATTCCAATAGCATGGTATTGGGTATTGCTTACTTCCAAAGCATGAAAACTGACCGGCTCAACATCTGCGTTGGTATTGATGAATGGCATGTCCCTGTGTTGAGGACACTATGGTTCAGCGTTGACCGTGACCAGGCTATTGTTGATAATGTTTTTCAACTGTTGATGAAGAGTGGAGGGGACTGCCCCTGCCATATGAATCCAAGGTCGTCCCAAGAGCAGGTTGTATCCCGAATCTATCTTGAGTACGTGGAAAGATACGCAGAATGTATGGGGATCAATTTTGATTGGCAGTTCAATTACTCCAACCGAATTCCGATGGGCTCCACCAAAATCTTTGATGATAGTATGGCTACTCCGAATTCGGTTGAGATTGATATTAATCTTCACCAAGGTAGCGTATGGATAGGTATTTAGAGATGAACCTCCATCTATCAAGACTCTAGCTAGCATGTATCCAGAGGATAAGACCGCAATGTGCAATGACTTGCAATGACCGGTCCCTTCTGGTGGTATGTCATCATCAGTAAAAGATATCACATTGTTGTTGAAAATGTGATCAACCAGATGTTGAAATTTTTCCGTATCAACTAATGTCGGTAGATATGCTTCTTCTAAAACCTTCAACAAGACCTTCCGGTGATTCTCAGAAGTTAGGAGCAAGTCCAAAATTGATATCTGTTGTGGAGCTTCTCTTAAGCTTAAAACCACCTTAGCTTCGTGATGACCCATAGTGCGGAGGAATTTTTCAATCTTCTCCATTAGTATTTTCCCCTTTGATTTGGTTGTAGACTTCATCACCCGTTGGGGAAGATACAGTGGATTTTCCTTCGACATTCTGCAGTAGTTGTATGTGAGGTAGATCCTTCACCTTCTCCATAATTCCACGAAACCTTGCACAAGCTAACAATAGGATATTGTGCTCTGTACAACAAGTTGATTGGCTCGAGAGCGACAACTTTCAAAGGATTGTTGCTTCCCTTGAGTTGAGTTGTTGGGATTGTGAGTAATGTGTTAGCCCCATCAGTTTCAGTGGATATGACAGCTACCACACTCTTCCACTTAGTAGGACCTGTATTCTCACTTGCACGTAACAAAGTATCGTCGTCTACTAAGTGCAGGACACCACTGTCAATTAGATTTTGGATGAGGTGGCAGAGTGCCCAACATTCTTCTATGCTGTGACCACGAGACTGGGAGGGATATTGACATACTCCATCGAGTTTGTACATCGTCTCGAGCGGGGGTTGATTGGAGGTAGAAGGCGATCCTCCTTCCTTCATTGATTAACATCGGAAGGATTTCCTCTATAGGTTGGCCCAAATAGGTGAATTCCCTTTTGTTGGCAAAATCCCGACGGGCTTTGGCATTTGCTCTCTTTGTCACTTTGTCTTCTTTAATTTATTTTTTGAAAGTGACAAGGGAATATTCATGAAAAGAGGTAAGAGACTGGCATGCTCCTGGCTGATTAATTGACGTGTCACTTGATGCTGATAAGTCACCAGTTCTGCCAATTGTTCAATTTGCTTGTAGAGAGCTTTCATCTAAGTTCTCCAATAAACACCTTTAAATGTGTATAAGGATCTCCTAACCCGTCATATTTTTTGAAGTCAGGAGTTTTAAACTTTTCTTGATAATGAACACCAGGGAAATGCAAAGATCAACATATGAAACACTCCCGTGTGTTCCAATTCCTTTAATAGCACGAAGGGTCTCTTCCATTTGGAGGACTTTCTTTTTTGATGTCACTAGTGTCTGGATCTCCAGTGGGATGGGCAACATCATGAGTTTTATTGGTCGTATCCAACTGCAGTTCAGGTATTGTAATGACCTGGGTTCCCCCTTGTGTGGAGGATTCAGTATGCACGGGTACTTTTGGACCTTGATTAGACTGGTGTAGTTCTTTGAGTAGAACAACCAAATCTGTAATTTGTTTGCTTAATCCGTCTAATTCTTTGTGAGAAATTAGATTATGTTCAGTCTAGTTCGATAACGACATAATTGACTGTATGCCTGTAGCCTTTTTGGATTTTGACCGGGTAGTAGGTCCAATTGGTTCCCTGCGAAAGACTTGCATAGTTTAGTCTTTAGGGAATGTGTATAATAACATGCTATCTGATGTGCCCATTTTAGGAATTTTATCCTGCAAGAACGGATGTCAGCTGTTTGTAGCATGTTAATTAAAATATGTATGTGTACACATTTATTCATATTTCTCATTACATGGAGATAGAAATGGAATGAAATTACAAGTAATTGTGTTTATAAGTAATTGAAATGAGAGCATGAAGAGACTTGCGTCCGTTTTTTGGGTTTATCAGAGGCTGACCTATCTTAGGTTACACTCGTGGCTTTTTGGCATGAAGGTTCCCAAATCATCGCAATCTACTTGATATGAAATTAATCCGGTCTTTCAATTGGAGCGAATTTGGGTGGTGCCTTTCCTGAGCCTCGGGGAATTAGTTTTCCCATGAGGCTTGTAATCTAACACCGACAGGATAGCCTCCTGGTGTAGAGACCACACAACATACATTCACATACATCGCGTCTCACCGTATGAAAATGATGACATGTGCGAAGCACTAATATCACAAGCAGATATGGTGCGAAGCACTAAGTGCAACCAGAAAAATGCATTCATACACATTCATCATAAATGTAAATGCAACATCCACACACAAGCAGATAACAGTTTTGATAAGATTGTAATAGCGGCTTAAGTCCTCTTACTGGAGTCCCCAGTAGAGTCGCCACCTGGCAACGTCGAGATTTTTAATTATCCCTTTCCGTTACTTGTTCTTTGGTGTTCTCATTTTAGGTGAGATTTGTTTGAAAAAACAAGTGAAACATGTCCGACATGTATAATGTCGACGATGGACTGTTAAGAGTCGCCAGTTGTTTTTTTAAATGGTTGTACCTGAAAGTAGTATGCACACAAGCCAATCATGTTTGATGATAAAGCATATACATTGTAACAATCTTATTCATTTATTAATAAAAAGTATTAATCTATTAAAGGCTTTTAATTATCTACATGATGCTGTTTTATAATATGTGATAAACCCATAGTTTTAAGCAATGCTTTTAGAATAATGATGATGATCATTCTAATGAGATCTAAATTCTTAGAAAGCTTAAAACTAAAATAGTTCCCAATCATTGGATTACTAAATTGGGGATTAGTGAATCCGGGATAGATTGGTACATACGTTGCTTTACTCATTGGATGAGGATGATTGATCTCATAATCATTTGTGTGGAGACACTAAAGCAAGTATGTAGGTGCTTATTAGAGAATAAGTTCAATCGAACATGGCTCGCTAAGGAATACCTAATGGAGTTTTACTTGCATGTCAATAGGAATTCTCAGTAGTGATAGTAGTCAAGTGATCCTTGGACTTGAGATCATCATAGTATCTTGTGTATGATGAGTTATACTTTGACTTATTCCTTAAGACCCTTAGGGTATATCAAAGGTATGCTTGGGTATAATAAGTTGTACATGGAGATAATGTATGATCAATAAAGAATCTACCACTTCTATTAAAAGAAGAGAAATGTCCTATGTGATTCGATAAATGACAACCCGGTAGTCCTTGGCAGGCGTAATGAAATTAGAAAGGAGTTTCTAATTTGCATTATTTGGTGTTGTGCATTTAAGGATCGAAATACATATAATTAAATAAAATAAGACTTGATGAAGAATTCCATGTCTTATATTTAATTGGGACATTGTATGGTGGAAGGATTGAATTGTCTTGTAACTATTTACTCAAAGGTTCTTTTATGATTAATGTTGAAATCTATATTATCCGGAAAGTCGTTGATCGCTAGGGAGGCTTATCCCTATTGTAGAATAAATATTATTTATTTAAATAAATTAATTGTTTAATTTATTTATTTAAATAAATTAATTGTTTAATTTATTTATTTAAATAAGATTAGAATTGTTTTAATTGATTTATTCACAACCTAGGTTTAATATGGAGAACCTAAAGGGTCACACCATAAAAGGAAGAATAATTATTTAAGAAGTTAATGGCATAATCGTAATAATATGTTATGTATATTTAATTTAATCTATGGTGATAGAATAAATTAAATAGCTTAATATTAATTATTTAATATTTTGAAATATTAAATATAAATTAATAAGAGGAGTCTTATTAATATTATTACAATTATTATTATTATTTTAATTTCTAAAAGAGTTTAGGAATTAATTTAATATAAGTACTCTCATTTATTCCTAATTGGATTAGGAAGGAAAATTAGTTAAAGGAGTTTAATTAATTATCCCTAATAAGATTAGGGAGCCCCTTTAATTAAAAGGGTTTAATTAAATAATTTTTTATTTTAATAGGGTTACTTGATATCTATATAGGAGTAGTCTTATATCAGATATCAAGACTACGTGATAATTCCAATGGTTGGAGAGTACGCTTTTTTTTATTGAGATAGAAAAACTAGGGTTTAGCCAACCACCCATCTTCTTGAATCCTTCTTCTTCCTTGGTGGATCACCTCTAGAGGCCAAACACTTGGGTAGCTAACGTTGATCAAAGGATGGAACAAAACCCGGTGGATTCAAGTTGAACGCTAAAAGGATTGGAAGTGAACTTATACCTGAGGAAGCTCGGATCTTCAAGGGTATGATTCTTGTTCTTTCTTTTTGTTTAATTAATAATTATGCATAAAGAGTGATCCGGGTATATGGTTTGTAAAATTTTAAACTCTGTTCTTTACACGTTTCCGCTTATTTATGCAATTTGATTGCGTTCTTGAATATTACAAACCTAACAGTGGCATCAGAGCCAAACCTTTATGCAAATTATTAATTGTTCAGATTTAATTTGTATATTGATATGTGTTTAGAACAATTTAATTGGGCATAATTTTATTGTATAAAATTTAAAATAAAATAAAATAAAAAACGGTACAGTTTTTTTTTTCTCGCCGGATCCGTGATTCGCGGTTAATCAGTATATTGATTCACGGCTTGTTTTGAAAAAGTTACTAAGTTTTTTTTTTTTTTAGGTGGCAGGATCTAGTAATCATATATATATATATATATATATATATATGTATAAAGTATTATTAGTATATACTGTACTTATATATAAAATGTGATTAACGGTATTATATATATATATATATTATATACGGTATATAATATATATGATATTTTTATATATATATAATATTCTTAATAATTTTATTATTAAAATAAAAGTTTATTTTAATTTTAAAATAAAATTTTATTTTAATATTAAAATATAAAGTTTATTTTAATTTTAAAATTAGAATTTCATATATGCTAACTAATTAGAGTTGGAATTGGATTCCATGATAACTAATTGGAGTTGAAATTGGATTATATTTTTCCTTAAATAAAGGAGTTTATTTAGATATGGAATAAGATTTCATATTATTCAAAATAAAGGAGTTTATTTGTGAATAGAAAAGAGAATCCTAATTTCCTTAAATAAAGGAGTTAATTTAAATATGGAATAAAATTTTATATTATTCAAAATAAAGGTGTTTATTTGTGAATAGGAAAGAGAATCCATGTTTCCTTTAATAAATGAGTTTTTTTTTTTACATGGAATTGGATTCCATAATTAATTAAAATAAAGGAGTTTATTTTGATTAAAGATTTAGATTAAAATAAAATAGTTTATTTTATTCAAAATTGGATAAATTAAAATAAAATAGTTTTATTTTGATTTAAATTTGGATTAAAATAAAGGAGTTTATTTTGTTTCAAAATTAGATTTTATACTAACTAAAGTTGCCCATTAAATGATATCAATATATATATTAAATGTTTATTATTCATGAGATGAATGTTATTTATTGATGCATATGATGATGTGTATGATAATAAATGGGATTGATTATGGACTATTGACCAATGTGATTGGATTTTATTTTAGTTGGATGCATGAATGTATGGGTTTTATTAAATGGGGTCTGCGTACCTCGTCTTCTCTAATTTTTCTTAATGTAAATTCTATATCTCTCCTATGTATTTCCCTCGATCACGATCAAGGTTTCTATTTGCTTTCACGACGTGGCTCGCTAAGGAATACCTAATGGAGTTTTATTTGCTCATCAATAGAATTCTATAGTGATAGTAATACAAGTAATCCTTGGACTTGAGATCATCATAGTATCTTGTGTATGATGAGTTATACTTTGACTTATTCCTTAAGACCCTTAGGGTATATCAAAGGGTATGCTTGGGTATAATAAGTTATACATGGAGATAATGTATGATCAATAAAGAATCTACCACTTCTAATAAAAGAAGAGAATGTCCTATGTGATTCGATAAATGACAACCCTAGTAGTCCTTGCTGGCAATAAGCGTAATGAAATTAGAAAGGAGTTTCTAATTTGCATTATTTGAGTTGTGCATTTAAGGATCGAAATACATATAATTAAATAAAATAAGACTTGACAAAGAATTCCATGTCTTATATTTAATTGGGACATTGTATGGTGGAAGGATTGAATTGTATGGTAACTATTTACTCAAAGGTTCTTTTATGATTAATGTTGAAATCTATATTATCCGGAAAGTCGCTTGATCGCTAGGGGAGGCTTATCCTATTGTAGAATAAATATTATTTATTTAAATAAATTAATTGTTTAATTTATTTATTTAAATAAGATTAGAATTGTTCTAATTGATTTATTCACAACCCCCATTAATATGGAGAACTTAAAGGGTCACACCATAAAAGAAAAGAATAATTATTTAAGAAGTTAATGGCATAATCGTAATAATATATAGTTAAGTATATTTAATTTAATCTATGGTGATAGAATAAATTAAATAGTTTAATATTTATTATTTAATATTTTAGAAATATTAAATATAAATTAATAAGAGGAGTCTTATTAATATTATTACAATTATTATTATTTTAATTTCTAAAAGAGTTTAGGAATTAATTTAATATAAGTACTCTCATTTATTCCTAATAAGATTAGGAGGTTAAATTAATTAAAAGAGTTTAATTAATTATCCCTAATAAGATTAGGGGGCTTAATTAATTAAAAGAATTTAATTAATTAAATAAAACCCAATTCCTTAATTGTTAAGATGGGTTGCCCACATTTATAAATAAGAGGAGTCTTATTATTGGAGGTATGGGTTGTTGACTTTAACAAAGTACGTAATAATTCCAAGTTGTTGAGAGTATGCCTTTTCTATAGAGATAGAAAACTAGGGTTAGCCATAACACCCATCTTCTTGAATTTTATTCTTCCTTGGTGGATCACCTCTAGAGGCCAAACATTTGGGTGGCTAACGTTGATCAAAGGAAGGAACCAAACCCGGTGGATTCAAGATTGAACGCGAAAGGATTTGGAGGTGAGCTTGTACCTGAGGAAGCTCGATCTTCAAGGGTATGATTTATTCTTTATCTTTTCGTTTAATTAATAATTATGCATAAAGGGTGATCCGAGTATATGGTTTGTAAATTTTTAAACTCTGATTTTACACGCTTCCGCATTATTTTTGCAATTTGATTGCGCCCATGAATATTACAAACCCTAACAGTGGCATCAGAGCCAAACCTTTATGCGAATTATTAATTGTTTTAATTTGATATTATATTGATATGTGTTTAGAACAATTTAATTGGGCATAATTTAATTGTATAAAATTTAAAAAAAAAAAAAAAAGCGAAATACTTGATTTCGCTTACATCACGTGGCTGCTGCCAATCAAAAAAAAAATTTACGTGCAACATAAAAAGAAATCAATGTAGCGTGTATTAGAGCACGGTTTTAGAAAATAAAGGAAAGAAAATCGTGTGTTGTTACCAAGTTGAAGGCGCACGGTTTTAATAAAAAAAAAAAAAAAAAAACGGCGGAACAAAAATGGCAGTATGTTTCGTTTATATATTATATATTATATATATATATATAAACCTGACTCCAAAATTTTAAAATCCGGGAGTGTTAACATGCTTCAGTGCACGGTTTATATAATATATATATATATTGATTATTATATTATATATATATATATAATAGTTATATATATATATATATATATATACTATATATATATATATTATTCTTAATTATTTTATAATTAAAATAAAATATTTATTTTAATTTTAAAATAAAAGGTTTATTTTAATCTTAAAATAAAAGGTTTATTTTAAAGGTTTATTTTAATTTTAAAATTAGAATTTCATGCTAACTAATTAGAGATGGAATTGGATTCCATAATAACTAATTGGAGTTGAAATTGGATTTTATTTTTCCTAAAATAAAGGAGTTTATTTGTGAATAGGAAAGTAAATCCATATTTCCTTAAATAAAGTAGTTTATTTAAATATGAAATAAGATTTCATATTATTCAAAATAAAAGAGTTTATTTGTGAATAGGAAAGAGAATCCATGTTTCCTTAAATAAAGGAGTTTATTTAAATATGAAATAAGATTTCATATTATTCAAAATAAAGGAGTTTATTTGTGAATAGGAAAGATAATCCGTGTTTCCTTTAATATTTTTTTATGGAATTGGATTCCATAATTAATTAAAATAAAAGGGTTTATTTTAATTAAAGATTTTTTTATTACATGGAATTGGATTCCATAATTAATTAAAATAAAGGAGTTTATTTTGATTAAAATAAAATAGTTTATTTTATTCAAAATTGGATAAATTAAAATAAAATAGTTTTATTTTGATTTAAATTTGGATTAAAATAAAGGAGTTTATTTTGATTCAAAATTAGATTTTATACTAACTAAATTTGCCCATTAAATGATATCAATATATATATTAAATGTTTATTATTCATGAGATGAATGTTATTTATTGATGCATACGGTGATGTGTATGATAATAAATGGGATTGATTATGGACTATCGACCAATGCGATTGATTTTATTTTAGTTGGATGCATGAATGTATGGGTTTTATTAAATGAGGTATGCATACCTCGTCTTCTCTAATTTTTCCGAATATAAATTCTATCTCCTCCTATGTACTTCCCCTCGATCACGATCAAGGTTTCTATTTATTTTAAAATAGTTTTGTAATAGGAATAATTAGAATTATTTTGAAAAATTGGAGATCAAGGAGCAAGGAGCGCTTGAAGACCCGTTTGTAATGGAGCCCAGAATTAAATGTAATAGTTATATTTAAATATTATTTCTTGCACCCTAGGGGAGCTTGACCTTTTGGTTCACTTGGTGGCTCTAGTGAACCAAACTAGAATAAAAGTCCATAATCAATCCAAGTAGAATATAGTATTCTATATGTGCATGCTTATATTATATATATATTATATATTATGCAAACATGCTTCGCATGTTCATTAGTATATGACGCGTATTTTATATATATATATATGTAAATGCGCTAAAACAAGATGAGACAAATTAATAACAAACCCCTCAATTTTTATATTAAATCCTAAGCGTTCAAAGATATTTGGAATATCGAACGTCGCCTTCTAGTATGATAAAATTAATAGAGTATTAAATATTTAATATGAGTTTGTTGTGTCACCACAAGGCAAGTATTATGTATTTAAGATGTTAATTTATCACATTTGATGCTTATAAAGAAAATTGAACAATATTGTTTTGTTGTGTCACCACAAGGATGATATTTTTCTTTTTTGAATATATGGAGTGCTAGGTCGGACTTAACTTGGATAATTTTGATTCGGATGTGCCATCACTTGATCAAAATAATCTAAGAGGCAAAAGACAAGGAGTTGCATAGTTGATGTAATTGACAAAAGTTGTCTACCTATTTATTTATATATAGTTTGTTGTGTCACCACAAGGCTATATACATTTGAAATAGGATCCTTATTCTCACTAGCAAATCTTTAATTAGATTTTGCCGAACTATATAAGTGAGGGTAATATAGTTTGAAGAAAATAGTGGGAGATAACAATTTAAAACAAGACCTAATTTATTTTGGTAATTAATAAAAGAATGTATGTTAAAATGTTGTTAATTACAAATTCATTTACAAATTTTACAATGTCTAAAATTACTATCATCATGCTAGCATATTAGATGCTAAGTTAATCGGAATCAAATTAAATGGATTGTTTAAGGAATTTGAGAATAGTTCTCATAGTGAAAAAGCTATCTTATGTCCTTATGTACGCCTATCCTCGCAATGGTTGCGCATAATGCCTCGAGGAAGAGATTGCTACTTTTAGAAAGTGGCAAGATGATGCGAAGTTAGCTCAATGCATCATGTTCGCATCTATGAGTAACGAGCTTCACGTCACAAGATGATACTATGGATGCTTCTACTATATTCCCGCACATCAAGTAGTTGATGGTGAGGAAAGTAGGACCGATAGATATCGAGATATCTAAGGAGCTCTTCCGATCCGGAATGGCCAATGGCACTATAAGTACGCATAAAAGGTTCTTAACATAATCAATTGGATTGATCAATTAGGACAACATGTTTTGTCATGGATGGAGAGTTGAGCCAAGATTTGATCTTGCACTCACTCCCTACTCCTTTCATTAATTGTTGTGAATTTTTCATATGAACAAGCTAGATATCGCCCTCTACCGATTTGCTTAACATGTTGAAAAATGATGAGAGTCACTTTCCAACCAAGAAAGACCATGTCTTACTGGTAGGAGCCAAAGGATCTTCTGAAAAGAAGAACGATTCAAAGAAGGTATATAGAAAGGCATAAACAAAGGATAATAATAACAAAACTGATACGGATAGCAAAGGAGTTTGCTTCCACCGTAATAAGCCCGGATATCGGAAAGAAATCATGAGAAGCATCTTGCAGAGGCTAACCAAAGAAGCTTAGTGAAGTTTCTTCATAATACGCTTTTTTTTTCATGATGATTGAAATAAATTTTTCTTTAAGTCAAGGTTCTACTTGGGTATTGGATACCGACTTTGGTTATCATAAATATAGATTTATGAAGGGACCAAATGTAAGTAAAAGCTAAACAAATATAAGTAATCCTATGTGTGGAAAATGAAGCAAAGGTTGTTGCATTAGCTATAGAAACTTATAGTTTAGCATCGCTTTACTGCAAATCTATTAAGTCAATAAGTTGTTATTGTATTCCAATTCTTGTTAGAAACATTATTTCCATTTTATTGTTGGACAATAAAATTTTTGGTATTATAATTAAGAACAATTGTTGTTCTATTTATAATAATAATGTTTTGTATAGAATCGAATATTACTTAATAAATTTTGTATACTGACTTACATGAAAATAATTTTGCATATTGAACAAATCAGTATAAGAAAAGGAGATGATCATTCAAAGAGTTGAATGTGTGTGTATTTGCTGTAATATAAGTGTGAATTATTTGAAAGGTTCAAAGAATTCAGAAGTGAAACAAATTGACAATGTATTAAGATTCTTTGATTAGATCAAGGAATAAATACTTGTGCAATAAGTTTCTAGATCATCTCAAATGGTTTTCTCATAATGGACACATCCTGATACGCAATAATTGATTGATGTATCTGAAAGGAAAAATTGTACCTTGTTGGACATGGTGCGGTCCATAATGATTTTACCGACATTCCAATATTCTTCTAGGGTCATGTCCTAGAAATGGTCAGATATCTACTGGAAAAAGGTAACCTCAAATCCCATTTCAAGACTCCATAAAGGTTATGGATGTGGAGGATTCCTAATCTTAAGTATGTTAAGATAAGGGTTGTCCAACTTATGTGAAAAGGTTTCAAAGGATAAGCTTGGGACAAGATTTGACAAATCTGATTTGTGGGACATCCTAAAGTAAGTTTAGGGTAAATGTTCTATAATTCTACTTAGCAAAAGGTGTTTGTTACGAAACACGCGCCTTCTAAGATAAAGGTGTTTATCATTGAAGAGCTAGTGGGAGGATAATAGATCTTGAAGAGTTCAAGAACCACAAAACACTATAAGTCAAATAAGAGGAACCTATAGATAGAACTGTTTGTACCCACAATCAATCGTAAATGCGGAATAGTACCAAGATACCTAGGAGGTATGGATTCATCATAGATGATGATGATGAGGTACTCATCATAGAAGATGATGATCCAGATTACATCTGATGAGGTAAGAGTTCTAGTGTGTACAAAAGGGACGATGGGGAGCGCCGTGACATTCCTAATATTATATGTTGATATACTACGATAAGGAATGACATACCAATGCTACAATCGAGAAAGATAAAGTTGTCTAAACATTCCTCCATGAATGATTTGGAAGAGTATCTTAATTGGGGATATAAATCTATATAGATAGATTTAAAAGGATGCTCAACTTAACCCAAGGAACGTATATTCATTTGATGCTAAAGTCGTTTAGCATGGCAAACTCCAAGAGATATCTCATGTTGATGAGCCATGGAGTGTATCTCTCTTAATAGTCCCCATAGACTCCAAAGAAGAGAGATCGAATGAGTGACTATCATGTATACAATGAAATATACGAGACTTGATGTGGATCAGTCATATTCTGGAGAAATTCACTATGAGTCAGTGAAAAACATCTTAAAGTGCTTAACCGGCACTAAGGATGTGATCATATTCATGGTGGGTCTAAATTAAAACTAGAGAGCTTAACAGACTCAAGTTTTTCAGACAGACCAAGACGACAGATAAATCCACTTTAAGGTAAAGGGTTACCTTGAACAGTGGTGTAGTGAATTGGAAAGGTTCCAAACAGCAAAGAGTTGCTGGTTTAGTAATAAAGACAAAGTATATAGCTATAAATGAAGCTCCAAGTTGATTGTTTGGATAAAAGTTCATTACAGAACTAGGAATAGTTCCTAAGTCTCATCTTGGATCTAAACATGTGTTGTGGCACTTTCATTTGATTATTAGAATCATTGAAAGATGGGAAATCACTATAGAGATAGTGGACTCTCATGAACAACATTACATATCCATTAACTAAAGCTTATCCAACAGCAGGATAATCGTCACTTAGAGAAGAAGAGTATAAGATACCATGACGATTGACTTTAGTGCAAGTGGGAGATTGAAAGTAGTATGCACACAAGCCAATCATGTTTGATGATAAAGCATATACTTTGTAACAATCTTATTCATTTATTAATAAAAAGTATTAATTTATTAAAGGCTTTTAATTATCTACATGATCTTTGTTTTACAATATGTGATAAACCCATAGTTTTAAGCAATGCTTTTAGAATAATGATGATGATCATTCTAATGAGATCTAAATTCTTAGAAAGCTTAAAACTAAAATAGTTCCCAATCATTGGATTACTAAATTGGGGATTAGTGAATCCGGATAGATTGGTACATCGTTGCTTGCTCATTGGATGAGGATGATTGATCTCATGATCATTTGTGTGGAGACACTAAAGCAAGTATGTAGGTGCTTATTAGAGAATAAGTTCACTTTGAATGTGGCTCGCTAAGGAATACCTAATGGAGTTTTATTTGCTGTCAATAGGAATTCTCAGTAGTGATAGTAATACAAGTAATCCTTGGACTTGAGATCATCATAGTATCTTGTGTATGATGAGTTATACTTTGACTTATTCCTTAAGACCCTTAGGGTATATCAAAGGGTATGCTTGGGTATAATAAGTTGTACATGGAGATAATGTATGATCAATAAAGAATCTACCACTTCTAATAAAAGAAGAGAATGTCCTATGTGATTCGATAAATGACAACCCTAGTAGTCCTTGGCCAAGGCAGAATGAAATTAGAAAGGAGTTTCTAATTTGCATTATTTGAGTTGTGCATTTAAGGATCGAAATACATATAATTAAATAAAATAAAGACTTGACAGTAATTCCATGTCTTATATTTAATTGGGACATTGTATAGTGGAAGGATTGAATTATGCAGTAACTATTTACTCAAAGGTTCTTTTATGATTAATGTTGAAATCTATATTATCTGGAAAGTCGTTGATCGCTAGGGAGGCTTATCCCTATTGTAGAATAAATATTATTTATTTAAATAAATTAATTGTTTAATTTATTTATTTAAATAAGATTAGAATTGTTCTAATTGATTTATTCACAACCGGGTTTAATATGGAGAACCTAAAGGGTCACACCATAAAAGGAAGAATAATTATTTAAGAAGTTAATGGCATAATCGTAATAATATATTAAGTATATTTAATTTAATCTATGGTGATAGAATAAATTAAATAGTTTAATATTATTATTTAATATTTTAGAAATATTAAATATAAATTAATAAGAGGAGTCTTATTAATATTATTACAATTATTATTATTTTAATTTCTAAAAGAGTTTAGGAATTAATTTAATATAAGTACTCTCATTTATTCCTAATAAGATTAGGAGGTTAAATTAATTAAAGAGTTTAATTAATTATCCTAATAAGATTAGGGAGCTTAATTAATTAAAAGAATTTAATTAATTAAATAAAACCCAATTCCTTAATTGTTAAGATGGGTTGCCCACATTTATAAATAAGAGAGTCTCTTATTATTGGAGGTATGAGTTGTTGACTTTAACAAAGTGCGTAATAATTCCAAGTTGTTGGGAGTATGCCTTTTCTATAGAGATAGAAAACTAGGGTTAGCCATAACACCCATCTTCTTGAATTTTATTCTTCCTTGGTGGATCACCTCTAGAGGCCAAACATTTGGGTGGCTAACGTTGATCAAAGGAAGGAACCAAACCCGGTGGATTCAAGATTGAACGCGAAAGGATTTGGAGGTGAACTTGTACCTGAGGAAGCTCGATCTTCAAGGGTATGATTTATTCTTTATCTTTTCGTTTAATTAATAATTATGCATAAAGGGTGATCCTGGTATATGGTTTGTAAATTTTTAAACTCTGATTTTACACGCTTCCGCATTATTTTTGCAATTTGATTGCGCCCATGAATATTACAAACCCTAACACTCATAAAGACATGGTGGGTTTGTCCGCTGACATTGTCCTTCATTGCCTTCCCATTAAAGAGGGATTCAAGCCAGTCAAGCAGAAGCTCATGCGATTGAAACCTGAGTGGAGTTTAAAGGTTAAAGAAGAAATTGTGAAACAATTACAAGCTGGCATTATCATGGTGTCCACATATCCTGAATGGATATCCAACATAGTTCTCGTACCTAAACTTGGAGGAAAGGTACGAGTTTATATGGATTACCGGGATCTTAATAAAGCTTGCCTTAAAGATAGCTTTCCCGTCCAATTTATCCATATTATCATTGACAATACTGCTCAATACGGCATGAACTCCTTTACGGATTGCTTCACGGGGTATTAGTAGATCATGGTTGCTGAGGAGGATCGTGAGAAAACTGCTTTCATCACGCCTTGGGGAACCTTTTGTTATAGACGGTTGTTTTTTGGCCTCATCAATGCTGGAGCCACCTATCAGCGAGCTATGATAGCTCTTTTCCATGACTTAATGCACAAAGAGATAGAGATCTACGTGGATGACATCATTGTCAAGTCCCCAAGGGAGGAAGACCACTTAGACCATCTCAAAAAGCTCTTCAATAGGTTGCGTAAGTACAACTTGAAGTTGAATCCATTCAAGTGCGTCTTTGGCGTTAAATCAGGCAAGTTGCTAGGACTCCTAGTCAGCCATAAAGGAATTGAGCTGGATCCCACCAAAATCCAGGCCATTATTGAAATGCACATTCCTTAGACAGAGAAGGAAATAGGAGGATTTTTGGGAATAATCAACTTTATTAGCAGGTTTATTTCTCAACTCACAGCAACTTGTGAGCCCATCTTCAAGTTGTTAATGAAGAACTCCTACATGAAATAAAACAATGAGTGTCAAAAAGCTTTCCTTACAATCAAAGAGCAGCTGGTCAAAGCTCCCATTTTCATACCTCCCATGGATGATGTTCCCTATTTATGTACCTTTCAATCAACGACAATGCCATGGGCTGCATGCTGGGACAGAAAGACGATAGAGGCCGAGAGTGAGCTATCTACTACCTCAGCAAAAGATTCAACAACAGTGAACAAAATTACACTCTGATTGAGAAGACTTGTTATGCTTTAGCGTGGGCTTCCATAAGGTTACAACATTACCTCCATGGTCTCACAACCCATCTCATATCCCAATTGGATCCTCTCAAGTACGTGTTCAGTACACCCATGTTAAATTATCGGCTGTCCAGATGGCAGTTTATCCTACAACAATTTTACATCATCTACGTGACGCAAAAGTCCATCAAAGGTCAAGGAATTACAGATCAATTGGCCGTCGCACTTTAAGGGGACTTCAAACCCTTAGAAACGTACTTCCCCGATGAAGGGGTAATGGCAGTTTAGCAACACCATCAATACGATACATGTCGTACATGGAAAATGTATTTTGATGGAGCTGTTAATATGGAAGGCACTGGAGCTTGAGAAGTTCTAGTATCCGGTACAGGGGGAGCAGTATCCCGTCACCATCAAATTATAGTTTGTCAGCACCAACAACATATCTGAGTATGAAGGCTGTATCATGAGGCTAAAACTTGCCCGTTCAATGGGCATCAGGCGGTTAACTATCTTTGAGGATTTAGAGTTGGTAGTCAAACAATCCACGAGAATCTATCAAACCAATGAGCTAAATTTGCTGGCTTACCATCGATAAGTTTTACAGATGGCTTCGGAGTTCGAAGAGATCTTCGTTCTACAAATTCCTCATAATAGGAATGACTTTGTAGATGCGCTAGCAACTTTGGCCTCCTTGATTCACATACTTGAAAAGGAACACATGCCAAGCATCACATTTGCCCTGCAAAAGGCACCAGCCTATGGGAACTATGTTGGAGAAGTATCGGATGAGCTACCTCCCATCCAGTATCCTTGGTATCAGCACATCAAGGAGTACTTACGAGATGGATCTACACCCACTGAGGTGAGCCCGACTGAGAAAAGGAGGATCCATCGGCTGGCAATGAAATTCTACCTGAGCGGAGATGCACTCTATAAAAGAGATACAAGATTAGGTCTCCCCAAATGTCTGGACAAGGACCAAGCTCAGAGTCTCATGGATGAGATCCATGGTGGAGTATGTGGCCCACACATGAGCGGCCCCATACTTGTTAAGAAAATCCTCAGAATATGACATTACTTGCTTATCATCAAGGCTGACTGTGATGATCACGTCAAGAGGTGCTACCAATGCCAAATTCCTGGAAATGCCATCTACGCCCCTCCGAGGGAACTCCACAATATGAGTTCGCCTTGGCCCTTCTCAATGTGGGGAATGAACGTGATTGGGCCCATCGAGCCCAAAGCTAGTAATGGGCATCACTTTATATTCACCATGATCGACTACTTCACCAAATGGGTAGAAGCAGCCTCCTTCCTCAGGGTTACCAAAGAAGTCATCGTTGCTTTCATAAGAAACAATGTCATCTGTCGATATGGATAGCTAGAGGTCATTGTGTCAGACAATGCTAAGAACCTTAACAGTAGAATAATGGAGGAGTTATGTAGCAAATTCCACATCAAACACCTCAATCATGTCATCTACCGTCCAAAGATGAATAGTGTTATTGAAGCGGCTAGTAAACATCAAGAAGATCATGCAAAAGATATCCGTCAATCATAAAGGATTTCCTGACTTGTTTCCTTTGACTTTATTAGCCTACAGAACATCAATGCGCACTTCCACTAGGGCAACCCACTACTCATTAATATATGGGATGAAAGTAGTCCTACCCATAGAGGTGGAAATGGAATCTCTCAGAGTGTTGATAGACGTTCAGCTGGATAAAGACCAATGGGTACAAGACAAGTATCACCAATTGTCTCTAATAGACAAAAGGCGAACCGCGGCTATCTTCCATGATCAGTTATATCAACAAAGGATCGCCAGATCCTACTACAGAAAAGTCCGGCTACGACAGTTTAAACAAATGACTTGGTTTTGAAAAAGATCATTGACAACCAAGATCAGTTCAAGGGAAAATTTGCTCCAAACTGGGAAGGCCCGTTTGTTGTCAAGGAGGTATTGACAGGAGGCGCTCTCAGATTACAGGAAATGGACGACGATGAATTTCCTTAACTCATCGATTCGGATACCGTGAAATGGTATTAGGTCTGAGGTTACCATCAAGCAAACATCATGGTTTTGGATCATCAGATCACCAGTCATTTCGGTTCTTTAACCCTTACTACACACAACCTTTCCTTTTTATCCATCTGCCCCATCAGGGAAAAATACACTTTTCAAGCCAGCAACCTGATTTCACTTCATTACACATCTTACAAAATTTTGGTTATCTCACCAGGGATTGAACCTTTCACACCTGCAGTTTGTCCTGAACATGGGGTCAAACTTTTCTACACCCGCAGTTTGTCCTGAACATGGGATCAAACGTTCTCCCCCGCAGTATGTCCTGAACATGGGATCAAACTTTTTAGGTTGCAAATCGTCATTAACATGGGGTGAACTACGTCGACCTGATCTCCTCGATACCCGAGAGTACGTAGGCAACCATATTTTATATGGCCCGGTCGCAACAAACAAAAACAACAAAAACATTTCTACACACTTCTCATTACAAAAACAAAAACAACAAAAACATTCCTACACCCTTTTTGCCACATACAACGTTGAACCTCTTACACCAGGTTCGAACTTGTAATAACCAGGGATTTCGAATAATCCAAACTTTTTGAATACATTTTTTTAAAATATCAATATTGATTATCCATTTTGTGCGAGTAGTATATGAGATACGAGTCTCGAGATGTGGTCAATTTGTGTATTGACTGACAAAATACGAGTAGAGTTGTGCTTAACAAATTTAGAAACCCTAACCCTAGTTACGGATAGGGATTTGATGGAAAATATAATTAAAATAATTATATTGATGAGTACATGTTTATACTGTATAGAATCTTGATCAATGATTGATCGGATAGGGTATAAAATTAGTAAACCCTAATATGGTATTTTAAACCCTAATTTTAGGATTAGAAACCCTAACGTACCATTAGAAACCCTAATCGTATGCCGAGAAACCCTAATTTTAAATTCAAAAAACCTAAACCCTAATTCGGAAACCCTAATCCTAATTAGCTAGCCTTACGAGATTATTAAACTTTATTATGATTAGAAAACCCTAATTTAATTAGGAAACCCTAACTATATATAGTTTTAGAAATCTTAATTTTCTATTTAAAAATCCTAATTAGAAAATTCTAGAATTGGAGGTTGTAAAACCTAAGGGTTTGGATACAAGTCTTATATGCCATTAAAATTATATTACAAATGACCAAAATACCCTTTTCATTTTCTTTAATTGGTAACTTGTAAAATTCACCAACAACTTTAGTTGTTCACCAACTTTGACTTTCTAAGGGACTAAAATCTCAGCAAATCAGCTAGAACATCAACAAGATTCAATGTATCTAAGTGTTATAAGAGAATTAGAGAGAGAAAGTTCACAAAACTTGGTCATTTTTCTCCCAAGCTCTCACCAACTCTTTTTCTCTCTAGCCCTCCAAAAATTTCAAGTATATTAGTCCCTAACACAGTCCTTAGATCACTACGATCAGATTTTGAGAGCTCAGATCAAAAATTAGGTAAGAGAGGTATAAACCCTAACTCACCATTTGATCTTGTATGCTAAGAAAACTTTTGTGTTTAGATTCATGCTAGAGGATATTTTATGATGATCTATCATAGATCCATAGCATCAAAGGCCTTAAAAAGTGATGTTTTCAAAAACTGTCCAAAAACTCTAAAGTCGTCTGACAAGCATATGTCAGTCGCTCTAGATCTTTCAATGATTATGATTTTTGTTGTTTTAAAGTTGTAATCTGTAGCTTGTCATGTGGTCTTTGATCTGGAAGTGAAATCACAGTCATTTGATTTCTAGATCGTGAGTTATTAACGGTCAAAACCCGTTGACCGGGTAAATACTGGGTAACCCAGAAAGTCATGTACAACGTCTGACAAGTTTTTTAAATGCCTTGATCTGTCAGTTGTTTAGTGTTATGATGACGTTATTGTAACCAGTTTGTAGTCTGTCATGTGTACGTTATATTTCTGTCTTTAGATCGTGTAAATAATCATCTGATCGCTTGTAGCAGTTGGTCAAAGTAGGCCATTCAGCCATGACTTGAATTTCTAGAATTTCCAGAAAGTGTTTGGATGAACTTTCTGACAATGTTTGACCGAGCTGCATTTGATTAATGTGTTAGCTTTGGACTGATATAAGAATATGTTATTGTTCCTTGTCATGCGTACTACCAATGTTGACCATGAGAACAACCAAAGAATGACCAAAACACCAAATTATTGGGGCTTGAAAGTGGAACCTCGAGACTGTCTGGGTTTCTAGGTAACCCAGAAAACCCAGATGATGTCTGACAGGGACTTTGAGGGCTTGGATCTTCATGGTGATGTGTGATATGACTTAGATTGTTCTTGTTTCTGGTAGAGTTACATAACCACTACAAGATCTATGCTTGAGATATCCCAGAAACATAATGGATTGAGAATCTAAAGGCGATTGACGTTGACTCTTGAAAGATCGATCGTCGTTGGTTCTTCTTGAGGCTCAAGAACACAAACAACGACGCTAAGTGTCGCTATAGGCCATTAGCGACAGTTTAATTAATTTCTATTTTTTGATTTTTTAGAAATTAATGAAAAATAGAAAATAAATTCTAAAAATTACAAAAATGGTTTTAAAAATTATTTCAAATTATGAAAAATAACTTTTAATAATTTAAGATATTTTTCATTAATATTTATAATTATTTGAATATTAATGATATTTAATTTATTTAATTAGTGTATTAAATAAATTAGAGAAAATGATTTTAATATTAAAAAATCATTTTAAATAAAAATAAAGTGTTTAAAAATGATTTGTGTTATAAAATGTAACTTTTAATATTTTTAGAGAATTTTATTAATAATTTAATATTACTAATAATAGATTTATTTAATTATTATATTACATAAATGAATTAAAAATGATTTTAGTATTATAAAATCATTTTAAAGAAGAATAAAGTGTTTAAAATATTTTGAATTATAAAATATAATTTTCAATATTTTTGGAGAATTCTTATTAATAAATTAATATTAATGATATTAGATTTATTTAATTATTATATTAAATAAATGAATTAAAAATTATTTTATTAATTACAAAATCGTTTAAAAATGAGAAAAATGATTTTAAAAATATTTAAGCTATAATTAATGACTTTTAATATTTTTATGATAAATTCATTAATATTTAAATATTAATGGTGATAGTTTAAAAATAATTTTAATTATTTAAAAATCATTTAAGTAGAATATTGATGATTTAAAAATAATTTAAGTTATTAACAATAACTTTAATATTTTGACAAGTATGTCATTAGTATTTTTATATTATTAAATATTAACGATGAAAAGATTATTTGATAATTAAATCATTTAAAAATGATTTCAATGTTTGAAAAATTATTATAAATTATAATATTTGTTTATGAAATATATTATAAATGATATATAACTTAACTAATATAATATTGAAGCTTAGAGACCAAGTTTAATTGATAATAAATGTGTAAATTATCGAATAAGGTGACCAAGGCACCGAGATGAGACCGAAGTCTAACCAGACCAAACTAGTTAGACTAGATAAGTGTTTATATATGTTATAAATACTAATGTGGCTATGTGGTAATGTGCTTAGGAGAAGAATTGACTGTAAACTGCAATGATACGTGTTGTGATTTAATTGTTCTAATTGTGAGACCGATATTGTGATTTTAGGTCTTGTGAACGTATATAAGTTTATTGTGTAGCAGTAATCAACGCGAAAGGCAAGTTTCCTTAACTCAACCTTGAGTTATATTCATTCAATTATTATGGTGGTTAATTAGACCACGTCCAAGAATTTGTTGATGATTATTTGCAGTTAGTGCATGTTTATTAATTCAAAATTGAATCAATGATTCTGAAAATATATGTTCGTAGAATAACTGTTATTGGATATTTAAATTTTGTAGAAGCTATTATTGACAGTATAGATAATTCCTGTTTATTATCGAATTATGTTGAGAAATGTCTTAGCTAATTATTTTGGCTAGACGAACATTTGTTAGAACTGGATAGGTTCGAGAAGAGAATTCAATTAATATTGACAAATCGATGCCAATTATTTCGGATAGATCGAGAAAGTTACTAAATATTGAAATCATAGTATTTCGTTGTTAAATCAAATCTTGATTCGGAGACTGAGAAGAACAACCTTTTATATAAAGGGAACATTTTAGGTCGTATATTTAGCTATTGTGCACTTTTAAGTATTATGCATAATATAGGGTATAATGAAGCTGATCACTTTATATACTTGTAGAGGGGTATGATTTAATCTTTATGGTTATCTGATACACCTAGGTACATCAAAGTCCAATCTTTGATAGTTACTCGAGAGGAGAAGTTCAAGATCCAACTGATCGCTCAGCATAAATCTGGAAAACATTCCACTTTGTTATTGCGTAGAATTGATTCTAGATTATTCATTAGAATATCCTAAAAACTTTGAAAGCGTTGCACTCTTTCATTATCAGATTATTGTGTTGCCTGGATTGCGAGAAGACTTGTTATTGATTAACGACATTTTTAGCTATTTCAAAGTTCCCCGAACATTGGTGTCATTCTATCAAAGTAAATAGTCTGTAATTCTGATGTTTATACATTCATTGTATATCTTAACTTGCGGGGCAAATTTGTTGCTCACCCTTGCTAAATAAAACTTTTCAGCTAGGGACGAAGTGGCAGGAGGTGCTGTGAAGAACAAAGGCAAGGACATAATGATTAATTAGTTATGAATAACATTATTATTATGTTATGTTTGTTAACTCTTTTTGTATATCTAAAGGGTATGCTTTTAATATGAAGGGTAGATAACCTGGTATGAATGTATTAACTATATTAGTTAATGTGGTGTAATATTCATCAATGAATGGGTAGTTAGATGTTAATTATATTGTGGATCGTGAGCACCAAACTTGGGGGTCAGGTAACCTGGATTTGGGGGTGTCACAGGTTGGTATCAAAGTTGTAGGTTATAAACCTTAAGTGGGGTGGGGAAACCCTAGGATTATAACTCTAAGCGAGATAGAGAATACTCATTTAGAGTACTAAGTGAGGGATTGCCAAAATATATCGATAGTGAGATATGTGGACACATAGTGTGAGAAATTCATATTGGAGAAGTATTAATCAAGTTATTTAGACTGATTGTAGGATGTCTAAAGAAGATGAAATGAGTGCGAAGATGATAGCGGCTGTTACACCAGTGCCAGTAGCCGAGGTGCCAGCACAAAGCGAGTCAGTTGAAGAGGCGGGAAAAGATGAACCTATGGTCAATCTGTGGAGCGATCACGATGATTATCCTGAGATATATCTGAGTGGTGATGAGGAGACAGAGTCCGAAGAAGCTAAGATGGATAAAGAGAATAAGATCAAAGTTGGAGAACAAGATCAAGTATCTATAGAAGTCCATAAACTTCGGAGTAAAGTGTTTCTCTTAGAGGAGTTGTGGAAGACGGAGCGAGGGTTACGCGAAATGACCGAAGAACATATTGAGTTTAAGGCGCAGGTGGAAAGGATGAAGACTGAAGGTGGTGGATCGTCTGAAGGAACAATCAAGTAGAAGAAGAGCAAGAATAAGAGAAAGAGGGAGAACGGGTCACAGATTTAGCAAGTGTCCTGGTAAGAAGAAGACTGGTGAAGGAAGTGGAAGGTAGACAAATTAAGTATAAGCAATAATATCTTTTGATAGTGTGTGATATTAACGGTTGTAATATCAAGAATGACGTGTGAACATATGAAAATATATATGTTTGTATGAATGAAATCTTTATTTTCTATATGAATATAAGATTAAGATTAATTTTTGAGTTCTTAAAACTCATACTTATGGTAAGTTCATGACTCATAATTATATGAAATGTTTTGAACCCCTCAGCGAATGGACGCCAAAGGTCTGACTAGGATAAGTTCATACACTCATATAATTGTGGCAAGTTCCTGAACCCCTAGGTGTGGTAAGTTTGATGAACTGGGGGAATAGTTATGTGAATGGAGAATTACAACTTTTGTTTAAAGTTATGTTGTTAATCCTGATATTATTTAAAAAGAGATAGTTGTAAGACCCCAAATTATATGAAATTAAAGTATCTAATTTTCTTATAATTATTATTCTATTTAATAAATGGTTAAATTGATAAAAGGTTAAAGTTAAGGGTGATATTTGAAAATTTTGCAAAGTAAGCAAGTTGATATAAAATATTCGTTGTGTCAGGGAATATTCGATTGGTCGGGGAATATTCGTTTTAACCGGGAATATTCGTATGACGGCACAATCATTGGTTGACCCCACAACGGAAGTATTGTCATAATTAGAAATGACAAAAATATCTTTTTATAAAAATAACGACAAAAGTTTTACCATTAACTGTTGAACTACCTGGTGGTAAAAGTACACGATGTCTGGCGTGGTTGCGCAAATAGCACACGGTATTTGATTATTGATGCTTACGTGAGAAGTCACTTAGTTATACTCAATTATTGCTACAGTAATTGCTGCATAATATCTCTCATATTTTTGATTCAATTATTGTCACAGTATCATCTGCATAATATTTATATTATTAAATCAATAATTGAGACAACAAAGTTAATTATATTATTATTCGCAATATTGATAATGTCCAGAAAGTTCTGTCGAGGAGAGGTTTGGTCACCTAATTGCGCGCCTATAGGGAGAAATCCTTATCGGAGAGCCCCCTCTTTCCTGGGAATGATCTGGTTGTTAAATATTGTGAGTTATAATATTAATGATGAATAATTGTTGAAGTATTAATAATGTGTTTATTGAAGATATGTGAATTACAAAAGTTAGAGGGGAATAATGCAAACTTGGAAAACTTTAGGGGTATCAAAGTGTAATAATTTAAATCAATCTGGACCATTGCTAGTGGTTTTAATAGTAAATCAATCTGAACCATTAATGGTGTTTTTAATAGTAAATCAATCTGGACCATTGATGGTGGTTTTAATAGTAAATCAATCTGGACCATCGGTGGTGGTTTTAATAGTAAATCAATCTGGACCATTGATGGTTGTTTTAAAAGTAATCAATCTTGACTGTCGGTGGTGGTTTTAAAATTAAATCAAATTGGGCCATTGGTTGTGGTTCTAATAGTAATCAATATGGACCATCCGTTCTAATAGTAAATCAATCTGGATCATTCGTGAATAAGTTACTATTTAGTCCATTCACCTATAAATAGAAGCTTAATTCTTCTTTCATTCTCACTAATTCACTGAGATTCACAAGAGATAATATAGAGAGAGAAACTATAGAGAGCAAGAAGAAGAGTATTCTGCTACTTCATTATTGCAGTATCCACCCTTCTACTAAGGTAGGGGTATTATTTCTTTCATATTCATAAGGAATACTATTATTTTGGTATTCATCCTTTAATATGTCGAATAACTCCGCTCACGCGGATTACGTCTGTAGTATGACGGTGAAAATCCATTCTTGATTTCATTTGTTATTTCTTTTCATATTCTTAAATCTAAACTTACTATGGTAAGTATTACTTCTATAATCCTTGAAATTAGTGGAATATCCTTGAGTTTTGTGCTTCATCCAGTATCGTTTCATTGGAATATTGATCTGAACTTTCTTATTAAATATCAATATTTTTACTCGGGGTACTATTCACGGGTTACTATTCACCCGGTGTACTATTCACAGGTTACTATTCACCCGATTACTATTCACAATAATATTATTCACTCGGGTATTCGGAACACTTTTCATGTCGGGGTACTATTCACGAAGTACTATTCACTCCGTTACTATTCACTATACTATTATTCATTCGGGTATTTGGGGTACTTTTCATGTCGGGTTACTATTCACAAAGTACTATTCACGGGGTACTATTCACCCGGTTACTATTCACCCAAAAATTTATTTCTTTTCTATCCAAAATATTTTTGATACATGGATATTATTCTTGAATTTTACTCCACAAAGCAGTATCTGTTGACAATTTGGACATTATTGAATTCTGGATAAATTAAATTATAAATCTTTAAAATTTATCCTTTGTTTTCATTTTAATTAAATCCTCATGCTTATATTGTGATGAAAATCATCTTTGGCTTACGTGCATAGATGGACTGTTGATTGATATAATTATGACCAAGGATTATTCGGTATAATCATGATCATTGATGATTACATGAATATCCTTGGCCCGTAGTGCAGGGATGATTCGATGATGTGGTTTATTTATTAAGCTGAGTCTCAACAATAAAGTTGATGAAAACCTTTTAAAATCACAGAAGATAGTAGATATCATGCTCTACTGGACTCTTCTAATGGATTGCTTGTTCTGCAGCAGTTAAACTTGTTGTCTATTATATTCTATCAGTTTAACATTTTTAAAGGCTAAGGATAACTTATTCTGCATTATTTTAGTCATAATATTTCTTACTGGGCTAGTTGAGCTCACCCTTTTGCTTTCATTATTCTCTTCAGGGAATGATAACATAGCCAGGACTAGTCAGGGAATGGAGTGATGGTCCGAGATGGATGTTTTAGTAATCCTCACTATTTAGTGTGATAATAAATGTAATGAGGATTGAATTTGAGTTTGGATACTGTCTATGAGACAATATTCGTGTAAAAACTCTCAGCTCTTGTTGTATAATTAAGTTTGTATTTGTATTGTGTACCATATATTTGGCGACCCAAGATGGGTGACGTATACCTATTTTGGGGGTGTCACAGTTGGTATCAAAGCTTAGGGATATGATCCCTGGCTGATTTAACAATCCAAAATTTTAAATTGTAATTTTAAATATTTATGGAATTATATAAATATTTAATTAATGTGTTTATTGTAGAATAAATATTTCCTTAATTTGATTTGATTTGATTATTTATTTGTTGAATAAATAATTAACGAGCTAAAGAAATTGATCATCATGAGATAATATTTTAATATTTAATTGATTAAATAAAATTATAATTATAAAGAAAATTATAATTATGTCGTATTGATTTATGTGATGAATTAATTAAATAAATTGTTATTAAAATTAATTAAATTGAATATTAAAATTTAATTAATTAAAGTGTGACCATAATCTATATTACAAAGGAGTTATTAAAAAAAGTTAAGGGAGGTTAATTCAGTTTTTGCCAAACAAGGCTTAATGAATGTTAAGTCTTTAATTTAAATCTGTTTTACCAAACAAGGTGTAAGATTTTATGGGTTAATTTTTAGTTAGTTAGCCAAACAAACCTTATAGCTTTTGAGTTTAAGAAGAAAAAAACTGATGTCAGTTAAAGTTATAATTATATTATATACTTAATACATATATTATTACCTATACGTTATATTGGGTTTAATACTTAAGTTAGAGTTTAGAATAGGGCGAAAGACTCAGAAGAAGAAAGAAGAAGAGAAGAAGAAAATTACAGAGAAAAGTAAGAGAGAATTGGGAGAAGTCTAAAATTAATGTATCCTCTTGCTTGTATTTTTCAAAAAATTGTAGTTATATTCTTTTCTAAAATTCTTTGTAAAAACTTTGTGAAGGTTGAATTTTTTGTTGTATACAACTTTATATTACAGTGAATTGGTATGAACATATATGAATATGGCTTAGTTTAAAGTAAAATTAAGGTTTAATTAGTTGTATAATATATAAATTGACTATTGAATTCAAAAGAGGATGAATAAACATAAGCATAGTATGTTGAATTAACTGTTTTGGTTGAAAAACAAAAGCACAGTGATGATTTTCACTGAAACTTTTAAAAAGTGAAGTTTTAGCAAAAATAGTGAAAATTAATAGTTGTAATTTGGATGTTTATGTTGTTTAGATGGCTAGAAACGTGTTAGAAAACATTAGATTATGTTTCTGTAAACCTATTATACCTTAGATAGGTTGGTATGGTTGTTAGAAAGGAGTTTGGAGGCCTAATTTGACTTTCCGTAGTGTTACAGAGCATAAAATTGTAAAACGCTGAAGTGACCCCCGCTCTCGTGAGCCCCTAGTATAAAAACCCCGCCCATGGCAGAGGGGTAGTCTGCTAAGCTAATTTTGGGAGAAAAAAAACTGACAGAACATAGTTTACTAAAATGGGCATAACATTTTCATACGAACTCCGATTGATGCGATTCAAGATGATCCGGAACGAGGACGAGTAGACCTATAACTTTTATGCTATTTCAATTTGAAATCGTTATGAAGGGTCAAAATGGCCATATTTAGGACTGTTGTGTATTTGGAGGCAATCGGAGGGCGTCGGGATGCACGAATACAAGTGCAATTTTTTGTGCGTTAGTATATCCTTATGATAACATGTTGGACATGTAATAGGATGTTGTATCAAGTTTTTAATGTATATGTGATGCAATGACATGATCACTTAAGTAGTTGTAATAAAGCTAAATAGTGATGTTCATGAAAAGATGTGATGTTGTTAGTCAGCTATATGAAACTTATATTAGTGTAACTAATGTGTATTTTCAATACATATGGTATGTGTAGGACTTGTGGTGAATGTGAGTAGTGATTGTTTAACCTACGTACGAGGCAAGTTCCCTAACCTTTGCTACTTTATTACTCAGCAAGGTTACTTTTCACTGTCATGATATACTTTTGCAAGTTCTCTATTTCTAATCTCTTGTTGAGCAATTTATTGTTATGCAAGTTCTTTAACTCTCATTTACTGTTGAGCAAGTTAATTAATCTCTATTTCTTTATTCCAAACGAGATTACTTTGGTTATTCAAAGTCTGTAATTTTGTTATAAGAAATGTGTTTATTCAGCTACTAATAACTGTTATTTGACCTTCGTTCTCCAATGTCATTGTACTATCTTACATTATTATACCGAACTCTAAGTTCCCTAGAGATTCTTTACCAATTCAACTAATCCTTAGTTGATGAATGTTCTAAACTCTAAATTACCCTTGAAGTCAACCCAAACCAATCTTCCTTTGGTTTACATATGTACTCACACAAATTTTGAAAGCATGTTGTCGATGATAACATTTGTTCCATTTAGAAATTGTTAATACTCTAGCTCTTATTGATTCATCAATATACCTTGTTCATGAAAATATTATAATCAAACTCTTGAATAGTTATTGGACTCTATCTGATTCAACCAGTACTTGGTTGATGAGCATTCTAAAGATCTAGAATTCCTTTGAAGCTAATTCCCAACCAAACTTCATTTGGTTCGGAACCTGATAATCTAAGCTGAGATGAACAACCCTATATTAGGAGATTATTTTAGAACTATGCAATAGCGTTAAAATGTTTGTGCAATTCATAGTACAAAAGGCCGATCACCTAGAGTACGTGATGATGGTCCATATAGTCGTTTAGACTATTAAAGGTTACAGTAGATACACCTGTTAACCTAGGACATAGATGATGATTATATTTTTTTAGACTGTTAAAGGTTAAAGTAGAAATACTTGAAAACCTAGAGTATAGTTCGTGGTCTTGTGACCCACAGTGTATTCTTTGGTGTTGATATCTATTGTTAACTTAAACGTTTATTATTCCTTTGAACTCGTAGCTTTTGAATTAAAGTTTATTATTCCGGTAAGAATATTTTACCATTGAAAGCTCATTTAATTGTCATTCATTAAACGTTATTGTATATTATCCTTCTTGTGGGCAATTATTTGCTCTCTCTTGGACAAAACAATGCAGATGAAGTTAAGAAGTTTGAAGAGCTTTCTACAAGCAAGGGCAAGGACAAAGTGCTTGATTAGACGACATCGATTAATTTAGCTTTTATTTATGAAGCTTATGTAATAGATTTAATTATGATCATGTTTTAATTTTCCGCTGATGATTGTACTAAAGATTAGATGACCTGAGATTTATTTTAGATTATGTAACCCTTTAATGGGAGGTTGATTTTTAAACTTTTGAGTTTAATTATATCATTTGTTCATGGGTAGTTAGTTATGATTTTTTGGACAGTGAACACCAAAACTGTGGGATTGAGGTGCCCGGATTTGGGGGTGTCACAGCAGAGATGTGAGACAAGAACTAGGAGGGGAGAGACGGGGAATTCCTTCGCTAGTATAACCTACCTAAGTTTATTTAGTATTTATTTGGTCGGTCAGAGTATAGGGATAATATGTGATATGTCAATTAACCCTTGTTTTGTGGCAGTGTTTGAAAATGGCATTTGAAAATGTTGATATCAACAATGAAGCACATGAGACCATTGAGTCACCAACGATCAATACCCAGGATAATGTGCAACATGAATATAATAATCCTCAGGTAAACAACAACACTGATCAAATGATGAACGATGGGATGTTCAGAAGCTTTATGCAATTCATGCAACATCGGTAGAGCGGCTCTCATCCCAAAATGCGGTGGAAACACCGGCAACTCTCGACGGTCACCGCTAAGCAGTTCAAGGAGCTGGGACCACCGGAGTTTATTGGAGAGCCAAAACTACTTAAGGCGGAGACGTGGATAAAGCATATCACCAAGATATTTGATGTCTTGGGATGCTCCGAGGAGCAAAAGGTTCCCTTTTCCACCTTCATGTTGCGAGGAGAAGTAGATTACTGGTGGGAATTTGTAAAGTGTACTCAACCTGCCGCACTGAAAATGTCTTGGGAGAAGTTCCAAGTTCGGTTAAACATTAAATTACGCGAGAAATACGAGTTAGATATTGTTATGAATTGTTTTCTTTTATAGATCCAAGTCACAGGTTAGAATTTGAGACACAAATTAATATTGTCTTGATACGAATGAATTAATGATACAACTTTGAAAGATTGTAGAGAATAAGAAAGCGGTGATTCCGAGGACAGAATCCTTTTAAGGAGGGGTGAATGTAATAACCCGGGATTTCGAATAATCCGAACTTTTGAATAATTTTTTTTAATATTAATATTGATTATCCATTTTGTGCCCAGTATCTGAGATACGAGCCTCGAGATGTGGTCAATTTGTGTATTGACTGAGAAAATAAGAGTAGAGTTGTGCTTAACAGATTTAAAAACCCTAACCCTAGTTATGGATAGGGATTTGATGGAAAATATAATTAAAATAATTATATTGATGAGTACGTGTTTATACTGTATAGAATCTTGATCAATGATTGATCGAATAGGGTTTAAAATTAGTAAACCCTAATATGGGATTAGAAACCCTAACGTACCATTAGAAACCCTAATTTAATTAGGAAACGGGAAACCCTAACTTTAAATTCGGGAATCCTAAACCCTAATTAGGAAACCCTAATCCTAATTAGCTAGCCTAACGGGATTATTAAACTTTAATATGATTAAAAAAACCCTAATTTAATTAGGAAATCTTAACTATAGTTTTAGAAATCTTAATTTTCTATTTAAAAACCCTAATTCTAAAATTCTAGAATTGGAGGTTGTAAAACCTAAGGGTTTGGATAAAAGTTTTATACACCATTAAAATTATATTGCAAATGACCAAAATGCCCTAAAATTTTCTTTAATTGGTAACTTGTAAAATTCACCAACAACTTTGGTTGTTCACCAACTTTGACTTTCTAAGGGACTAAAATCTCAGCAAATCAGCTGGAACATAAGCAAGATACATTGTATCTAAGTGTTATAAGAGAATTAGAGAGAGAAAGTTCACAAAACTTAATCATTTTTCTCCCAAGCTCTCACCAACTCTTTTTCTCTCTAGCCCTCCGAAAATATCAAGTATATCAGTCCCTAACACAGTCCTTAGATCACTAAGATCAGATTTGGAGAACTAAGATCAAGGATTGGACAAGAGAGGTATAAACCCTAACTCACCATTTGATCTTGTATGCTAAGAAAACTTTTGTGTTTATGATGATCTATAATGATCTATCATAGATCCATAGCATCAAAGGCCTTAAAAAGTGAAGTTTTCAAAAACTGTCCAAGAACCCTAAAGTCGTCTGACACGCATATGTCAGTCGCTCTAGATCTTTCTGTGATTATGATTTTTGTTGTTTTAAAGTTGTAATATGTAGCTTGTCATGTGGTCTGTGATCTAGAAGTGAAATCACAGTGATTTGATGTCTAGATCGTGAGTTATTAAAGGTCAAAACCCTTTGACCGACGTTGACCGGGTAAATACTGGGTAACCCAGAAAGTCATGAACAGCGTCTGACAAGTTTTTCAAATGCCTTGATCTGTCAGTTGTTTAGTGTTATGATGAGGTTATTGTAACCAGTTTGTAGTCTGTCATGTGTACGTTATATTTGTGTCTTTAAATCGTGCAAATAATCATCAGATCCCTTGTAGCAGTTGGTTAAAAGTAGGCCATTCGACCATGACTTGAATTTTTGGAATTTCCAGAAACTGTTTGCATGAACTTTCTGACAATGTTTGACCGAGCTGCATTTGATTAATGTGTTAGCTTTGGACTGATATAAGGATATGTTATTGTTCCTTGTCATGCGTACTACCAATGTTGACCATGAGAACAACGAAAGGATGACCAGAACACCAAATTCTTGGTGCTTGAAAGTGGTACCTCGAGACTGTCAGGGTCTCTAGGTAACCCAGAAAACCCAGATGATCTATGACAGGGACTTTGAGGGCTTGGATCTTCATGGTGATGTGTGATATGACTTAGATTGTTTTTGTTTCTAGTAGAGTTATATAACCACTACAAGATCTATGCTTGAGATATCCCAGAAATACAATGGACTGAGAATCTAAGGCGATCAAACGTTGACCCTTGAGAACTGACTATCAGTGTTCTTGAGGCTCAAGAACACCAACAACGACGCTAAGTGTCAGTATAGGCCATTAGCGACGGTTTAATTAATTTCTTTTTTTTGATTTTTCGGAAATTAATTAAAAATATAAAATAAATTCTAAAAATTAAAAAAATGATTTTAAAAAACGAAAAATAACTTTTAATAATTTCAGATATTTTTCATTAATATTTAAAATTATTTGAATATTTATGATATTTAATTTATTTAATTAGTGTATTAAATAAATTTGAAAAAAATGATTTTAATTTAGTAAAAATCATTTTAAATAAAAATAAAGTGTTTAAAAATATTTTGAGTTATAAAATGTAACTTTTAATATTTTTAGAGAATTTTCATTAATAATTTAATATTATTGATAATAGATTTATTTAATTATTATATTAAATAAATGAATTAAAATGATTTTAATATTATAAAATCATTTTAAAGAAGAATAAAGTGTTTTAAAATATTTTGAATTATAAAATATAATTTTCAATATTTTTGGAGAATTCTTATTAATAAATTAATATTAATGATATTAGATTTATTTAATTATTATATTAAATAAATGAATTAAAAATGATTTTATTAATTACAAAATCATTTAAAAATGAGAAAAATGATTTTAAAAATATTGTAAGCTATAATTAATGACTTTTAATATTTTTTTGATAAATTCATTAATATTTAAATATTAATGGTGATAGTTTAAAAATGATTGTAATTATTTTAAAAATCATTTAAGTAGAATATTGATGATTTAAAATAATTTAAGTTATTAACAATAACTTTAATATTTTGACAAGTATGTCATTAGTATTTTTATATTATTAAATATTAACGATGATAAGATTATTTGATAATTAAATCATTTAAAAATGATTTCAGTGTTTGAAAAATTATTATAAATTATAATATTTGTTTATGAAATATATTATAAATGATATATAACTTAACTAATATAATATTGAAGCTTAGAGACCAAGTTTAATTGACAATAAATGTGTAAATTATCGGATAAGGTGACCAAGGCACCGAGATGCGACCGAAGTCCAACCAGACCAACCTAGTTAGACTTGATAAGTGTTTATATAGGTTTTAAACACTAATGTGGCTATGTGGTAATGTGCTTAGGAGAAGATTTAACTGTAAACTACAGTGATACGTGTTGTGATTTAATTGTTCTAATTGTGAGACCGATATTGTGATTATAGGTTTTGTGAACGCATATAAGTTTATTGTGTAGCAGTAATCAACGCGAAAGACAAGTTTCCTTAACTCACCCTTGAGTTATATTCATTCAATTATTATGGTGGTTAATTAGACCACGTCTAAGAATTTATTGTTGATTATTTGTAGTTAGTGTATGTTTATTAATTCAAAATTGAATCAATGATTCTATATATATATATATATATATATATATATATATATATATATATATATAAGTAGAATAACCGTTTTGGATATTTAAATTTCGTAGAAGCTATTATTGACAGTACAGATAATTCATGTTTATTATTGAATTATGTTGAGAAATGTCTTAGCTAATTATTCTGGCTAGACGAAAATTTGTTACAACTGGATAGGTTCGAGAAGAGAATTCAATTAATATTGACAAATCGATGCCAATTATTTCGGCTAGATCGAGAAAGTTACTAAATATTGAAATAATATTACTTCGTTGTTAAATCAAATCTTGATTCGGAGACTGAGAAGAACAACATTTTATATAAAGGGAACATTTTAGGTCGTATATTTAGCTATTGCGCACTTTTAAGTATTATGCATAATATAGGGTATAATGAAGCTGATCACTTTATATACTTGTAGAGGGGTATGATTTAATCTTTATGGTTATCTGATACACCTAGGTATATCAAAGTCCAATCTTTGATAGTTACTCGAGAAGAGAAGTTCAAGATCCAATGGATCGCTCAGCATAAATCTGGAAAATATTCCACTTTGTTATTGCGTAGAATTGATTCTTGATTATTCATTAGAATATCGTAAAAACTTTGAAAGCGTTGCACTCTTTCATTATAAAATTATTGTGTTTCGTAGAATGCGAGAATACTTGTTATTGATTAATGAATTGTTCAACTATTTCAAAGTTCCCCGAACTTTGGTGTCATTCTATCAAAATAAATAGTCTGTTATTCTAATGTTTATACAGTCATTGTATATCTTAACTTGCGGGGCAAATTTTTTTCTCACCCTTGCTAAATAAAACTTTTCAACTAGGGATGAAGTGGTAGGAGGTGCTATGAAGAACAAAGGCAAGGGCATAGTGATTAATTAGTAATGAATAACATTATTATTATGTTATGTTTGTTAACCCTTTTTGTAAATCTAAAGGGTATGTTTGTAATATGAAGGTTAGATAACCTGGGATGAATATATTAACTATATCAGTTAATGTGGTGTAATATTCTATTCATCAATGAATGAGTAGTTAGATGTTAATTATAATGTCGATTATGAGCACCAAACTCGGGGGTCAGGTAACCGGGATTTGGGGGTGTCACAGGTTGGTATAAAATTCGTAGGTTTTAAACCTTAAGTGGGGTGGGGAAAGCCTAGGATTATAACTATAAGTGAGATAGAGAATACTCATTTACAGTAATAAGTGAGGGATTGCCGAAATATATCGATAGTGAGATATGTGGACACATAGTGTGAGAAATTCGTACTGGACAAGTATTTATCAAGTTATTTAAACTGATTATAGGATGTCTGGAGAAGATGAAATGAGTGCAGAGATGCTAGTGTGGTGCATTGCACAGATGCCAAGAGTGAGAGGTGCCAGTATGCAGTGAGTCGATTGAAGAGTTGGGAGTGTAGGGATACACACATATCAGTGATCCATTCTGACAGATTTTGAGACATTTTCATGTCCACATTTCAAGGATGAATTCAGAATACATCAAGATCACAAGCCTTGAAGAAGCAGGCAAAATATCAAGCTAGCAATAAGGCATAACTAAAAAGGAAGTGATCAAAAATATATTTTCCTGCTATATATAATGCTGTTTGATATATACAATATAAACTGTACATGAATAAATGGCTAAGCTAGTCTATGCAGGAAAATACAAGCCCATCTATAAATCAGTGCATATGTGAGCTATCAAGCCCAACATGGAATCCCTCTCAGAAGAAGGAGGTAACGATGTGGTCTCCTGTACAAGGGTATCCACACGAGCTAACAGATCTACATCCATCTACATGGTGACTCTGTACTCACCAATGTACGTGATCATCTCTACAATCATGCCAGTAGTAAGGACCTCACTGTCGTGCTATCTGTGACGGCTACATCCTGGGCAGATATGGCGCCCCTCTCGACTATCACGACATCTCTGGCTGGTATGGCCTCATCCCGCTCAACAACAGCGGTATATCTATGTGCTAATGCCTCGTCTCTCTCTAATAGAGTGGCGTCTCTCCCATCAAGAGCTGTCAACATCAAGGCTCTAGCCTGATCTCTCTCGAATGTCATCAGATGGAGACTCTACTCAAAATATGGTGCTAAATGTTAGATCACAACAGTGCTAGTACTGGGAGAATCTAAAAGAGCTGCTGGCAACACAGTAAATGGCTCCTCATCAGTGTGTGAATCAATGTCCTCCATCAGCTCTCCATCATCCAAATCAATACCCGGTACTGTGGACACTGTCTCAGTCGATGAAGTCTCTATCTCCATCCACGCAGAATACTCTAACGAACAGTGTGACGCCCCCAAAATAGGTATACACCACACCCATTCTGAGTCGCCAAATACATGGTACAGAAACAACTACAACTTTATTATTACAACAGTAAAACTGTGAGTTTAAATACAAATATTATCTTTTAGACAATATCTATACTCAAATAAATCCCCATCACATTTATTGATACATTATTTTACAAAAATGGTGAGGACTACTAAACAACTCTCTCTAGAACCTTCATTCCATACCCAGACTAGTACTACCATTACATTCTCGCCTCCCGAGAAAGAAAAATGGAACAACAAGGAAAAGGGTGAGCTCAACTAGCCCAATAAAGAATATTATGACTAAGATAATATACAACAAATTATCGTTAGTCTTCAACAGGAAAAAATACGATAGAATACAATAGACAACAAGTTTCGAACAATATTATTGAATGAAATAATAATTCATAGAAGAGTTACGTAGAGAATGAAATCTACTATAATCTATGAATTTAACGGTCCATCATCAATATTTTATCCTGTAACATCAATCAATATTCATCTCAAATCAAATATTCATCTTTGCACTACTGAGCCAAAGATATTCATCAATCGGTCATATTCATCTCAACACTGTTCATCTTTTGCACTAAAGGCCAAAGATATTCATCGATCGGTCGTGTTCATCTCAACACTGCTCATCTTTTTGCACTAAAGGCCAAAGATATTCATCGATCGGTTATGTTCATTTAAACACCTGCTCATCTTTTACACTAGGCCAAAGATATTCATCGATCGGTCGTATTCATTTAAACACCGCTCATCTTTGCACTACTGAGGCCAAAGATATTCTTGAAAATCATTCATCTTTTGCACTACGGGCCAAAGATATTCAATAATATCATCATTTAAGGCCGAGGATGATGAAAAATATTTTTAAAGAACGAATCCAATGAAACAAAATGACAAGGATTAAGGATTAAGGATTCGTACTTTGTTTTATCCATGTCCAACAATACCTCAAAATAATCATAGTGGTGTAAAATTCAAGAATGATCAAAACATGGATACAATCAAAGCTAGTATCGAGATTAGATATTTTAGACGAAAAGAAAAATTTTCATTTTTCGGTGAATAGTCTTAAGTATTCGTGAATAGTCTTAGTATCGTGAATAGTCAGTATCGTGAATAGTAACTCAGACACCAAAAGATAGAAATTCCACAAAAAACATTTTCACGCTTCATGAATAGTACTGTGTGAATAGTAACTCGTGAATAGTAACTCATGAATAGTAACTCGTGAATAGTAACTCATGAATAGTAACCCCGACATGAAAAAGTTCCAAATTTGATAAAAACTTCAGATCAACATTTCAGTATAATGATATTGAAGAAATAATATCATTACGAAAAAAATAATATCCCTTACCTCAAAGAATCGATTTCTTGGAAGGAAAGGTCGGAGTGATCTTTGAATGAAACTTATCTTGAACAACAACTCTCAAAGTATCTAAATACTCACAAAATACGCTCAATAATATAGAGAGAAGAGAAAAACTTTGTTTACGTGTGATTTTCAATTCTAACTTAGCCCTCTATTTATAGGAAAATGTTAGCCGTAGAAGCAGACTTGACACATTACACGATGGCTTTACACGCTACTATTGCCACCCACCACATTTGAAATAAAATTCAGCACATTTCTTCACCAACCACAAGTGGGGCCCACTCAATTCTAGAATTTTCCACCAAAATCAATTATAAACCTAATTTTCGAATCAACACCTCTTAAAATTCACAACAAATCATTCGTGCATTTTAACGGTTCAAAATTTGTGGACATATACTCAACTTATGTATGTATAACATACCCAAAAATTACCACAATCCAACGATCGGATTAAAAATTATAACCCCATGATATATCTCAAAACCCGATTTGATTTTTAACACCTCCAATCCGATAAAATCTTGATAAAACACCTCAACAATAATTTCTTCATTTATAACCACATAAATAAATCCATCATTTATATCCACATAAAATAAATATTTATTTATCATATGAATCAATAATTAATTATTCACAAATAATATTACGAGAATCACAATTATGATAACCAAAGTAGTTCCTGGGAGAAAGAGGGGCTTTCCATAAGGATCTCTCCTTCTTGGGCCGCAATTAGGTGACCAAACCTCTCCTTAGATAGAACTTTCTAGACATTGCCAATAATGTTATCTAATAATATTATTCAAATAATATGAATTATTGATCTGATAATGGGAAATACTGTGCAGTGACAATTATTGAACAACAATAATATAAAATACCAACGCAGCAATTATTGAATCAATAAAATAAACTATTGAACAGTAATTACTGTGAAAATTATTGAGTAGTGCCTTCTTACGTAAGGATCAATAATTCAACAATCTTGCAATATCTGGTATGCTTCTTTATGCGACCACAGCGTATTCATCGTATTTTAACCACCGGGTATTCCAACAGTCTTAACGGTAACAACTACGCCGTTATTTTTAACCAACTTATATTTGTCGTTTTCTTCATCCAATCGCTTTCCGTTATGGGGCCCACACATGGTCATTTGCTTTACATAAATACGAATATTCCCAAACGATTTAATATTCCACGACCAAACGAATATTCCCAGACAATAATGAATAATTTATAACCACTTGCTTATTTTGAAATATTTGCGTATTTAACCCTTAACTATCCACATTAATCAAATCAACCCTTACTATTTCAAAATAATAAATAAAGGAAATTCCTTTTTATTTAAAAAATTTGGGGTCTTACAACCTCCCCTCCTTATGAAATTTCGTCCCTCGAAATTGGCGTACGTACCCTGGTGTTTTGAAAAGGTGAGGATACCTCGCTTTCATTTCCGTTTCCAACTCCCAGGTCATTTCCTCTATAGCATGATTCCTCCACAAAACTTTAACTTGTGGTATAACCTTTCTTGCGTAGGACATGCTCCTTCCTTTCCAAAATCTTGGCAGTACCTCCTCATACGTTAAGTCTTGGCTATCTCGTCCGGTTTAACTTTATAACGTGGTTGGGTCTTTCACATATTTACAAGTACTGATATGTGAAACACATTATGAACACGAGACATACTCGGAGAGTAACGCGAGTCTATAGGCTACATTTCCTACTCGGTCAAGAATTTGAAATGGACCAATAAATAGTGGATTTGAGCTTTCCTCTCTTCCCAAATCTTGTAACTCCTTCCATGGAGCAACTCGCAACAATATATGATCCCCTACATTAAATTCCACATCCTTTCGATGAAGATCCGCATAACTCTTTTGTCGATCTTGTCTTGTTTTTGTATCGTTGTCGAATCATTAGTAATACGTACTAACTCGGGTCCCAACAATGTTGCTTCACCCACCTCATCCCAACATATTGGAGAACGACATTTTGTCCATATAATGCTTGAATGGAACCATGCCTATATTTGTTTAATAACTATTGTTGTATGAGAATTCCACCAATGGCAAGTACTTATCCCAACTTCCTTTGAAATCTAGGACACGAGTTTTAATATATCTTGAAGAGTTTGAGTAGTCCTTTACGATTGCCCATCCGTTTGAGGATGGTATGCCAAACCAGATCAATGAAATTAGTGCCCATAGCTTCCTAACCCAAAATCTTGAAGTGAATCTTGGGTCACGATCCGAAACTATGGATACATGCATGCCATGCAACCTCACAATCTCATTTACGTACATACTAGCAAGAAAGCGTTCAAGGAATAAGTCTCCGTGTCGGCAAGAAATGAGCGGAACTTGGTTAATCTATCAACAATAACCCAAATAGCATTGATGCCTTGAAAACCGTAGGGAAGACACAGTAAAAAATCCATGGTAATGTGTTCCCACTTCCATTCCTAATCTCAAGTGGTTGCAACGGACCCTTAGGTACTAGATGCTCCGCTTTTACACGTTAGCAAGTTAAACACATCGAGATAAACTTTGCAATCTCTCTCTTCATATTATTCCACCAAAATGTATGTCGAAGATCACGATACATTTTAGTACTTCCGGATGGATTGCAAATGGTGTATTGTGTGCCTCCATCATAATCTTGTTCTTCAAATCGAGTCGTTAGGAACACAAAGTCTAGAGTGGACTCAAGTATTCCTTCTTCATCAATTCTCGCTTAGGAATAGCTCCTTCTTGTACTTTCTTCTTCATACGCACCTCGGCTCGGTGGGTGGCTTGGCGACTTTAACTAAAGTATATTATACTACTAGTATATCATCACGTGGGTACCTAGAGTTTTCATCTCCATCTCTATTATTTGTAAATTATCTGAAATTAGTCTTTGACAATATCGTATTTTCGTGCTTATACGATTTTCTACTCAACACGCCGGCTACCACGTTCGCTTTTCGAGGATGGCATGGTGAAACATGTCTTTGAAATGAGTCTCCTCTTGAGTTCTTGAAGCTCTTCCCACATTCCTTGCTCCATTCGAATTTTGTATCTCTACGAGTCAATTTGCGATAATGGAATAGCGATTAGAGAATATCTTCCGATAATAACCAACTAAGCTGAAAGCTACGTATTTCGATTCTTGACTTAGGTTGCTCTCAACCGTGACTCATATCCCAATCTTGGATAGCGTCACAATGACACCTATCGATTTACTATCGCGCATCGAATATGGCGTCCCCTATAGAGAGTCTCGCTTAGGTGAATTCCACAAAAGGAAGTCACAAGATAAAGGCTCGGTACCAAATTCTATAGTTGAATTTTAACTCCACGAAGTTCAATAGGAGCCATCCGATATGAGATTTTAGAAATGAGTTTTGTCTTAGGGTTCAAAGTCGATACAAAATTTAATATCGAGGCTTTGGGAGTAAGCCAAGAAATTCTTCGAAAAATACGTCGGGAAAAATCAATAACAACAAGAATATTATTCAAATCGGCGTGTCTTTATTCAAATCCATAACATGGATGAGAAAACTTGACATCCGTAATAAGCGAATGACTTCATGGCTTGATATGAAAATGTTTGATTACAATGGTTTGATTGCTTGAATTGAATAACGAGTTGCTTAGGAATATGAAAACTAACAACCTTACAAAAGCAATCAATTTGGCATGATGAGTAGTTAACCTTAAAATCACATCAAAAGCAAATATCTCTATAGAAATAAGGTTAACGGTAATGTGATAGTGCCAACTGAATCAAACAAGATTTCTAAACAACGAGATGTAATGAAAGTTTCTCTAAACGGATTCTCCATAAATAGGTCAAAGTCTAATTTCTCCGTAGTCAAGTTCAAACGTTGGCGCAAGCAAGAGAGATAAAAGAATGGGTAGAACCCAGGTATCCGGTAAGGTATAAACTTCGCAAAGAATTTATAATTAACTAACCCGTGCTAACCGTTCGGGTTCCTCGCATTTTGATGGGTCCACGACAAACGCTCTTCCAAGAATCGTTGACTTTGACTTTTACGGGATATCCTTTTGAGTCACCATTCTCATTGGACTTGGTTTCGATATCGTCTAATCTCGGCGATATGTCCTTCTTTTCCACAATTATAGCATACCTTAAACTGTTGTGGGCGGTTTGGGCGATATGTCCCTCTTTCCGCATTTGTAACATCGACCGATGGTCTTTCTCCTCCTTGGAACCCGGTTACTCTCTGGCACTAACGTCTTCACATGGTCGTTGTTGAATCTCCTCTTTTTAAAATCTCCTCCCAACTCGCTTCTTCTATTTTCATGGCCACGATTACCACCAGAGTGGTAACCGCCTTTATCCGTATTCTTCTTTCTCCGCTGGTTATCGTTATTCTGATGACTGCTATCTTCGGTATGATCCTGGTTATGGTCCCTCGGTTGAGCGTACTCGTTATCTCGCTCTAACAATGAGCCTGTTGACAACATCTCGAATAGAGAAAATTTATGAGAAATGAGATCTTGGCGTATGTGGGGTTTCAAACCTCTAAGAAACATCCGCGTCATCGTTCCTCATTCTCCACCAAATGAGGTGCAAACACGGATAACTCCGCGAACTTACGCCTCGTCTTTGGGACACCGCCATGTTATTACGCTCTAGTCTAATAAACTCCACTTCCTTCATATAGCGAATACTTTTAGGGAAGTACTTGTCATTGAACTGCTTCTGAAATGTCTCCCATGACATCTTTGAGTGCGGTTTGGATGGAGTGCGCTTCACGATTCTCCCACCGATGATCGCCTCGCTTGCCACGGAACATAAAAGTAGCGAATGGAACCTTCATTCCTCCGTGCATCCCAAGACATCGAATATCTTGGTAATTTGCTTGACCCATGTTTCCGCCATGATCGGATCGGCTTTCCCTTAAATTCGTGGTCCCAACTCTTTGAACTTGCATTTGTGACAACCCGTGAATTGCTATCATTTCCTCCTCAGATTTTGAACACGAGTCTCCTCTCGTCGATTTTGCATGAGCGCTGTAAAAACTTCTAAACATCCCCTCGTTCCTCATCTGCTTCAAATGGTGTTGTTCACGGGAGGAACATTGCCACTGTTGCACGTTCTCTCCTCGTTGGTGAATACAGGGCATCTCCACGGTCTCATTTACTCCACTATTAATATTCTCGGTCGACATTCTCAAATCTTGTCATAAAATAAGGGTTAATTAAGGAAATCAATATATCACATAATATCCCTATATCTTGACCAACTAACAAATAAGCTTAGGTAGGACACACTAGCGAAGGATTTACTCGTCTCTCCCTCTAGTTTTATTCCCCGATCTCATTGAGAGATCATATCCTAAGCTCGATACCAAGCTGTGGCGCCCCCAAATAGGTATATACACCACACCCATTCTCGAGTCGCCAAATACATGGTACGAAACAACTACAACTTTATTATTACAACAATAAAAGCGTGAGTTTAAATACAAATATTATCTTTTAGACAATATCTATACTCAAATAAATCCCCATCACATTTATTGATACATTATTTTACAAAAATGGTGAGGACTACTAAACAACTCTCTCTAGAACCTTCATTCCATACCCACTAGCTAGTACTACGCTACATTCTCGCCTCCACGAGAAGAAAAATGGAACAACAAGGAAAAGGGTGAGCTCAACTAGCCCGATAAAAGAATATTATGACTAAGATAATATACAACAAATTATCGTTAGTCTTCAACAGGAAAAATCGATAGAATACAATGAGGCAACAAGTTTCGAGATCAATATTACATGTGAAAATAATAATTCATAGAAGAGTTACGTAGAGAATGAAATCTACTATAATCTATGAATTTAACGATCCATCATCAATATTTTATCCTCAGTAACATCAATCAATATTCATCTCAAATCAAATATTCATCTTTGCACTACTGAGGCCAAAAGATATTCATCAATCGGTCATGTTCATCTCAACACTGCTCATCTTTGCACTAAAGGCCAAAGATATTCATCGATCGGTCATGTTCATCTCAACACTTCTCATCTTTGCACTAAAGGCCAAAGATATTCATCGATCGGTTATGTTCATTTAAACACCGCTCATCTTTTTACACTACTGAGCCAAAGATATTCATCGATCGGTCATATTCATTTAAACACCGCTCATCTTTGCACTACAGCCAAAGATATTCTTCAGAAATCATTCATCTTTGCACTACAGAGCAAAAGATATTCAATAATATCATCATTTAAGGCGAGGATGATGAAAAATATTTTTAAAGAACGAATCCATTGAAACAAAATGACAAGGATTAAGGATTAAGGATTAGTACTTTGTTTTATCCATGTCCAACAATACCTCAAAATAATCATAGTGGTGTAAAATTCAAGAATGATCAAAACATGGATACAATCAAAGCTAGTATCCAGATTAGATATTTTAGACGAAAAGAAAAATTTTCATTTTTTCGTGAATAGTCTTAGTATTCGTGAATAGTCTTGATCATCGTGAATAGTAACTTTCAGATCGTGAATATAGTAACTCAACACCAAAAGATAGAAATTCCACAAAAAACATTTTCACGCTTCATGAATAGTACTGCGTGAATAGTAACTTCGTGAATAGTAACTCATGAATAGTAACTTCGTGAATAGTAACTCATGAATAGTAACCCCAGAGCTTGAAAAAGTTCCAAATTTGATAAAAACTTGAGATCAACATTTCAAAGATAATGATATTGAAGAAATAATATCATTACTGAAAAAAAAATAATATCCCTTACCTCAAAGAATCGATTTTCCGGAAAGGTCGGGAAGTGATCTTTGAATGAAACTTATCTTGACAAAGAACTCTCAAAGTATCTAAATACTCACAAAATACGCTCGATAATATAGAGAGAAGAGAAAAAACTTATTTACGGTGTGATTTTCAATTCTAACTTAGCCCTCTATTTATAGGAAAATGTTAGCCCGCCAAGCAGACTTGACTTGACACTACACGATGGCTTTACACCGCTACTATTGCCACCCACCACATTTGAAATAAAATTCAGCACATTTCTTCACCAACCACAAGTGGGGCCCACTCAATTCTAGAATTTTCCACCAAAATCAATTATAAACCTAATTTTCCGAATCCGACACCTCTTAAAATTCACAACAAATCATTCGTGCATTTTTAACGGTTCAAAATTTGTGGACATATACTCAACTTATGTATGTATAACATACCCAAAAATTACCACAATCCAACGGTCGGATTAAAAATTATAACCCCGCATGATATATCTCAAAACCCACGATTTGATTTTTAACACCTCCAATCAGATAAAATCTTGATAAAACACCTCAACAATAATTTCTTCATTTATAACCACATAAATAAATCCATCATTTATATCCACATAAAATAAATATTTATTTATCATATGAATCAATAATTAATTATTCACAAATAATATTACGAATCACAATTATGACAACCGGTAGTTCCTCAGAAAGAGGGCTTTCGAATAAGGATCTCTCCTTCTTCAAGCGCAATTAGGTGACCAAACCTCTCCTTAGATGCGAACTTTCTAGACATTGCCAATAATGTTATCTAATAATATTATTCAAATAATATGAATTATTGATCCGATAATGGGAAATCTTGTGCGTTGACAATTATTGAACAACAATAATATAAAATACCAACGCAGACAATTATTGAATCAATAAAATAAACTATTGAGCAAGAATTACTGTGAAAATTATTGAGTAGTGCCTTCTTACGTAAGGATCAATAATTCAACAATCTTGTGCAATCTGGTAATGCTTCTTTACCACGCCAGACATTCTTTGTATTTTAACCACCGAGATTATTCCAACGATCTTAACTGAGAACAACTACGCCGTTATTTTTAACCAACTTATATTTGTCGTTTTCTTCATCCAATCGCTTTCAGTTATGGGGCCCACACATGGTCGCTACTTGCAAATTTAATATTCCCACAAGCATGAATATTCCACGACCAAACGAATATTCCCCGACAACAATGAATAATTTATAACCACTTGCTTATTTTGAAATATTTGCGTATTTAACCCTTAACTATCCACATTAATCAAATCAACCCTTACTATTTCAAAATAATAAATAAAGGAAATTCCTTTTTATTTAAAAAATTTGAGGTCTTCTACAAACAAATTTCTGGATGGCTAACAGAAAAATTAGCTATCTCACGCTGATCCCAACATGCATACACCCAGGATCGGTCCACTGCGGATAGATGGCGGGAAGCTAAACGCTGACCTAACGCCCCTTCAAAAGGATGGAAGTCCTGAAACTGGTCAAACTGTGACATCATGGCTAGTGGGTGGTAGGTAGTCATGCCCCTCAAACCAGCTAGAGGGAGATAATCCATGCCCGGAGCATGAGTAATAAAGCTATAGGATGAGGTGAGCCCTGTGCACGATTGGATGCCAAATGGATCTTAGATCTCTGTCAGGAATATCGACCAAGACATAGCGTCTGTACACTCCGATGGCTGAAAAGAGTAAGACATAGCTATATCATTGGTAAAGCAGTACCCATGTCGGCGGAAATTGCCAATCGATCTCAAGTGTGACATAAACCACACGTACAACATGACCGAACTGCCTGTGAATACCCATGCAGAGTAGGTGCTGCAAAATGTGGACGACCTCAACGTCTCCGCTACAATCATCGAAATGATGGTATGATCCTCCCTAAGAGCTCTCACTGCTATGATAACACCGATGTCCAGCTCATCCATATACCGTGGCATGTACGCATACGCCACTATGCACATCACGAATACATCCACTCTAGCCAAATGCCACTGATCCTTTGGTATGGTGAAATCCCTAGAATGTCGTGCATAGCTGTCCAATGAGCCAAACCTATCTATTAAGAAACGCTGGGATAATACATGTATGGATGTAATCTCATCCTCAACTAATTTACGTCGTAACACAGTGAGGGTAATGAAATGTTTGGTTGCGTATATCTCTCACGTACCATATGAGCGCGAAAGGTGCATGCAAAGGGCAAAGCCATCAACCGCTCGTACTCTTCCAATGTAGGAGTCAACTCCTGGGTACTAAACTGAAAAACCTGTCTCTCCGGTATCCAATGCTCCAGTATGCCCTCTACAAATATTGTAGGAACCTGAAACATCAAGAGGGTCATAGAATATTGTAATAGCTGATCTACAATCACCCTATCTGTAGGTGACACTATCATACCACGACCTCAAACGAGAGGCTATCAACACTGATAGGGTGTGATCTATGCGGCTGGCTGTCGAAGAAGACATTTGTGTAGGCCGTATCATAAGACCATCCAGGGGTCAATGCTGAATATCTTTGGACATGTATACATATGAATAATATGATATATACATTACATATAATAGATGGCAATATGATGTAGGGAATGGAAAATAGTACATACATTCCTAATTATATCATCATCTAATATATCATCTCTGTACAGCTAAAAATACTGGGAAATGGGGCAAAGACGCCCTACTACTAACTGAGGCCTATCAAAAGATATAGCGAGAATGGGGCACAGCCACCATATATCTAACAGTGGCCTATCAAAAGAGATAACGAGAATACACATTAGAAGAACACAATGGTGTCAATATCTACATCATCAATCCTGTCCACCTAATGTAACTCCTCCTGAGTCACTAGATCACTATCAACGGGGATATTAGGCCTATATAATGGAGGATTTGCTCCAGCAAAGTAAAATAAGTCATCTGAGGGGACAACAGCTGAGCTGGAAGGATCAAAAGTATCTGCCTCTGCCGGATCTCTGCCCAAATACCGGATAAAGAAATGTGTTCGATCCAGTCGCTGGGTCAAACTGTCAATCTATGTCAAATGAGTTGGATCTCAGACATAGGTTAGTCAATCTGTCATCATCACGGATCCTAGAACCATATCCCCCATGAACTGAGTAGCGCGGGTCTGGGCTCCAATGGTTCGAGGGGACCAACAAAGCTAGAATAACTCTTGAGTGCAGGGACCCTCTTACAATGCAAAATCGTCAGCACCCAACAATGGGATATCAATTACGGGTGACTGTAATATAGGCCAATAATGCCTGGTAGGAAGCAAGATCGGTACACGGATCTCTCTTGTGGTTTTCCTGATAGCACGCTCTCCTAAATAGAGCTCCTATCCTCCATTAGTAAAGAGAGGAACCCTACAGGTGGAAATCACGTACTCGACACTAGATTGGTACCCATCCTCAAATCCAATGGCCAAGTGCTCCCCAGAATAGGGAATCCATATGATGACATTAGTCATGTCCAATAATCTGCAATTTGTAGGAGGCAATGAGTAAAACCCTCACCATTCTGGGGACCTCACTTGAAGATGGAATGATGCCATCGCCATCCTCATGGATATGTATCCAATCCTAACACACTCACGTGACGCAAGCGTGAGAGCCTTTCATAGGCCCAGAACTATAAATATAAAGGCAGACATCTGCTGTTAGTTAACACTCTTAACCCTGTACATGGAAAATTACAAGAGAAACACTCACCAGTAGAAATGGGTAGAATCCTAACCAAGCCTCGGTCAAGCCCTACGAACGCATACGCATGCCCCTGAGGAAATATGCAAAGGTGCAGGAACCCCAATCATACTCTCCAATACGGTCCACCTCCCGAGTGGCTCTGATTAAAGTGAATGACACCGTAGAAGAGTTATCAGCTATGAAGAAACCCCAAATGATCATCAGGAAAAATCGCCAAAGAATGCGATCCCTGACTCTAACATCAGCTGGTATGGGCTCACTCAACATCCCACTCATAACATCTACGCTTAAGGGACCTATAACGTCTTCCCTTGAGCGCCCGTCCTGGAACTCCTAGTAAGGATCGAACGGCAGTCGAAGTAATGTCTGTCGTACAAGGCACTGGTGCCCCTCCAAAATCCATACCTGTGATAAACCGTCAATCCATCGGTGTCATCATCTCCTCACAGTCCATTAAATTGAGTGACTGAGTCTGGTGAAACCAGCGCTCAGACAATGCCCTGAGATAACCCCAGGGACAACGGCGGGGAAGGATGGAAAGGAATGCCCCAAATCCCCAGTCATATACAATTGCTCTATAATCTGGATGTAAAGCCTAATACATAGAGTGTATGCTGAACCAGTTCCCTCGAGGCTGTGTAAAGCCAGGAACCTGCATCACTTGCAAATCAATGTCAAAATCCTTGCTCCTCCTCAATAGGAAAAAGGAAGATCAAATCTAGCTTTTACCTCATTTGTATTCAAGTAAATTGAGGGGTGGCCACTCAAATCACCCAGAAGATCTAGAATAGCCACTTGAATTCCTGAGAAATCCCTACGAGGAATATGAGTAGCAGGAGCTGGAGCCGCTACCGGTACATCCTCCTCCTCATCCTCGACATCCGGAACATCAACCCGGATATGACGTATCACCGCCTTCACCAGACGACGAGGTTGTCTAATTAAACAGGGTTGAGGCACTTCGGAAGCCCTCCTCCGCACACTTGAAGTTGTCCTGTGGGAACTACTCGGCTGATCCAGATCAATAATATCTGGACAACAAGTCTACAAATCACCTCAGAAAGGGTGTGGTATTTTCTAACCTGGAGCTTTTCAAAATGCATTTTATGACTACATGCATGCATTATTTTAACATACGTCTACAGCAGAGTTAAAAATGCATGACTACCCAATGCCTACATTTTGGAAAATTTTTGCCATAGTTTCCTCTATAAATATCACTATCCACATGCACATAGGCATGGCTAGGTGGCCATTCAGTAGCACACCTGCCCACAGTCATATACATACTATATGCATTAAAAAGTCAAAGTCATCAATCCATAAGGGTAGCGTAATTACCAGGATTACTTTGCGTTACCACATTTGCTCATTTGTCCTCAAATATGATAAGAAATAGAAGAAAAAATGTGCCAATTTGATTGTTTCAAAAGTCAAATTTTTTTCACATCATTATGTTCAACATAGTTTTATACTAACATTTACTATGTTAAGCATTTTTTTATCAAGTCATATTAGCATGCATATTCACTACTATGTGTTTAAACACATTTCATATTAAAAGTCATTTTCCAACGGACAAAAACTAGAAAAAAGATATGTATACGTTACCAGGGAAGTGTAGAACCCTTGTACGGTGACAGAATTTGCAGAAAGATGCCCGAACTCAGCAGATCTGAAGAAGAGATCTCGGATTTCTTGTGCGGCACAATGTAAAATGACTTGAGAAAGCAACCTGCAGCCTTTAAAGCCATCCACGGTTGGCCGCAGGTCCATCAAAGCATCGGAAGCCATCCGATGATTTCATCAATTGGTGTATGTATCCACAAAAGAAGTCCCCAGCGGGGGTGTCACACATTTTCTGTTGATGCACAAGTGAACGAAGGTCAAGAAACCTTGATCAATAGGGATATTATCAAGTGATGTACATGTCAACGAAGGTCAGGAAACCTTGACAACACAAACTATTGGCAGTAACTACGACAGAACATTGATATGTCCTGGCGATACAAACCAGGAAGGATCATCCTCATCGGGGAGGATCGATGATGGAATATGTTATACACATCCTCAAACAGACAAGGCTACATCCCCACAGAGTCTCTTGTACATGAGAGATACATCTTCAGTATAAAGTCTGTATCAAGGATTCAAGACTTTGGTGATAACCCCAATATCAAAAATCCTAAAGATTCCTGGTAGCTGTGGATCGCACGTCCATAACAGTTCATCAGGCTGCTTATCTATTGCCATCCCCGATAGACGCAACAGGGAGCCGGCAATCTTCCCACCATATTGGAGAATAATTCAGTAAAACATATGCATCATACATTTGCATCGTGTTGCTATACATGGCATCATGTTTATCTTGTTGCATTTCAAGTGTCTAGGATTCTTTATCTTATCCATGCCATTACATTGCATGAATATAATAAAGAGGGGCATCTGTAAACACTCAAAATTTTCTGCACACCGCGCTACTATTATTGCGCAGAGGCGATTAAATCTTCGAAATAACCCTGGAAGATAATGCAGTTTAAATACCGGAAATTCCACCACAGAGGACAGTTTTGTCTCAGAGATAACCTCGAGATGCTCAGTTCCAGTCCCGAAAACACCACCGAGAATAACAGTGCTAACCTTGGAGATAACCCCAAGGAGTGCAGTTGCAGTTCCGGAGATAACCCCGGAAATGCTTTTTTCAAATTCATGAAGTCAACTTCAACCTCGAAACTGAAACTGAGGCGCTTAGCACAAGACCCAGAGAGAACACCGGGAAGCCAGGCACACCTCAGAGATAACCCTGAGGACCTTCAGTACTTGCAGCAGTTTAATCTCAGAGATAACCCTGAGCAACGTCTGCTTTATCAACCCAAACCGGAGATAACCCCGGTGAGGGGTAAAATCATCATTTTGCCACCTCGACCCTACATTGTGCCGTCTTAACATCTCATACAGACATTTCTACATAGCAATGTTCCAAAAGAACCAAGGAGGTCCAATCCTGAGTGACTACTATACATGGCAGCACACCGGATAGAATTTGAAGCTTGAAGACCAAGGGCATGGTCCCATCTTCCGGACTTTGTACAACCTCTAATCTAATGTCATGGCGCAGCTCTCGATTACGGCGGTCCAAAATAGGTCTTATACACCTCAATCGGATGCCCGGATTGCAGTTTTGAAAGTTTGAACGGACATCACAGTGCACGCATGCACGTACTTTGAGATAGTTGGACTCGCAGAGCACGGGGAACCCCGGTTATTCGCAAGTACACCTACGGCTCCCCCCTCTATAAATAGAGGGCATGGGGTGGCCATTTTAAGAAAGACAAGAGGTGAGGAAGCCCTGTCCGATTTTTGCTGTACACACCCTAAACTGAGTGCTTTCTCATTTTAAACACTTGTGAGCTTATATATAGCTACTATTTTTACTGGCGGGAGTCGAGTGTTCATCCACTTAAAGTTATAGAAGTCTTCTTGGCAGTCCATTGTAAGCCTTCTTACACACTTTAAAGCCATTCTCTTCATCTTTGCACACACTGTTCTTCGCATTGAGAGTAATGTTGTGTGTGTATGCCCGAACTTTGGTCCGTGGTTTCATTTTAGTTTGTATATACATATATATATATATATACATATATATTTATATATGGACTAACATTATCGAGTTATGCCTCGATTGAGCCTGGACTCACGTCCGAAGTGTTTACTAGCTTATATATATATATATATATATATATATATATATAAGCAATAAATGCTCTGGATATAAGCAATAAATGCTTATATATATATATATATATATACTTATATATATAAACTGTGGCCGAACTATGTTCGATGAGCCTGGATTTTACATTTGGTGCCTTTACTGCTTTTATATATATATATTTACTTTTCGTCCCGCCTAGAGTTTACTTCATGGTGGTTGATCGTCTTTACAGCTTTATTTACATTTTTGATCCCCCATGGAGGTGCTTCGTGGTGGTTGATCTTGTTTTTACAGCTTTTCTTACATTTCTGATTCCCCATGGAGGTGCTTCGTGGTGGTTGATCATGTCTCTATATATATTTTTATCTCTTTTATATATTTACATTTCTTATCCCCCATAGAGGTGCTTCGTGGTGGTTGATCATGTATGTATATATATATATTTACAGATTATATATATAACTGCTTACGACTTTTCATATAAATTGCGGCATCATGTGAGCCTAGGAATCATGTGATCACAGATTCAGTCTACTGAATCTAGATTCGGTTCCCGTGATGGACATTTTTAGTTGTAAGCAGCTTGTAAATTTATTCACGGTGTTTGGATTTCCGTAGATGGCTCCCATGCCCATGAGGAATTCGGCACTACTTTGTACATTATTTTCTCGAAGATGCTTCGCATCTCGAAAATAAAAGCAATCCAGCCGAACATTTAATAAAATGGAAGTATCAAAAGGTCTCAATTACTACTGAGCATAAGGGTTTGAAAAACCACTTTCACAAAACATCACTGCCATATCTTGTTTAAAACTGAATTTTTACACAAATTCAGACCCTTTGTAGATAAGTGCGAACGAGGCCTCACACTACTTCCATATAACTGCACATTGACCCACACACACACACACACATATAAAAGTTTCTTGAAAAGTGGTGGTCACCGTTGTAACACGGATGTCGAGGGTGCTTAACACCTTCCCTCCGCATAATCAAGCCCCTGGACCATAATGAATCTCAATTTCATAGACCCGTTTATCAGTGTCACATCACTAGGTCATTGTGCAAACCTTTTCTCGATTGTGTTGGTACAACCATATAAAAAACCAACTGGCGACTCTTACAGTCCATTCGTCGACATATACATGTCGGACCTTTTCACAACTTGTTTTTTCAAACAAATCTCACCTAACATGAGAATGCCAAAGAACAAGAATAGAAAAGGGACAAATAAAAATCCTGACATCGACACATTCCTTAGCACTCGATGAGAGTTTATCACTTTTATGTTTTCGATCTCCTACAAGGTTATAGCCTAAGGTTTCCCCACCTAAGGTTCATAACCTAAAGATTTGATACCAACTTGTCACACCCCCAAATTCGGGTACTTCAATCCCACAGATTTGGTGTTCACTGTTCAATTAAATCATAACTAACTACCCATAAACAAAGGATATAATTAAACTCAAAAGTTTAAATAATAAAATTCCCATTATAGGGTTGTATAATCTCAAATAAATCCCAGGTCATCTAACCTTTATTATTATAATCATCCACGAAATATTAAAACATCATCATAATCAAATTTATTGCATAAGATTCATAAATAAATGGTAAATTAAACGTCTTATAATCAAGCACTTTGCCCTTGCCCTTGCTTGTAGAAAGCTCTTCAAACTTCTTAACTTCATCTGCATTGGTTTGTGCAAGAGTGAGCAAACAATTACCCACAAGAAGGATAGTATACAATAACATTCTATGAAAGATAATTAACTGAGCTTTCAATGGTAAAGTACTCTTATCGGAACAATAAACTCTAATTCAAAAGCTATGAGTTCAAAGGAATAATGAATTTTAAGTTAACAACATATATCAACATCAAAAGAATACACTGAGGGTCACAAGACCACGAACTATGTTATAGGTTATCAAGTTTCTACTTTAACCTTTAACAGTCTAAAAGACCATAATCATCTTCTATGTCCTAGGTTAACATGTGTTTCTACTGTAACCTTTAACAGTCTAAATGACTATATGAACCATCATCTTGTCTCCAAGTGATCAGCCCTTTGTACTATGTACCGCGTAAATATTTTAATGCCATTGCGTAGCTCTAAAATAATCCCCTGATATAGGGTTGTTCATCTCAGCTTAGATCATTAGGTTCGCTACCAAAGGAAATTTGATTTGGAATTAACTTCAAAGGAATTCTAGATCTTTAGAACGCTCATCAACCAAGTACTAGTTGAATCAAGTAGGGATCAATAACTATTCACAAGTTTGGTTACAATCGAATTATGCCAATGTATCAATAAGAGATAGGATATCATTGGTTTATCAGCTGAACAAGTATTAGTCATCGACTATGCACTCTTAAAACTATATAGATTCATAAGCAAACCAAATGAAGTTCGGTTTGGACTGACTTTAAGGGTAATTTAGAGTTTAGAACATTCATCAACTAAGAATTAGTTGAATCAATAAAGAATCGATAGTCAACTAAGAGTTCGGTACAATAATGTTAGATTGTACAATGACATTGGTGATCAGAGATCAAACAACAATTAATTCTAGCTGAACAAATGTTTTTCAACAAGAACAAGCTTTCAAAAATATTACAGACATTGAATAACTAAAGTAATCTCGTTTGGGATGAAGAAAAAAATATTAATTAACTAGCTCAATGAAAAGCGTAGTTTAGAAACTTACTCAACAATAATTCAGAGTTAAAGACTATGCATAACAATAACAAGTTAGGAACAAGAACTTGCATAATGAAAGATTAAAGTTAGAGAACTTGCTCAATTGAATAATAACTTCAAGAAACTTGAATAAAGTAAAGTAAGGTTAGGAGACTTGTATAACAATAATAACTTAACTGCTCAATAAAAGATTAGAGATAGAGAACTTGCATAAGTATAACATGACAGCGAAAAGTAAACATTGGTGAATAATAAAGTAGCAAAGGTTAGGGAACTTTCCTCTTGCGTAAGCTATATAATTACCACTCACGTACTCCAATATCCTACACATACCATTAGGATTATCACATTAATTAGCTACATACACATTATCCACATAGATTCAATTCTTATCTTAGTTAAGTTATAACCTTTAGCTTAAGTTTTAACCATATTAATCAACCACATAACACGAATCTGAAAACTCACTAAAATATAACATAATACTCTTAGCATCCAAATCACATTCTCAACTCTTACAACGTTGAGTTTCAATCTAATATAACTTATTAATCAATACTATATTTTTTCTTAGTCAAACAAGAAATTCATTCAAGTTTTTTTAAGTGTTCCTAGGACTCCTTATTAGTTTTATATTAATCACATTCCATATCTTGTAATGTTCATTTCATTTTAATTAAAACACTTTTTAAGTTCATTAACACTTGTCACGGCGTTTCGACGTTCATTCATCGCATGCCCGATTCGTCTCGCTTGCATACGCTTAGAATGCGTATACAACTTATCTAAAACATCATGTATTAATGTTAAAAATCATTATATTTACTAATATTCATGTTTTATAACTTAGAACAATATTTTTTATCGTCAGAAGTACTACACTTGTATACGTGCATGCCATTGCCTCCGAATACATATCAGTCCTAAAGATGCTCATTTTTACCCCTGTTTCCGACCTCAAATAGAAACATTTAAAGAATGAAAGTTATAGGTCTACTCATTATCTTTCTGAATCATCCTGAATCGCCTCAATCGGAGTACGTATGAAAATGTTATGACTATTTTACCAAAAGATGTCAAAATAGTCGCATCTGACACTCCATGTGCACAGCTGCACCCAAATAAGGCTTGGGAACAGTGCAGCTGCGCCCTAGAGAGTAAATGCACCCCAATAGACTTAGGGCAAAGCGCAAGTGCGCCTAATAGTAGAACCAAGATTAGTAGTTTACTGTTCTTGTGATTTTTACCATTTTCTCCTATTAATCCTCATAGCTTAAGCTATACACATCCAAATTAGTTCATTTTCGATTCTATAGATTTGTAATTCATAGAACTTCAACATACCAAAGAGTTAACAATTTACAAAAACATTAACTAACCCAAATCTTGACCCAAAACTCATGTTTATACTAAATTTTCATATTTTAACATGTTTAGCGAATTCATTCACTACGAAATCGTTTCTTAACCAAATTGATTCATTCAACTTGAGTTATTTTCATTTTTCTATATATTAACAATAACATTGATAAAATAACTAGTTTTTACATGAATTAAACTTCAATGTTGGACTTAAAATAGACCAAAACATATATATTCCATCAAAACACAATTTCTTTAAACTAAATCATGTATACATGAATTTAATCCCTACAACTTAATTATAACAACATAGCATGATTCATATATACTCAAAAACATACTAAACAGATTTCTAAACCAATTCATCCATAAAAATCCAATTTTCAAAGAAACTAAGAACACATAAACTAAAACTAAAAATTTAGAAGATGGTTCCAAGGCTTTGACAAACTTTCTTCTTTCATTTGATTCCCAATTCTCAGAGAATTCTCAATTTCTTTGTAATTCTCTCTTGTTCTTCCTTTGTTTTTTTTTCTCTTTTAACTTTAGCCTTAGGATTATATGTATACACTAACTAATATAATATGCAGCCTAAGTTTTCAGGTTAAGAACCAAAAATACTTTATTAGTTATAATATGCCAAAGGCCACAAGGCCATGTTTTGCAATCCTATGCAAAATCTCCTTTTAATTTATTAATATATTTTCCTTATATTATAGTTTCCTTGTCACACCATTATTTTGTTAATTTAATTAAGTTAAATTTTTACACTTAACTTACAATTACAACTATAATTTTCATTATAATTATATTTATGCTTCACACATTATTACATATCTAATTTAATTATTAAATTAAACTAGAACATCACCACTACACAACGTTACTATTATCAAATAATTTATTTAATTTAATTATTTTATTAAACTAAATCTTCAATCCATAAAATTACCATACATTAATTAAGTTAATATACACACTTAACTAAATTAGTACAAAACAATTTCATCGAATATTTATTTATCTCAATAAATAAATCAACTCAAATATTTATTTAATTCAATAAATATTTAAAATTAAACATAAAATTCTCGTTCGTTACATCCTTCCCTCCTTAAAAGGATTTTGTCCCCAGAATCACAACTCAATAAATTCATTCATTACATTCTCCCCCTCCCCCTTAAAAAGATTATGTCCCCAGAATCGCTATGCATATACTAAGGAAATAATTGAGGATATTCTTCCACCATTTTATCTTCAATTTCCCACACAGCTTGTACATCGTTGTGGTTCCTCCAGACTACCTTAACAGAAGATATTACTTTTTTTATGAGTACTTGCTCTTTCCTATCAACCATTTAGACATGAACTTCTTCGTAAGATAAATCTTTCTCAAATTTTAATGATTAATACTTTATGACATGCTTATAATAAGGTCTGTACAGTTATAGCCATGAAACATGAAAACATTGCGAATACTAACTGTAGAGGTAATGCTACCTCATAAAAACTAAGAACCTCGGTTTCAGCTTTCCCATTTTACTAAATTTTATATTTTTCTTCAAGTGAGATGTTCTAAAAAAACGAAGCTATCTACTATAAATTCTCACTTCTGACAATGTTGGTCCACATATTTCCTCTGTTTATCTTGAGCAGCTAACAATCTTGCTTTTATTACTTGACGATCTCTGGAATCTGTTATACGGTACACCAATGTTTTTCATGATGAACACAACTAAAAGTAAATGGTCATTGTAATTCTTCTTAGAATCCAGAACATAAGCGCTTAGCATACCTTCTGATGTCTAAATTGTTCTTTTAGTTTTCCAATCAATTTGTAGATGACATAACGTACTCATCTACAATATGTTCTAAATATCTGATTTATTACTGATGAAGGCTATTGATAATTTAATTATTTTTAGTCATAATAATCTTTACTGGGCTATTTTTGCTCACCCTTTTACTTCACAATTCCTTTCAGGTAGTAAGAGTGTAGCTGGGTCGAGCGGGGATAACATGAGAATAGTGTGATGGTCCGAGACTGTGGAAGTTTCTCCATACATTATAAAACTACATGATAATATATAATTGTATTGAGGACTTAAGATGTGTGTGTCGTATTTTATACGTCACTTAATAATTGGTTTTGGTGAACAACAATAGGGTGATGAGAACCTGACTTTGAAAGCGTCAAAAATGCACCCCATTAAAATGAGGAGGACATAATTGTACTAAGAACTTAAAGGGTGTGTTCCCACTATCATACATGATGTCTGACCACATACAAACTCATGTTATCATAAGATATGGTTTTGAACATCCACTTACTGACAATATCTATTAGCATTATCTATATAATCTTGGAGTATGATTGGAATATAATTCTCAGTTTGAGATAATAAAGATAATTATATGGCAAGAAGATACACACCATTGGAATGAACAAGATAGTAATCTTCTCGTTATTCTTTGGGGTCTATTGGGTCAACCAAGGTTAACGCTCAAGTCCTATGATATCTATTATAACTTAGATGCATGGCCTCCCATATATGAAGGCTTCCTTGAGCATTTTCTAAAGATTTTAATTCCTAAAATAGTTATCGATTGTACCTTTATGTAAAGTATCATTGGTTTGGAGTGTGAGTACTGTTATTTGTATCGAAACTCACAGCTTATGTGTTGTCGTATTTTGCATGATAGTTGTATTAATGAAGTTTGTATTTGGATTCTGTACCATATTTTTGGCGAATCAAAATGGGTTGTGTGGACATATTTTACGGGCGTCACATTTGGTATCAAAGCTTAGGGACATGGTCTCTGGCGGAGATCTGAGACTAGAACTAGGAGGGGATAGATGAGTAATATCCTTCACTAGTATGTGTCCTACCTAAGCTAAATTTTCTTACTTAATAAATTGACAAATTGTAATATGTCAATTAACCTTTGTTTTGAAGCTGTATTCTGGAATGATATCTGAAATCCAAGAGATGAGCAATGGGGAAATCATGATGCAGAGGAAATGACCGGGAAGATACAATCTGAAAAGAAAATAAGGTATTCTCATCTCTTCGAACTACCAGGTACGTAAATTTCGGGGACAAAATTTCACAAGGAGGGGATATTGTAAGACCCCAAATTTTATGAAATAAGTATTCAATTTTCTTATAATTATTATTTTATTCAGTAAATGGTTAAATTGATAAAAGGTTAAAGTTAAGGGTGATATGTGAAAATTTTAGAAAGTAAGCAAGTGGTCATTAAATATTCGTTTGGTCGGGGAATATTCTTTTATCGGGGAATATCTGTATGACGATGCAATCATTGGTGGACCACACAATAGAATGACAGTTGGATATAAAAAATGACATAAATAATCTTTTTATAAAAATAACGGCAAAACTTTTACTGTTGACTGTTGAAATACCCGATGATAAAAGTATAGTAATACGCGTTGTTGCACAGTAACACATGGTATTGCACAATATCTCTGATTATTGATGCTTACGTAAGAAGCCACTCAGTTTTATTCAAGAATTGCTACAGTGGTTGCTGCATAGTATCTCATATTATTGATTCAATTATTCTCACAATATCATCTGCACAATATTTTATATTATTACATCAATAATTGAGACGGCACAATTATTCATATTATTATTTTCATTATTGACATTGTAGAAAGTTCTGTCGAGGAAAGGGGTTATGTTATTTAATTGTGCGCCAATAAGGAGAAGTCCTTATTGGAAACCCCCCTCTTTCCTGTGAATGATCTGGTTGTCAATATTGTGAGTTATAATATTAATGATGAATAATTATTGAAAGATTAAAAATGTGTTTATCAAAGATAAACGATTTAGGGTAAATATTTATTCAATTTTTGATAGAAATAGAGGGGTTTATCATGAAGTATTTGTTGTAAGTTTGGCTTATTACATGGACCCCCACTTACACATTTTTCAAAATTGCTCGGTAGAAAGTTATCTCAGTTTTATTTTATTATTATTATAATAGTAATAAAATAGATAACTTTTTATATAAAATAGAATACTTTTTATATTATTTATAAAGTTATTTATTTTATTAGATTATAAATCGAATATATTATATTTTATATAAATTTTTTGTTTTATTAGAATATTTTATTACACAGTAATGAATAGTAAAAATCAAAATTTTCGCCCAAGAAATCGTCTGAATTTTACTGTGCGCCTGTGATTATTTTTCTTAAATAGTGCCCTACCATTCTCCTATAAATAGGATGCTCAGTTAAGAAATAAAAATCACACCAGAATCGGAGAATTCTTCTTGTATAATATTGTGCGTATTTCTTTCTAGTATAAGAATACTTTGAGTGTTGCTAATAGTGAAAGATTTCATATTATTCCGCTATACCAGTAAGAATTAGTCTTCTACTAAGGTAAGGGTATTATTTATTTCATATTCGTAAGAGATATTATTTTTCGTATTCGTAAGGACTTTTATTTTCGTACAATATTCGTAAGGAATATTATTTTCGTTCAATATTCGTAAGGGATATTATCTTCGTTCAATATTCGTAAGGAATATTTTTTTCATTCAATATTCGTAAGGGATATTATTTCCGTTCAATATTCGTAAGAAATATTTTCTTTCTTTTATACTCTATAGTATGTAAGTATTATTATTTCATTTCATATTTCTAAATCTACACTTATTTTGATAAGTATTGCTTCTATAATCCCTGAAATTAGTAGAATATCCTTGAGTTTTGCACTTCATCTAGTATCGTTTCATTGAAATATTGGTCTGAACTTTCTTATGAAATTTTAATATTTTCATTCAGGGTACTATTCACGGGGTATTATTCATAGAGTACTATTCATATGGTACTATTCACGACAAATATGGTTTCTTTTCTGTCCAAATTATTTTTGATACATGGATATCATTTTTGAATTTTACTCCATAGTTAGTTATAATGCTGACAATTTGGACATTATTGAACTCTGGATAAACTGAATTATAAATCTCCAATATTTATCCTTGATCTTACTTGATTGATTCATTATATCATTGTTATCATTCTAATGCTTATATTGTGGTGAAAGTCATCTTTGGCACGTAGTGCATAGATGGACTGTTGATTGGTATTGGTATATGACCAATAATTATGTATTGGTATATGTTAGTTCCAAGAGGCACAATAGTTATCTAGAAGGGTGGTTGAATAGATATTTTAAAATCTTTTTCGAACTACTTGTTGGTTTTGATAATAACTTAAACACAGCAGAATTGTGAGTTGTTTGTTTCCCTTTAAGATATAACGAGTTAATGAGTGTTGAACATTTATAGCAGTTATAGCAGGAATGTAAAAGACACAATGTTTTTAAATGGTTCAGAGCACTTAAAGCTCCTAGTCCACTGTCGACGTCAGGATTTTTATTTGTCCCTTTTCTATTCTTGTTCTTTGGTGTTCACATGTTAGGTGAGATTTGTTTGAAAAAACAAGTTGTGAAAAGGTCCGACATATATATGTCGACGAATGGACTATAAGAGTCGCTAGTTGGATTTTTATATGGTTGTACTAACACAACCGAGAAAAGGTTTTCACATTGACCCAGTGATGTGACACTGCTAAACGGGTCTGTAAAACAAAGATTCATTAGGGTCTGGGGGCTTGATTATGCGGAGGGAAGGTGTTAGGCACCCCCTGACATCCGTGTTACCACAGTGCCCGCCACTTTTCAAGAAACTATTATATAAATGTGTGTGTGTGTGGGTCAATGTGCTGTTATTTGGAAGTAGTGCGAGGCCTCGTTCGCACCTATAGACAAAGGGTTTGAATTTTATATAAAAATTCAGTTTTAAACAAGATATGGCAGTGATGTTTTATAAAAGATGTTTTTCAAACCCTTATGCTTAATAGTAATTGAGACCTTTTACCCTTCCATTTTTTATTAAGTGTTCTGCTTGATTGATTTTATTTTCGAGATGCGAAGCATCTCCGAGAAAATAATGTACAAAGCAGTGCCGAACTCCTCGTGGGCATGAAAACCATCTGAGGAAATCCAAACACTTTGTGAATAAATTTACAAGTCGCTACATTTGAAAATGTCCTTCACGAGGAACCAATCTAGATCCAATGAGATCAATCTGTGATCTCACGCGATTCCTAGGCTCACATGATGCCGCAATTTATATGAAAGCGATGGCGATTATATTTATAAAAGCTATAATATATATATATATATATATATATATATATATATATATATATATATATATATATATAAAAGCATGATCAACCACCACAAAAGCACTCATCAAACATAGTGACAAAATATAAGTAAATATATATATATATATATATATATATAAAGCAATAAAAGCACTCAGGATATAAAATCTAGTCTCATCAAACATAGTTCGACCACAGTTTATATATATAAGTACACACACACATATATATATATATATATATATATATATATATATATATATATATATATAAAGCAAGTAAACGCCCGTATATAAAATCCAAATTTCATCGAATGTAGTTCACACACAATTCATATATATATGTATATATATATATATATATATATATATATATATATATATATATATATATATCTGAAAGCAAATAAACGCTCTGCAGACGTAAGTTCAGGCTCAATCGAGACATAACTCGATAATATTAGTCCATATATAAATATATATATATATATATATATATATATATATATATGTATATATGTATATATATATAAACATTGAAATGAAACCAGACAGAAGTTCGGGCCAACACACGCAACACGACTCTCAACGTGAAGAATAATGTGTGCAAAGATGAAGAGAAAGGCTTTAAAGTGTGTAAGAAGGCTTACAGTGGACTGCCAAAGAAGACTTCTATAACTTTAAGTGGAGGAACACTCGGCTCCCGCCGGTACAAATTGTAGCTATATATGAGCTCACAAGTGTTTAAAATGAGAAAGCACTCAGTTTAAGGTGTGTACAGAGAAAATTGGACAGGGCTTCCTCACCTTTTCACTTTTTTTAAAATGTCCACCCCAAGCCCTCTATTTATAGATGAGGGAGCCGTAGGTACCTGGGGTTAGCCGCAGATGTACCTGCGGCTGCCCGGGGTGCTCCGGTCTCCGCAAGTCGCGCCGTCTCAAAGTACGTGCATGTGTGCACTATGATGTCCGCTCGAACTTTTAGAACTGCAAACTGGGCCTCTAATTGAGGTGTATAAGACCTATTTTAGACCAGCGTTGTCGAGAGCTACGCCATGACATGGGATTAGAGGTTGTACAAAGTCAGGAAGATGGGACCATGCCCTTGGTCTTCAAGCTTCAAATTTTATCTGGTGTGCTGCCTTGCGTAGTAGTCACTCGGGATTGGACCTCCTTGGTTCTTGTGGGACATTGCTTTATAGAAATGTCTGTATGAGATGTTGAGACGACGCGATGTAGGGTCAAGGTGGCAAAATGGCAATTTTACCCCTCACCGGGGTTATCTCCGGTTTGGGCTGATAAAGCAGACGTTGTTCAGGGTTATCTCTGAGATTGGATTGCTGCAAGTACTGAAGGTCCTCAGGGTTATCTTTGAGGTGTGCCTGTGTTCCCAGTGTTATCTCCGGGTCTTGCACTGAGTGCCTCGGTGTGAGTTCCAAGGTTGAAGCTGATTGAATGTATTTGAAACAAGCATTTCTGGGGTTATCTCCGAAACATCAATTGCACTCCTTGGGGTTATCTCCAAGGATAGCACTGCTATTCTCGGTGTTGTTTCCGGGATTGGAACTGAGCATCTCGGGGTTATCTCCGAGAAAGAACTGTCCTCTCCGGTGGAATTTCTGGTATTTGAATACATTATCTTTCAGGGTTATTTCTGAAAGACGAATCTGCCCTCCTGCAATGTTAGTGACATGTGTGCAAAAAATTTTGAGTGTTTACAGATGACCCTCTTTATCATATTCATGCAATGCAATGGCATGGGTAGGATAAAGAATCCTAGACACTTGAAATGCAACAAGATAAACATGAAGCCATGTGCAGTGATATGATGCAAATGTATGATGCATATGTTTTACCGAATTATTCTCCAATATGGTGGGAAGATTGCCGGCTCCCTATTGCGTCTATCGGGGATGGCAATAGATAAGCAGCCTGATGAACTGTTATGGACGTGCGATCCACAGCTACCAGGAATCTTTAGGATTTTTGATATTGGGGTTATCACCAAAGTCTTGAATCCTTGATACAGACTTTATACTGAAGATGTATCTCTCATGTACAAGAGACTCTGTGGGGATGTAACTCTGTCTGTTTGAGGATGTGTATAACATATTCCATCATCGGTCCTCCCCGATGAGGATGATCCTTCCTGGTTTGTATTGCCAGGACATATCAATGTTCTGTCAGAGTTACTCCCAATAGTTTGTTTTATCAGGGTTGCCTGACCTTCGCTGACATGTACATCACCGGATAATATCCCTGTTTGGCAAACTGTCAAGGTTTCTTGACCTTCATTGACTTGTGCATCAATGGAAAATGCGTGACACCCCTGCCGGGGATTTCTTTTGTTAATACATCCACCAATGGATTAAATCATCGGATGGTTTTTGATTCTTTGATGGATTTACCTGCCATTGGCTGAAATAATGTTAAGGTTTCTTGACCTTCATTGACACGTACATCAACGGATGAAGATGCGTGATACCCCCGTCGGGGACTCTGTATTTGGACAGATGAAAATGTGTGATGCCCCCGCCGGGAATTCTTTATTTGAAAATGTGTGATGCCCCCGTCGGGGATCTGTGTTTGGAATTATGACCCCAAACTGATGGCATTGGACCTGCGTAAGGTATTTCCGAGTGTGATTTTCAACTGCTGAGATCATCAGTATAGTATACCCTATATTAGGGCTAATACCAATGAATGATATGAAAACCATAATTCGGCCCATGAAAACAAAGATTTCAGGCTATTCTGCTCAATCGCATAGCATTTTTATCCCTGATTTGACCTTTTCAGCTTGTGAGATCTCCTTTGCAACTCAAACTGGATCGAGCCGGAGGGGTGGGACCCACGCAGGGGTGCCACCATCTAAGTAGAGGTTATGCTGGAGCATTAGATATCAGAGAGACAGGTTTTCTGGTTTAGTACCCAAGAGTTGACTCCTACATTGGAGGAGTATGATCGATTGACGGCTTTTCCCTTAGACAGACCTTGCGCTCATATCTCTGTCGGAGATATGCGCTGACAGTTTATGACCATCACTGGGTTACGGCGTAGAGTAGTAGAGGATGAGATTACATCCGGTCATGTACTATCCCAACGTTTCCTGATAGATATGTTTGGCTCATTGGACAACTATGAACGACATTTTGGGGATTTCACCACACCAGAGGATCAGTGGCGTTTGGCCAGAGTGGATGTATTCGTGATGTGCATAGTGGCGTATGTGTATATCCCACGATATATGGATGAACTAGACATCAATGTTATCATGGCAGCGAGAGCCCGCAGGGAGGGTCGTACCATCATTCCGATGATTGTGGCGGAGACGTTGAGGTCGACCATATTTTTCAGTACCTACCCTGCATGGGTATTCACAGGCAGTTCGGTCATATTGTATGTGTGGTTTATGTCACACTTGAGACCGATTGGCACTTTTCGTCGACACGGGTACTGATTTACCCATGATATAGCTATGTCTAACTCCTTTCAGCAATCGGAGTGTACAGACGCTATGTCTTGGTCGATATTCCTGGTGTAGATCAGAGATCCGTTTGGCATCCTATCGTGCACAAGGCTCAGCTCACCCTATAACTTTATTACTCGTGCTCCGGGCACGGATTATCTCCCTCTGGCTAGTTTGAGGGGCATGACTACCTACCACACACTGGTTGTGATGTCACAGTTTGACAAGTTCCAGGACTTCCATCCTTTTGAGGGGTCGTTAGGTCAGAATTTTACTTCCTACCATCTATCAGTGGAGGACCGATCCCGGGTGTATTCATGTTGGGATCAGCGTGAGATAGCTGATTTTTCTATTAGCCATCCAGGCTGTTCGCTAGAGTATTTTGCATGGATAGAGACAGAGACTTCATCGGTTATGGCAGTATCCACAGGGCCGGGTATAGATTTAGATGGTGGAGTGTCCATGGAGGACATTGATTCACACACCGAGGATGAGCCATCCGGGCTGTTCGTCAGAGTATTCTGCGTGGATGGATACAAAGACTTCATCAACTGCGACAGTATCCATAGGGCCGGGTACTGATTCAGATGGCGGAGAGTCCATGTAGGACATTGATTCATATATCGAGGATGAGTCATTTATCGAGTTGCCAACAACTCTATTAGATTCTTTCCAAGACTAGTACTATTGTGATCCAACATTCAACACAGTACTTCAAGCAGAGTCTCTATTTGATGACCTTCACGAGAGATCAGGCCAGAGCCTTGATGTTGACAGCTCTTGATGGGAGAGACGCCGCTCTATTAGAGAGAGACAAGGCATTAACTCGTAGAGATGCTGCTGTTGTTAAGCGGGATGAGGCCAGATCAGCCAGAGATACCGTGACAGTCGAGAGGGATAGCTCCATATCTGCCCGAGATGTAACCGTCACAGATAGCACAACAATATGGTCCATGACTACTGGCATGATTGCAGAGATGAGCACATACATTGATGAGCACAGAGTCACCATGCAGATGGATGTAGATCTATTAGCTCGTGTGGATACCCTTGTATAGGAGACCACAACGTTACCTCCTTCTTTTGAGAGGGATGCCATGTTGGGCTTGATAGCTCGCATATACACTAATTTGTAGATGGACTTGTATTTTCCTGCACAGACTAGCTTAGCCATTTTTTTATGTACAATTCTTATTGTATATATCAAACAACATTATATATAGCAGGGAAATATATTTTTGATCACTTCCCTTTTAGTTATGCCTTGTTGCTTGCTTGATGTTTTGCCTGCTTCTTCAGGGCTTGTGATCTTGATGTATTCTGAATTCATCCTTGATAGGTGGACATTAAAATGTCTCAGGATCTGTCAGAATGGATCACTGATCTGTGTGTATTCCCTACCATCTTTTTGGTGTCTTGGGACTGGTTTCTGTATGGAAATGTGGAGAGGAGTGTGGCTTTTCCTCTATGAGATTGACCGCACCACAGATGGTCACCAGTACTCTTATTTAGTAGGAGCCTAGTTAATTCCATCTCTTATTGATTGGTATTGCTCTTCGAGGCACAACTGTAACTTAGATGGTCACCGAATCTCCTATTTAGGAGGAGGTCGGGTAGTTCCATCCCTTTGGTTTGAAGCCGATGAAATGTAGTGGATTGAAGTTTGATCCTAGTACCAGATGACAAGTCTTTATGTTTTGGTAGGGGGTGAGACTGAACCATGAATGGCTGCCTACGTACTCCTATTGAAGAGGAGATCAGGTCTGCGTAGTTTGAACCTGGTGTAAGAGGTTCAACGCTAAATGTGAAATATTTAAATGGGTGTAAAAGCTTTATTGGTGAAGAATGGTGTAGAAATATTTTTGTTGTTTTTATTTTATATTGTTTTTGTTTTTTTTATTACGACCGGGCCATATAAAACATGGTTGCCTACGTACTCCCAGGTATCGGGGAGATCAGGTCGACGTAGTTCATGTGAGAGCCCCAAATCCGGGTCCCAAATCACCATGGATCTGATACAATCATTCTATAACTATTACGGAAGATATAAACATAAATTGTTTATACAATAAACTTTACACACTATTCTCCAAGGTCGAGCAACCTTCACTTAATACATAATTCATAACTTCTTTGACTTATAATAACATTAATATATAATACTGTTTCAAATCTAACTGCACACGTATACTAAAGCTGGAACTGTCTTAGACCTTTCCTTGTATCCGACGTATTCGTCTAAATCTGCAATGTTTATCATGATATAGCAAGGGTGAGCAATATGTTTGCCCATCAAGTATAAGTTTATTTAAGGATATATCATGATTGAATGAATTTGAAAAATAAGTTGGCTATAATTCAACAATATAGTTGTGAATTAGCAGGAACAAATTTTATATAGCTTAACAACATTAAACATGAACACACATATATATATATATATATATATATATATATATATATATGGACCGAATGGTAATGAAGGTGATCAGCCTTTCATACTTGATGAATACATGCAGTACGCACAGAGTGTAATTTAATAATTCTTAGACATGACAATCAAAAAAGATTAACCACACGTATATATGAATAAACAACTTCATGTCGAGTTAATAAAAACTTGCATGAATCATTGATTACCGCTATGCAATTTAATAAGCTTTGTCTGAAGACCTAATATTAATAATATTTATTTCTAAGTTAGAATAATATCATCACATTATTTAAAATAACCTAAACACATTATCACATAATCATATCCGTTTATAATACACATAAAACATATCCTCAAGTTAAACTTCGACAGTCTGAGTCGAGTTCGGTACAACTTTGACATCCCGACAGTCTAGTCGGATAAATATCGAGTTTAAGTTCAATTAAACTCTGTCTAAACATTTAACCATTATCTAAGATAATTTAATAACAGTAAAAATATTTTTTCGTAAGCTCGTAATAATTTGTAAATAATTATTACTATTTATCATAATTTTTCAATCATTAATATCGTATTTATATGAATTAAATATCACTTAATTCCTTTATCATTAATATTTATTTAATACTAAATATTAATGAAAATCATAACATAATATTATAACATATCAAAGTATTTTTAATACCTTCAAATCATATTTATATAATTTTAAACCTTTAAATCCATTATCCGATAATTTCTTTTAATATTAAAATATTAATATTTTCATGACAAAATATCAAAAGTTATATTTTATAACTTAAAAATATTTTTATAACACTTAAATCATTTTTACATGATTTTTAAATCATTAAATATATTTTTCCATAAATTATTTAATATATTTAATATTGATTAATTAATGAAATTCATCATAGAGTATTAAAAGTCATTAAAAATACCTTCAAATATTTTTTATACCATAATATAATTTTTCATGATTTTTCATGTATTAAAATCATTTTAAATAAATTATTTAATATTATAATTAAATAAATTAATTACCATTATTATTCCAAAATTATTAATTATTTATGAAATATATTCAGAATAATTAAAAACTAATTTTTGGACTTTAAAATAATTTTTAGGAATTTATTTTGAATTTTTCATAATTAAAAACTATTTATTTTAATTTATTAATTAAAATAATTAATTTTAGGAATTTAATTATTAATAAATGGCCATATAAATTGACAGGTAACTGTATATATAGGTGTTCTTAATGAGCCTTCGAGTGCCTGCAACGCTTCATGCGCAGCATACCCAAGGTGCTCACTTTGACCAGTTTTAATTCTATGTTCTTGTTTCTTTTTGGGTTCGATTTTGTGTTAAAGTTGTAGTACTTATGTAATACTACAATAGCATACCTAGTTCATGGCCATAACACATCAGATCCGTGAGTTATAAGGTAACAAAAATCTTGTCAGGCTTGTTCTTCTTTTTCTGGGTTACCCAAAAATGAAGAACAACCAAGGTACCTACTTAGCAGGCTTGAATCCTTGCTTTCCAAGTTATGTTTGTGTGTTATAAAAGTTAAATCCTATAATCTTGATGTCAGGGTACAACAACATATACTTATTTCAGTCCAACAATATCACCAAGTCAAAATCTGAGCCGGTCAAAGTGCATGACAAAAAATGTTCTTGGTGAATTCTAAGTTTTCCAGAAATTCATCCAGACAGTTGGTCAACGCTTGTTTGACCACTGATATTATTTATTCTGTTTTTAATTTGGGTGATCTAATAACATGGATTAGTAGGTCATACACCAGTCTACAACATCCAACCAACATCATGACCAGAAACATAAAACACGGCAATATCTAGAGCCTGTAAAAACTTGTCAGACAAAATCTGGGTTTCTGGGTTGCCCAGAAACTCAGATTTCCTGATCGGTCAACGTACTTTCACCAAGCATATCTTTCAATCTACACATGATCTGGGCTTGATTCAAGTTCCAGATCAAAGCCCTTACAACATACTACAAGTTTATAACTTAAAACACAACAAACAATTAACACATAGAGATCTAGAAGCCCTGACATGTGACTGTCAGAAAATATTTACAAAATTTTTCAGATTTATGAAATCATCAATTTCGAGCACTTTGATATTATGGATTTGGGATCTAACAACCCAGATCACTAAATGACATCTTATTACATGACTTTAAACAATAAATTACAACATATAACATAAGATCACATGATTTCAAAATTTTAGGGTTTATACCTCTTTCATACTTTGATTCTTGATTATGATCTTTGATCCTGATCTAGGAAAGTTATGCACTGAGAATGGCTTTACACATGACCCTCTTTAACTCCAACTCTCGAATTTTCAGAGAGAGAATGGGTTTGCTTGGTTTGAGAAATAAAGTAAGTGATTTTTCTTACTTTTCTCTTTTAATCCATTTGATTCATTGTATCTAATTACTTGGTGTCATTGTTGGATCAATTATGGCTGAGATGGCTGCCTTTAGTTGGTCACCAACTCTTATTTTGGTAAGATTTGCAAGCAACATACTAAATAATGCACAAAGGGTACTTTAGTCATTTTTGTTTTTATTTTAATGGCATACTAGTCTTTTGCCCTAACCCTTAGGGTTTAGGGTTTAACCCTTAAGGTTTAGGGTTTAACCCTAAGATCTTGTAATTTAATTTCTAAAATTTCCAAATTTCGGTTTCCAAAATAGAAAATTAATATTTCTAAATTATAATTAGAATTCTCTAATTATATTAAAATTTACTGATCATGAATCAAGCTTGATAATTAGGATTAACATTTCCTAATTAATTTTACTAATTTAGCAATTAAGTTTCATAATTATGAATTAGGGTTTATAACCTAAGAATTAGGGTTTCCAATTAAAATTAGGGATTCAAGTAAATAATTAGGGTTTTCCCTAATTTAGTTATAATTAATGACGTTAAACCTTATACCAGTATTTAAATTCCTAAATTAGGCTTTTCAACTCCGAATTATGGTTTTAAATTCCCAGAACTAAAATTAGGGTTTCCAGAACCGGTTTTAGGGTTTCTTAGAAATCGTAAGAATTTTCTAACTGAACGTTGACGTTCTTAATATAATATTAGGGTTTTCCACTGATACAGCTTATCTGGTCAACCCTTGACCCTTAACCACATACTGTACCCATATAATACCATATACACATAACATAATCACTTATATACTTAATCCTGAATAATTCACCAAAAGATTTTTAAATCCATAGAATTTCTTCTCGGAAATCTCAAATCCATTCATTTATTTTCTATCTAGGTTTATTATTTAACCTTAATTCAATATTTTTGTAAGACCCCAACTTTTATGAATAAAGATGAATTTTCTATAAATATCATTTTTGAATATTTTGGAGTGAATTTAATATAATGTTATAGTTGTGGGTAATATTAATAAATTTTGCAAAGAACGTAAGTTGTTATATTTTATTCGATTGGTCAGGGAATATTCATTTTAATAGGGATTATTCGTACGACGACACAATCATTGGTGGACCCCACAACGAAATTATTGTCGGATTGAGAAAACGACAAAAATATCTTTTTATAAAAATAATGACGAAAGTTTTACCGTTAACTATTGAAACTCCCGGTGTTAAAAGTAGAGTAATACGTGTGGTTGCATAGTAGCACACGTTATTGATTATTGATGCTTACGTGAGAAGTTACTTAGTTTTGTTCAATTATTGCTACAATAATTGTTGCATAGTATCTCACGTTATTTGATTCAATTATTGTTGATATTTTTATATATTATTAATTCGATAATTGAGACGATAAAGTTATTAATATTATTATTTACAATATTGACGATGTCTAGAAGTTCTATTAGTGAGAGGTTTTGTAAGACCTCAAAATTTTTTTAAATAAAAAGGAATTTCCTTTATTTATTATTTTGAAATAGTAAGGGTTGATTTGATTAATGTGGATAGTTAAGGGTTAAATATGAAATATTTCAAAATAAGCAAGTGGTTATAAAATATTCATTTTTGTGGGGAATATTAAATTTGGTGGTGGAATTATTCATATTTCTGTCGTGGGAATATTCAGCTGCAGCGATGGAATATTCGACGCGATTGCGTATGTATGCGGGTCTCTATAACGGAATGAAAAACGACAAATATAAGTTGGTTAAAAATAACGTAGAATAGTTATTACCGAATAAGACCGTTGGAATACCCTAAGTGGCTAAAATACAAGAATACGTGTGGTTGCATTAGAAAGCACAATGCCAGATTGCATTGCAGATTGTTGAATTATTGATCCTTACGTGAAGGCACTACTCAATAATTTTCACGGTGAGTTCTTTATTCAATATTTTATTTATTGATTCAATAATTCTTTGCGTTGATATTTTATATTATTGTTGTTCAATAATTGTCTTTTACGCCGGATCAATAATTCATATTATTTGAATAATATTATTAGATAGCATTATTGGCAATGTCTAGAAAGTTACATCGAGGAGAGGTTTGGTCACCCATAATTGCGCCCGATGAGAGAAATCCTTATCGAAAGCCCCTTTCCTCGAGCGGCTGGTTGTCATAATTGTGATTCTGTAATATTATTTGTGAATAATTAATTATTGATTCATATGATAAAGAAATATTTATTTTATGTGGATATAAATGATGGATTTATTTATGTGGTTATAAATGAAGAAATTATTGTTGAGATCGATTTTACAGTTGTATTAAAATTAAATCGTGGGTTTTGAGATATATATCGAGGGTTATAATTTTTAATCCGACCGTTGGATTAATAATTTTTTTTGGGTATGTTATACATACATAAGTTGAGTATATGTCCACAAATTTTGAACCGTTAAAAATGCACGAATGATTTGTTGTGAATTTTAAGAGGTGTAAAATTAGGTTTATAATTGATTTTGGTGGAAAATTCTAGAATTGAGTGGGCCCCACTTGTGGTTGGTGAAGAAATGTGCTGAATTTTATTTCAAATGTGGTGGGTGGCAATAGTAGCAGGTAAAGCCATCAGGTAGCAGGTCAAGTCTGCTTGGCTAACATTTTCCTATAAATAGAGGGCTAAGTTAGAATTGAAAATCACACCAGAAACAAAGTTTTCTCTCTTTCTCTCTCTATATTATTGAGCGTATTTTGTGAGTATTTAGATACTTTGAGAGTTCTTTGTTTAGTACAAGTTTCATTCGAAGATCACTTCCACCTTTCCTTAGAATCTTGATTCTTTGAGGTAAGGGATGTTATTTTCTTTTCAGATGATATTATTTCTTCAATATCATTATCTGAAATATTGGTTGGAACTTTTATCAAATTTGGAACTTTTTCATGTCGGGTTACTATTCTTGGGTTACTATTCATGAGTTACTATTCACGAGTTACTATTCAAGAGGTTACTATTCACGAGTTACTATTCACGAGTACTATTCATGAAGCGTGAAAATGTTTTTGTGGAATTTCTATCTTTTGGTGTCTGAGTTTTACTATTCACGATATACTGGCACTATTCACGATATCTGACACTATTCACGATACGGCACTATTCACGTGATATCAAGACTATTCATCGAAAATAAAATTTCTTCTTTTAGTCCAAAATATCTATTCGGATACTAGCTTTGATTGTATCCATAATTTTACACCACTATGATTATTTTGAGGTATTGTTGGATATAAAACAAAGTACGAATCCTTAATCCTTAATCCTTGTCATTTTGTTTCAATTGGATTCGCTTCTTTAAAAATATTTTTCATCATCCTCGACCTTAAATGATGATATTATTGAATATCTTTGGCACATAGTGCGAAGATGAATGATTTCTGAAGAATATCTTTGGCACATAGTGCAAAGATGAACAGTGTTTAAATGAACATGACCAATCGATGAATATCTTTGTTCTGAAGTGCAAAGATGAACAGTGTTGAGATGAACATATTATCTTTGGCACATAGAGTGCAAAGATGAATGTTTGATTTGAGATGAATATTGATTGATGTTACAGGGATAAAATTTTGATGATGGATTTGTTAAATTCATAGATTATAGTAGATTTCATTCTCTCTACGTAACTCTTCTATGAATTATTATTTCATTATGAATATTGATCCGAAACTTGTTGTTCATTGTATTCTATCGATTTTTCCTCGTTGAAGACTAACGATAATTTGTTGTATATTATCTTAGTCATAATATTCTTTACCCGAGCTAGTTGAGCTCACCTTTTCCTTTTTGTTCCATTCTTCTCGGGAGGCGAGAATATAGCGAGTGCGAGCCTGGGTATGGAATGAAGGTTTTAGAAAAGATTGTTTAGTAGTCCTCACCATTTTTTGTAAAATAATGTATCAATAAATGTGATGAGGATTTATTTGAGTATAAATATTGTCTAGAAGATAATATTTGTATTTAAACTCAGTTTCTTTGTTGTAATAATAAAGTTGTAGTTGTTTACATGCCGTGTATTGACATTTCGAATGGGTGATGTATACCTATTTTGGGGCGTCACAGGTTGGTATCGAGCTTAGGGATATGATCTCTGGCGGAGATCGGGAATAGAACTAGGAGGGAGGCAGGTAAATCCTTCGCTAGTGTGTCCTACCTAAGCTTATTTGTTAGTTGGTCAAGATATAGGGATATTATGTGATATATTGATTTCTTTAATTAACCCTTGTTTTATGGCATGATTTGAGAATGTCGAATGAGAATATTAACATTAGGAGTAAATGAGGCCGTGGAGATGCTGTTACTGCGAGGAGAACGTGCAACAAAGTGGCAATGTTCCTCCTGTGAACAACACCACCGAAAGCAGATGATGAACGAGGGATGTTTAGAAGCTTTTTGCGTTCATGCAAAATCGACGAGGAGACTTCGTGTTCAAAATACAGGAGGAAATGATAGCAATTCACGGGTTTATCACGAAAGAGTTGGGACCACGAAATTTAAGGAAAGCGGATCCGATCATGGCGGAAACATGGGTCAAACAAATTACCAAGATATTCGATGTCTTGGGATGCACTTGAGGAACGAAGGTTCCATTCGCCACCTTTATGTTATTTCGGTGGGAGTTCGTGAAGCGTACCCATCCATTTTTCGGCATGTCTAGGCGTTTGAGAGACTATTTAATGACAAATACTTTCCACGAAAGTGTTAAGCGCCATGAAGGAAGTGGAGTTCATCGATTGGAACAAAACAACGTGGCGGTTGTCTCGATGACGAGGCAAAGTTTGCGAGTTATCGGTTTGCACCTCATTTGGTGGAGGATGAGGAGCGTATGTGGCGGATGTTTCTTAGAGGTTTGAAACCCCAAGATACGTCGATTATCTCATTTCTCATAAACTTTCTCTTTATTCGAGATGTTGTAAACAGGCTCAATTATTAGAGCGAGATACTTGAGTACGGTCAACTGAGGACCATAACGAGGATCGTACCGAGATAGCGGTCAATGAATAATGATAACTGCGGGAAAGAAAAGCAGACGGACGAGAAATGGTAACCACTCTGGTGGTAATCAGTAGCCGTGAAAAAACGAAAGAAGCGAGTTAGGAGGAGATTTTAAAAAGAGGAGATTTAACAACGACTATGTGAAGACGGCATACTGCAGGTAGCAACCGGTTCTAAGGAGGAGATCGACCACCTGGTCAATATACGCTACAAATGCTTGGAAAGAGGGGACATATCGGTCAAAGCTGCCCTGGCAAAGGTATGCTATAGTTGTGGAAAGGAAGGACATATCGCCGAGATCAGATTATGCAGTAGCGAAACCTAGTTCAGTGAGGGCCGGTGACTCGAAACATCCCGAGAAAAGTCAAATCAGCGATTAGGGAAGAAGCGTTTGTTGTGGTCATAATGTCGAGGACCAAACGAGGTTATCACGGTAAGCTATTTATAAATTCTTGCGAAGTTTATACCTTACTTGATCTACCCGGTGCTTACCCATTCATTTATCTCTCCGTGTGCTCAAAACTTATTTCGGAGAAATTAGACTTTGATCTGTCTGTGGAAACTCCGTTGAGAAAACTTTCATCATCCTTGTTTATAAATCTTGTTTGATTCAAGTTGGCACCATTACCTTACATTGAAAAGATACTTGCTTTTGATGTGATTTTAGGAATTGATTGGTTAACTACTCATCGTACCAAAATTGATTGTTTTCGTGAGTTGTTAGTTTTCATATTCCTAACCAACTCATTATGCGAATTCTGAATTCAAACAACTAAACCATTAAAATCAATCAACATCATATCTAATCATAAAGCTATTCGTTTATTGAAAAAGCGGATGTCGAGCTTTCTTAGCCCATGTTATGGATTTGAATAAAGACACGTCAAATTTGAATAATATTCTGTTGTTATTGACTTTCTGGCACGTATTTCTGAAGAACTTCCTTCGATTACTACCCCGAGCGTTGAAGTTGAATTCTTTATTGATCTTGAACTGGTACAAGCCCATTTCTAAAACCCATATCGAATGGCTCCTATTGAACTTGAGGAGTTAAAGGTCAACCAGGGAATTGTTGGGCATCGGTTTCATTAAAAATTCTCCTTGGGGTGCTCTGTTTTATTTGTAAAAAGAAAGAGCGGAGTATACCTTGAACCATGTCACCATCAAGAATAGGTAACCCGAGTTACAAGAAAAATCGATCTTAGATTACGGATATCATCAAATTTGAAAATTAGAAGAGGATATTCAAAGACATGCCTTGAACTTCGGTATGGGCATTATGAATTCTTAGCCATGTCTTTCGGACTAACTAATGCTCTATGACTTTCATGGATATGATGAACCAGTATTCAAGGAATATTTGGATCGGTTCGTTGTTGTCTTTATTGATGACATCCTTATATATTCCAAAAGTCGTGAAGATCGTGAGCACCATTTGAAGTTTGGTACTCTAAAGGCTTCGCGGCGAAACCAACTATATGCCAAATTGAAGAAATGCGAGTTCGGCTTGAGGAAGTAGCATTTCTTGGGCATCAGTGTCAAAACATGGAGTGTCTGATCCGTGAAGATTGAGCGTCTGAAGTTAGAACAAGCTTCGGTGGTGAAGTACGTGGCTTTTGGGCTTAGCCGGTTATTATCGGAGATTCGTGGAAGGTTTTCTCGAATCGCTACTCCATTAACTCAAGCTAACTTTCGGGAAGGATACAAAATTCGTTTGGGCGAAGAATGCGAGAAAAGTTTCCAAGAGCTTTAAAGGAGACTTATTTCTTGTTTTTTGTTCTAACAATACCATCCGGTTGGGATGGATTTGTTATTCTGATGGATGCTTCGTGCAAAAGGGTTAGGATGTGTTCTCATGCAACGTGGGAAAGTCATAGCTTTTATGCCTCGCGACAACTTAAAGAGTATGAGAGGAATTATCCTCTACTCATGATCTAGAGAGTTAGCGCTAATCGTTTCAGCGCTAAAGATATGGAGGCACTATCTATATGGGAGAAAGTGGAATATATTCGAATCATAAAAAGCTTAAATATTTCTTCACTCAAAAGAACTCAACAAGCGGCGACGTTGGCTCGAGCTATTGAAGACTACGACCACACTATTGATACCATCCCGGTAGAAGTTTAATGACGTGGTGGTAGCGCATTGAGTGAAGATCATCTTGCGGGAGCGAGTGCGATGATGTCAGTATCTTGCGTAGAGCCAACTTTAATAGAAAAGTTAAAGGTTGCTCGAGCCCGCTTGGGCAGATAGAGGCGTCATATGAAGAAGAAAATCTGAAGGAGCTATTGTCGGGCGAGAATTGATGAAGAAGGAATGCCAGAGTCCCTCTGAACTTTGTTTCCTAACGACTTGATACTGGAAGCGTACAGACACCATTTGCAATCCGTCTGGAAATCTTAAAATGTATCGTGATCTTGACATACATTTGGTGGAATAATATGAAGAGAGATTGCAAAGTTTATCTCGATGTGTTTAAACTGCGAATTAAAGATTCGCTGACCACTTGAGATTCCCGGAATGGAAGTGAGAACACATTACCATGGATTTATTGCAACGGGTCTTCTCACGGTTTCTCAAAGGCATCAATACTATTTGGGTTATTGTTGATAGATTAACCAAGATCCACTCATTTCTTGCCGTCTGGGAGACTTATTCCCTCGAGCGTCTTGCTAGTATAAATGTAAATGAGATCGTGAGGTTGCATGCGTATTTTTGTATCCATAGTTTGGGCATGTTGACCCGAATTCGGCTTCAAGATTTTGGGTTAGCTTGCGAAAAAGCTATGAGCGCAGTGGATTTAGTTGAACATACCATCCCCCCAAGCGGACGGACAATCGGAGAGGACTATTCGAACTCTTGAAGATTTATTAAGACTTTGTGTCCCTAGACTTCAAGGATAAGTATTTACCATTGGTGGAATTCTCCTAAAACCAACGAGTTATCGAGCAAATTAGGTTGTGGCTCCATTGAGCATTATATGGGCCGATATGTGGTTCTCAATTCAAGTTTACGATATTTACCAATTTTCATTCTTCTAAGGACGTCAATTTTATATAAGGGATGCGTGGCTTTGGAGCGTAAGAAAAGTAATTTGGGAAGAGAGACTTATTTCGATCGAAGAGTATTGCAATGTAGCTCATTTAGCATTATGTCTGGAATTCGTAATGTTTTTCAATGACTTAAATATATAGTTCTCAGGAGTGGGGAATAAAGAAGCCAGCTTGAGGAGACTATCAAGACTTTGAATAAAGGAGGAATACGACCGCGAGTTAATTTCGTGTGTAGGAATTACGAATCCTCATCTTTTCAAGTAACGTCAAGCGGGACGAAATTTCAAGAGGGAGGTTATAAGACCAGAAATTTTTCAAATAAAAGATTTCCTTTATTGATTAAAGTTATTATCTATGCCAGAAAGTGGAGATATATTAGGATATTAAAGCAAGGGCTCCGGCTGACGTTGGCTCGGTGAAACCTTCTCAGATTCCATCACGAATGGAAGTGGGAACACAAATTCACGAGAGCAAGAGGTGAAGGCAGGCAATGCGTATGAAGAAGAAAGTACAAGAAAATTTTGTTGCTAAAATGTCGCTCTCCAATACGTTGGGACGAGGTGGTGAAGTAACATTGTTGGGACCCGAGTTAAGACGTATTTATCACTTAAAAAGATCCAAATGATCGAATCATTACACGATACAAATACTCAAGATCGATAAAAGAGTTATGAAGATCTTTCAATCAAAAGGACGTGAATTTTGTAAGGGATCAGCGTATTGTCATGAAGTTGATCCATGGATTACAAGATTTGGGAAGAGAGGAAAGCCAATCCATCGCGATTTATTGGGTCCATTTCAAATTCTTGTGTAGCCTATGATTTGCATTACCGAAGTATGTCTCAAATGTTCGGCAATGTTTTTCATTATAGAGTTAGAGCCGGACGAGATAGCCAAGACTTAATGTGATGAGGAGGTTTTTCACAAGATTTTGGATAGGAAGGAGCATGTCCTCTACGCTAGAAAGGTCAACCACAAGTTAAAGTTTTGTGGAGAATCATCTTGTATAGAGAAATGACCTGGAATTGGAAAGCGGAAATGAAAGCGAGGTATCCTCATCTTTTTTGAAACACCAGTATCGTACGTCGATTTCGAGAGGACTAATTTCATAAGAAGGGGAGGTTGTAAGACCCTAATTTTTTAAATAAAAAGGAATTTCCTTTATTTATTATTTTGAAATAGTAAGGGTTGATTTGATTAATGTGGATAGTTAAAGGTTAAATACATAAATATTTCAAAATAAGCAAGTGGTTATAAAATATTCATTTTTTATTGGGGAATATTCGTTTTCGTGCGTGGATATTCAGATGCTTGGGAATATTCGTATGTATAAGTTGGTTAAAATAACTAAGGTAGTTATTCACTAAGAAGACTGTTGAATACCCATAAATCACGATGTCTGGCTGTGGTTGCATAGCATTACCAGTATTACGTATTGTTGAATTATTGATCCTTACGTAAGAAGGCACTATTTCAATAATTTTCACGATGAGAATAATATTATTAGATAGCATTATTGGCAATGTCTAGAAAGTTACATCCATTGGTCACTAATTGCAGGCAAAGAAGGAGAAATCCTTATCGGAAGCCCCTCTTTCACAGGAGCGGCTGGTTGTCATAATTGTGATTAGCAAATATTATTTGTGAATAATTAATTATTGATTCATATGATAAAGAAATATTTATTTTATGTGGATATAAATGATGGATTTATTTATGTGGTTATAAATGAAGAAATTATTGTTGAGGTGTTTTATCGGTATTTTACCAGTTTGAGGTATTAAAAATTAAATCGGGGTTTGAGATATATTGCATGGGGGTTATAATTTTAATCCGAAGTAGATTGGATTGTGGTAATTTTTGGGTATGTTATACATACATAAGTTGAGTATATGTCCACAAATTTTGAACCGTTAAAATGCACGAATGATTTGTTGTGAATTTTAAGAGGTGTCGGATTCGAAAATTAGGTTTATAATTGATTTTGGTGGAAAATTCTAGAATTGAGTGGGCCCCACTTGTGGTTGGTGAAGAAATGTGCTGAATTTTATTTCAAATGTAATGGGTGGCAATAGTAGTAAAGCCATCGTGTAGCAAGCAAGGTCAAGTCTGCTTGTACGGCTAACATTTTCCTATAAATGAGAGGGCTGGTTAGAATTGAAAATCACACGAAACAAAGTTTTCTCTCTTTCTCTCTCTATATTATTGAGCGTATTTTGAGTATTTAGATACTTTGAGAGTCATTGTTTAGTACCAAGTTTCATTCAAGATCACTTGAGCCTTTCCTTCGGGCAATCGTTTTCTTTGAGGTAAGGGATGTTATTTTCTTTTCGGATGATATTATTTCTTCAATATCATTATCTTTGAAATATTGGTTGGAACTTTTTATCAAATTTGGAACTTTTTCATATGCCGAAGTTCTTATTCATGGGTTACTATTCATGAGTTACTATTCACGAGTTACTATTCACGAGTTCTTATTCACGAAACTTATTCACGAAGTACTATTCATGAGGCGTGAAAATGTTTTTTGTGGAATTTTCTCTTTTGGTGTTTGATTTACTATTCACGTTACTCTGACTATTCATTCACGTATCTGACTATTCACGATACTCAAGGCACTATTCACGTATCGGCACTATTCATAAATAAAATTTCTTCTTTACGTCCAAAATATCTATTCGGATACTAGCTTTGATTGTATCCGTGTTTTGATCATTCTTGAATTTTACACCACTATGATTATTTTGAGGTATTGTTGGACATGGATAAAACAAAGTCTGAATCCTTAATCCTTAATCCTTGTCATTTTTGTTTCAATTGGATTCGTTCTTTAAAATATTTTTCATCATCCTCGATCTTAAATGATGATATTATTGAATATCTTTGGCTGTAGTGAAAGCGAAGATGAATGATTTCGAAGAATATCTTTGGCACATGGTAGTGCGAAAGATGAGCAGTGTTTAAATGAACACTGACCAATGAATGAATATCTTTGGCACAGTTTTATCAGCAAAGATGAGCAGTGTTGAGATGAACATATACCGAATCGATGAATATCTTTGGCACAGTAGTCAAAAAGATGAATGTTTGATTTGAGATGAATATTGATTGATGTTCTGGGGATAAAATTTTGATGATGGTTGTTAAATTCATAGATTATAGTAGATTTCATTCTCTACGTAACTCTTCTATGAATTATTATTTAACATGAATGATTGATCACGAAACTTGTTTATCTATTGTATTACATCAGATTTTTCCTGTTGAAGACTAACGATAATTTGTTGTATATTATCTTAGTCATAATATTCTTCTTGAGCTAGTTGAGCTCACCCTTTTCCTTTTGTTCCATTCTTCTCGGAGGGCGAGAATATAAGCGAGTAAATTAGTGGGGTATGGAATGAAGGTTTTAGAAAAGATTGTTTAGTAGTCCTCACCATTTTGTAAAATAATGTATCAATAAATGTGATGAGGATTTATTTGAGTATAAATATTGTCTAGAAGATAATTTTGTATTTAAACTCACGATTTCTTGTTGTAATAATAAAGTTGTAGTTGTTTATATACCATGTATTGACAATTCGAGAATGGGTGATGTATACCTATTTTGGGGCGTCGCGGGTTTGAGGAGTCACCCCAATTGGCGCTTGAATTGCGAATCATAATAAGATGAAAAATGTTGTTAAAAATATTGAGTAATTTTATGAAGTATTTGATGTAATTTTTGCGTATTATTTGGATCCCCACTTACCCATTTTCAAAATAGGCGGGAGAAAGTTATCTCGGTTTTATATATATATATATATATATATATATATATATATATATATATATATATATATATAATATATATATATGAAAAATGGGGAAGTGGGCGTGGGAAGGAGGAAGTACTTTTGTTATATATATATATATATATATATATATATATGATGATGATGATGATGATAATTGATTTTGGTGGAGGAAGTAGTCATGGGAAAGAGTCTATTATTATTATTATTGTGTGTTATTATTATTATTATTATTATTATTATTATTATTATTATTACTATTATTGTTATTATTATCTTTTAAGGCATGACATTTTAATAGTCGTGGGAAAAATTATTACCGATGAATGTGGTCCTTATTGACGAATATAGTAACAAAAAACTTTAATTGTTTCCAAATTTTGCATATATTATATTTTAGATTATTGTAAAAGTGAAGCGACCTGATACAAGGCGAATGATAAGTTTAGTTGCTAAACATACACTTTTATGCGACTTATAAAGTCACTTTACCTAAAAATCGTTGCTAAAGCCCCCGGCTATTTTAGCAACGAAAAACTTATTATTACGATGAGGAGTGTATCAATTATTATTAAAATTTTGAAGCGAATTTTAATGAAATTTTTTCTTTTAATTGCTGACGAAATTTTGCAACTTATGAATTTTAAAATGTAAAAAGTCACTAAAATATGCAAATCTAAAATAAAATTTTTGCCAATGAATGTAGTTTATAGCAATGACTTATAAAGTTGTTTGCCAAAAATCGTTCGTTAAAGGTCCATTTTTTGTAGTGAATCCATGGATCAACCATGTTAATGGGGTAGTCTTGAAAACATTTTAAGTAATAGTAAGGTGTTGTGACTTGTTAAAATAGCTAAATTTATAAATAAAGATGAATTTTCTATAAATATTATTTTTGAATATTATGGAGTAAATTTGATATAATGTTATAGTTGTGGGTAATATTTATAAATTTTGCAAAGTAAGCAAGTTGTTATAAAATATTACGTTTGGTGGGGAATATTCTTTTTATCGGGGAATATTAATGCAACGGCACAATCATTAGTGGACCCCTAGCGGAATTATTGTCGGATTGAAAAAGCGACAAAAATACTTTATAAAAATAACGGCGGAGGTGTTACAGATTAAAAGCTGTTGAACTACCCGTTAGTAAAAGTACGATGTCTGGCGTGGTTCCATAGTAGCACGGTATTGATTATTGATGCTTCGTGAGAAGTCACTCGGCTATACTCGATTATTACTTTCACGATAATTCTTTGCATCATATCTCTTATATTATTGATTCAATTATTGTCACGATATCATCTATATAATATGTTATATTATTAAATCAATAATTGAGGCGACAAGTTATAAATGATTAATAATTGTTGAAAGATTAAATATGTGTTGATTAAAAATAAAATGATTTGTGGTAATATTTATTCAATCCTTGATGTATATAAAGAGTCTATTATGAGGCGTTTGTGGTAAGTTTTGTTATTTTATAGGGGCCCATATGTCATCATCTAAGAGTCTCTTCGTCGATAGTAATTACCTTTGTCGATAAGTAATTACCTTCGTCGATAGTAATTACCTTCATCATATAGTAATTACCTTTACGTCGATAGTAACTTCACCTTTACCGGATGTCAAACCACTTGCCGTTTCATATTACGGCGTCGAACCAATTGTCATTTCACATTCTGAGGCGTCAAACCACTTTTCTTTTCACATCATCGATTAAATCGAGCCACTTGCCTTTTCACATTTCAAGTGCTAAGCTAGAAATCTTCTATAAATAGAGGCCTAGTGCTTCATTATTTTTCACGAATTCATTTAAGCTATAGAGAGAAAAGTATAGAGAGAATAAGAAAGAAAAGAAGAAGAGTATTATATTACTACTTCTCTTGCGGTATTCAATCTACTACTAATGTAAGGGGTGTTATTCTTTCTTATTCATGAAGAGAACTATTGTTATTCCATTGCTTATTATTACATTGGAATAACTTTGTATCACATGATTTACCTATACTTGGTGACATTCTTCTTATTATTATTTGGAACATCACATGCATGTGTTTTACAGGACTGGTTCCGTCTTTATTATTATTACTATTGGAACATCACATGCATGTGTTTTACACAGGACTTGGTTAAAATCTTTATTATTATTACATTGGAACATCACATGCATGTGTTTTACAGGACTGGTTTAAATCTTTATTATTACATTTGGAACATCACATTGTTGGTGCAAATTTTGCTGACTGGTTCCGTTATTATTATTACATTGGAATAACTTTGTGTACATCTCTGAAATCTGCGTGCATGGTGATTTCTTTTTGTTATTCCATTCTTTATTATACTCGGTTGGTTAAAGTTTTGACTTCTATACTCCATGAAATTAGTAGAATATCCTTGATATTTGCGCTTCATCCGATATCTTTTCATTGAAATATTCTTCGATCATTCTTGAATTTTTACTCTACAAAAGCGATTATCGTGTTGACAATTTGGACATTATTAGTTCTGGATAAATTAATTCTTGAACTTGTTTTATTGAATTCTTATATCATTGTCATCATCCTCATGTTTATATTATTTTAAAAGTCATCGTGGCTTTGTGGTGCATAGATGGACTTGGTATGATTATGACCGAGGATTATTTGGTGTAATCATGGTAGTAATGTTACAAATGATGTGGTAAAAGTTATCATTGGCCGTAATGCATTGATGGACAATTGTTGGCATGATCATGACCATTAATGAATACGAATGTCCTTGGCGTACATGGTCATGGATAATTTATGGTCGTGATACTAAATAATATCCTTGGCCGTAGTAGTGTGGGGGGTGATTCGATGATGTGGATTATTTATTAAGGAGTCCAGCGATAAAAGTCATGAAAAACCTTTTAAATCATAAAAGATAGTAGATTTTATTCTCTACTTGACTCTTTTAATGGATTGCTTGTTCATTCTAGATTAAACTTGATGTTGTTATATTTTATCGGTTTAACATTTGTTGAAGGCTAATGATAATTTATTACGCATTATCTTAGTCGTAATATTTCTTCTTGGGCTAGTTGAGCTCACCCTTTCTTTCCTTTGTTCTCTTGAAAATGAGAACATAGCGAGGGACTAGTCGGGGAGCGGAGTGGCGGTCGGAGGATAGCATTAGTAGTCCTCACTATTACGTGAAATAGTGTGTTAATAATTGTAATGAGGACTCCTTTTGAGTTTGTATAATCTCTAGTAGACAATAATTGTATTCAAACTCACGGTTATGTTTTGTCGTATTGTACCACGACAGTTTTATTAGTAAGTTGTATTTGAATTTTGTACCATGTATCGGCGACCCAAGATGGGTGATGTATACCTAATTTTGGGTGCGTCACGGTTAGTATCGAAAGCTTAGGGATATGATCCACTGGCTAAGATGTGAGAATAGTACTAGGAGGGAGAGGCGGAAATCCTTCGCTAGTATGACCTACTAAGTTTATGTGGTATTTAATTGGTGGTCGAAATTTAGGGATAATATGTTACATGTCAATTAACCTTTGTTTTGTGGCGATGTCTGAAAATGACATCCGAGAATGTTGAGAATAGCAATGGAGCACGAAAAACGTAGTTGATTCACCACATATCAATAATCGGGATAATGTGCATCGGGAAGGCGACAATCCTCATGCAAACAAAAACACTTGACCAAATGATGAATGATCAAATGTTCGGGGCTTTATGAAATTCATGCAATGCGATGAAGTGAAAGCGGCTCTGTCCAAAATGCGGTGGAAACACTTTGAAAACTCTCGGGCGGTCACAAGCTAAGCAGTTCAAGGCTGGGACCACGGAGTTTAAGGAGAAACGAAAACCACTTATGGCGGAAGCATGGATAAAGCGGATCACCAAGATATTTGATGTCTTGGGATGCTCAGAGGAGCAAAAGGTTCCCTTTAGCCTTTATGTTGCAGCGGAGAGGCGATTCTTGGTGGGAATCGGTAAAAGCGTACTCGACTGCTGCGTCTTGAAGATGTCTTGGGAGAAGTTCGAGAGTCATTCAACGACAAATACTTTTCCGAAAGTATTAAATCACATGAAGGAGGTGGAGTTTATCAAGTTGGAACAAAATAATATGGCCAGTGTCGTGTCTGAGGCTAAATTTGCGGAGTTATCCGGTTTCGTCCCCACTTGGTGGATAATGAAGAAGAATGACATGGATGTTTTTAAGAGGTTTGAAGCGGGAGATATGTCGACATCTTATTTCTCATAAAGCGTGTTTATATTCGGATGTTGTAAATAGGGCTCGATTAGTGGAAGCGCGATAACGAGTCAACGCAACTAAAAGAGAAGCGGTAGAAAAAAATGATAATACAAGTGAGAGCGATCATCGAAGCGGTGACAACAAGTGTGGAGGAATCAACGGGCGAGAAATGGTAACCTTCGGTGGTAATCGGGGCCCAAAACAATAAGAATGGACATTTCAAGAAGAGAGATTCAATGATGATGGAAAGGCGTCGGCACCGGCACTGTCGTTAAGGAAGGAGAATGACCACCTATCATATGTTTCAAATACGGAGGGAGGGCACATCGGTCAAAGCTGCGTGATGCCATCAAAAGCGTGTTATAATTGTGGAAGAAGGTCACTTAGCCCGATTTTGTCGTTCACTTTGAAGACAAATTCAGCTAGGATGGAGGCACCAAAGGTCGTCCCAAAAAGTCAAAACCCGGTAGTCTGAGGGAGGCGTTTGTTGTGACCTCCCGAAAGCGAGGAACCCGAATGAGGTCATCACGGGTAAGCTTATCATAAACTCTAACGAAATCTATACTTTATTTGATCTGGGTTCTACCCATTCTTTTATTTCTCTACTTGCGCTCATCGATTAAATTTGACTCAGGAGAAATTAGACTTTGACTTATCTGTGGAAACTTCGTTGGGAGAAAACCTTCATTACATCCATTTGTTTATAAGTCTTGTTTGGTTCAAATCGGTACCCTCACATTACACCTAGATCTTATTTCATTGAAAATACTTGCATTTGGCGTGATTCTAGGGATTGATTGGTTAACTACTCATCATGCAAAAAATTGATTGATTAAAGTAAGGTTGTTAGCTTTCATATTCCTAATCATCCTATTATGCGAATTAAAGTGACCAAACCATTAAAATCAATCACGGTCATCTCAAGCCATAAAGCTATTCGTTTATTGAAAAAGCGGATGTCAAGTTTTCTTAGCTCATATCCATGATTTAAACAAAAATACGTCGATTTTGAGCGATATTTCTATTGTTAATAAATTTCTGACGTATTCCCAGAAGAACTTCTGGCCTACCCTTGAGGCGTGAAATTGAATTTTATATCGACCTTGAACCCGATTACAAAACCCATTTCAAAAGCCCCATATCGAATGGCTCTATTGAACTTGAGGAGTTAAAGACCTAATTGCGAGAATGGTTAGACATTGGCTTTATTAATCTAGTACTTCTCCTTGGGGTGCTCTGTTACTATTAAGTGAAGAAGAAAGATGGGAGTATGAGACTTTGTATTGATTATCGGGAGTTGAATCATGTCACCATCAAAAATAGGTATCCATTGCCACGTATTGATGACTGTTTGACCCGGTTGCAAGGAGCCAAATTCTTTTCAAAGATTGATCTTCGTTAGGATATCACCAATTGAAGATTAGAGCCAGATGACATTCCAAAGGCGGCTTTGAGAACTTCGATGCGGGCATTATGAATTCCTAGTCATGTCCTTTGGATTGACTAATGCTCCTCTTTGCCTTCATGGATATGATGAACCAAGTATTCAAGGAATATTTGGATCACTTTGTGGTCATCTTTATTGATGACATCCTTATTTATTCCAAAAGCCGTGAAGATCATGAGCAACACTTGAGGCTAACACTCCAAAAGCTTCGTGAATACAAGCTTTATGCAAAGTTAAAGAAATGCGAATTTTGGCTTGAGGAAGTAGCATTCCTTGGGCACGTAGTATCAAGTCATGGAATATCTGTTGACCCAGCAAAGATTGAAGTAATTCAAAGTTGGGAGCAACCTAAATCAGTGACCGAAGTACGTAGCTTTCTTGGTTTAGCTGGTTATTATCGGAGATTCGTGGAAGGATTTTCTCAAATCGCTACTCCATTGACTCAGCTGACTTGGAAAGATAAAAAGTTCGGGTGGAGCGAAGAATATGAGAAGAGTTTTCAAGAACTCGAGAGGAGACTCATTTATTTTTGTTATTACGTGATACCATCGGCTCGGAGGATTTGTCATCTCTGATGATGCTTGGGCAAAGGTTGGGATGTGTTCTCATGCAACATGGAAAAGTCATAGCTTATGCCTCAAGACAACTCAAAAGAATATGAGAGGAATTATCTTACTCAAGATTTAGAGTTAGCGGTTGTTGTCTTCATATAAAGATTTGGAGCCATTACTTGTATGGGGAGAAGGTGGAGATCTTTACGGATCATAAAAGCCTCAAATATTTCTTTACTCAAAAGGAACTCGACATGCGACAACGACGTTGGCTTGAACTGTTGAAAGATTATGATCATACCATCGAATACCATCTGGAAAAGTGAGCGTGGTAGGTGGCGCATTGAGTAGAAGATCATATGCAAATATGAGTGTGATATTGTCAACGCTGAGCCCATTTGTGTGACTTGCAAAGGATGGAGATAGAGTTAAAGACTCGAGGGACCCATGTGATGATGGAGAATATCTGAGTAGAGCAGACTTTAATCGATAAAGTTAAAGATGCTCAAGTTCTGAGACTGGTGTATCGTATATAGGAAAGAAAGTGCAAGAAGGTGCTATGCGGGAAGCAAGAATCGATGAAGAAGGAATACTTGAGTCGACTCCGGACTTTGTGTTCCTAACGACCACGATTTAAAGTATAAAATCATGATGGGCGCATAACACACCATTTGTAATCCATCTTGGGAGTACCAAAATGTATCATGATATTAAATCGTACATTTTGGTGGAGCAATATGAAGAGAGATAGCGTTGTTTATCTCAAGGTGTCTAACTTGTCAGCGAGTTAAAGCGGAACATCAAGTACCAAAAGGTCCATTGCAACCACTTGAAATTCTAGAATGGAAGTGGGAGCACATTACCATGGATTTAGTTCTGGGGTCTTCCTAAGGTTTCTCAAGGCGTAGATGCGATTTGGGTCATTGTTGATAGATTGACCAAGTCTGCTCATTTCTTATCGATCTGAGAAACTTATACACTTGAACGTCTTGCTCATATGTACATAAAACGAGATTGTAAGGCGCATGGTATCTTGGGTATCCATAGTTTACGATCGAGACCCAAGATTCACTTCTACGATTTTGGGTTAGTTTGCAAAAAGCTATGAGCGCAGACTTACGATTTAGCTTCGGCATATCATCCTCGAGACGGACGAGACGATCGGAGGGACTATTCAAACTCTTGAAGATCTATTAAGACTATGTGTCCTTGATTTCAAGGAAAGTTGGGACAAGTTCTTACCATTGGTGGAGTTTTCCTACAACAACGATTATCAAACAAGTATTGGCATGGCTCCATTCGAGCGTTGTATGGAAGAAAGTGTCGTTCTCGATATCTTTGGGATGAGGTGGGTGAAGCAATGTTGTTGGGACCTGAGTTGATACGTATATGACTCTGAAAAAAGATTCAAGCGATCCGAATGAACGTATAAAAACCTCACAAGATCGACAAAGAGTTATCTTGATCTTCATCGAAAGGGCGTGGAATTCGATATAGGAGATCATGTGTTGTTGCGTGTTGCTCCCATGGAAAGGAGTTACGAGATTTGGAAAGAGAGAAAAACTCAATCCTCGATTCATCGGCCCATTTTAATCCTCGATCGAGTAGGAGCTGTGGCTATAGACTACGCTTTACTGCTTGAAGTATGTCTCGTGTTCATAACGTTTTCACATATCCATGTTACGTAAATATGTGAAAGACCGAACCACATTATTGAGTTAGAACCGGACAAAATAGTGGAAAGATTTGGCGTATGAAGAGGTTCTGTTCAAATCTTGGATAAGAAGGAACATATTCTACGCTCGAGGTTATACCTCAAGTTAAAGTTTTGTGGAGAAACCACGATGTTGAGGAAATGACTTGGGAGTTAGAATCTGAAATGAAATCATGGTATCCTTACCTCTTGACATACCAGTGCGTACCTAATTTTGAGGCGAAATTTCATAAGAAGGGAGGTTGTAAGACCCCAACTTTTATAAATAAAGATGAATTTTCTATAAATATTATTTTTGAATATTATGGAGTAAATTTGATATAATGTTATAGTTGTGGGTAATATTTATAAATTTTGCAAAGTAAACAAGTTGTTATAAAATATTATTAGTTTGGTGGGGAATATTCTTTTTTTAGGGGAATATTAAATGCGGCGGCACAATCATTAGTGGACCCCTGGCGGAATTATTTTCGGATTGAAAAGCGACAAAAATACTTTATGAAAATAACGGTGGAGGTGTTCTGAGTTAAAAGCTGTTGAACTACCGTAGTAGTAAAAGAAATGCGATGTCTGGCGTGGTTGCATAGTAGCACACGGTATTGATTATTGATGCTTACGTGAGAAGTCACTCAACTATACTCAATTATTGCTACAGTAATTGTTGCATCATATCTCTTATATTATTGATTCAATTATTGTCACAGTATCATCTGTATAATATGTTATATTATTAAATCAATAATTGAGATGACAAGTTATAAATGATTAATAATTGTTGAAAGATTAAATATGTGTTGATTAAAAATAAAATGATTTGTGGTAATATTTATTCAATCCTTGATGTATATAAAGAGTCTATTATGAGGCGTTTGTGGTAAGTTTGGTTATTTTATGGGGGCCCATATGTAATCATCTAAGAGTCTCTTAAATCGATAGTAATTACCTTTGTCGATAGTAATTACCTTCGTCAATAGTAATTACCTTCATCAATAGTAATTACCTTCGTCAATAGTAACTACCTTTACCAGATGTCAAACCACTTGCCGTTTCATATTATAGGCGTCGAACCAATTGTCATTTCACATTACAGGCGTCAAACCACTTTTCTTTTAACATCACTAGTCGTCAAGCCACTTGCCTTTTCACATTTCAACTGTTAAGCTAGAAATCTTCTATAAATAGAGGCCTAGTGCTTCATTATTTTCACGAATTCATTCAAGCTATAGAGAGAAAGTATAGAGAATAAGAGAGAAAGAAGAAGAGTATTACATTACTACACTCTTTGCGATATTCAATCTACTACTAATGTAAAGGGTGTTATTCTTTCTTATTCATGAAGAAGGCTGTTGTTATTCCATTGCTTATTATTACATTGGAATTACACATTTGTATCGCGGTTTACCTATACTTGGTGACATTCTTCTATTATTCTATTGGAACATCACATGCATGTGTTTTACACAGGACTGGTTTCTGTCTTTATTATTATTACTGTTGGAACATCATATGCATGTGTTTTACAGGACTTGGTTAAAATCTTTATTATTATTACATTGGAACATCATCATGCATGTGTTTTACACGGACACTGGTTCCGTCTTTATTATTACTGTTGGAACATCACATCGGTTGCAAATTTTGCTTGACTTTGGTTCCGTTATTATTTGATACATTGGAATAACTTGGAATAACTATCTGAAGTATCGCATGCATGGTGATTTTTTTGTTATTCCATTCTTTATTATACTCGGTTGGTTAAAGTTTTGACTTCTATACTCCATGAAATTAGTAGAATATCCTTGATATTTGCGCTTCATCCGATATTTTTTCATGGAAATATTCTTACGATCATTCTTGAATTTTACTCTACAAAGCGTATCATGTTGACAATTTGGACATTATTAGTTCTGGATAAATTAATTCTTGAACTTGTTTTATTGAATTCTTATATCATTGTCATCATCTTCATGTTTATATTATGTTGAAATTCATACGTGGCACATAGTGCATAGATGGACTTGGTATGATTATGACCGAGGGATTATTCGGTGTCATCATGGCCGTAATGTTACAAATGATGTGGTAAAAGTTATCATTGGCCGTAGTGCATTGATGGACAAGTTGTTGGCATGATTATGACCATTAATGAATACGAATGTCCTTGGTACGTAGTGCATGGATAATTTGTGGTCGTGATACTAAAGAATATCCTTGGTAGTAGTCATGGGGGGTGATTCGATGATGTGGATTATTTATTAAGTGAGTCCCAGCGATAAAAGTCATGAAAAACCTTTTAAATCATAAAAGATAGTAGATTTTTTTCTCTACTTGACTCTTTTAATGGATTGCTTGTTTCGCTGCAGTTAAACTTGATGTTGTTATATTTTATCAGTTTAACATTGTTGAAGGCTAACGATAATTTAATCTGCATTGTCTTAGTCATAATATTTCTTACTGGGCGAGTTGCGCTCACCCTTTTTTTCACTGTTCTCTTTAGGAAATGAGAACATAGCAGGGACTAGTCGGGGAACAGAGTGACAGTCCAGAGGATAGAATTAGTAGTCCTCATTATTCTGTGAAATAATGTGTTAATAATTATAATGAGGACTCCTTTTGAGTTTGTATAATCTCTAGTAGACAATAATTCTATTCAAACTCACGGTTTTGTTTTGTCGTATTGTACACGACAGTTGTATTAGTAAGTTGTATTTGAATTTTGTACCATGTATCTGACGACCCAAGATGGGTGATGTATACCTAATTTTGGGGGCGTCACATTAATGGAGGAGGTGCAATGCCTAATTGACCCTTCTACCCTAACTTTGGGTTGCCTATAAATAGAGAGCTCTCAATTCATTTAATTGCTTGATTAAAATTCCTCTCAACTCCTATCAAGTTAAGTAACTTATTGGTTAGAGAGAATAAGCCACATAAGTCAAGAATAAGTCAAAAGTTCTTTGCTAGTTTCCAAAGATAAGAGAAGTACAAGTGCTTCTAGGGTAAGACTCTTGTCTAATATATATCCATCTCTATCATTATAGGGTGATAAGGGAAATATGATTGTATGCTAAAAACATATAAGAAGACATTGATGAATGAACTTAAACCGAATAAGATGAATAAGCAACTTGAACCTAAATAAGTTGATAAACTTGTACAAAACTTGTCATATGTTTGTCATATGATGGTAGTATGTTCAATATAGTATGAGAACATTGATAGATGGACTGAAGTTCATAATAAGTCATAAGCATGAGAATTGGAGTTTATAAGTTAAATAAGTCATTGATTTATGAGAATAAGTCAAAACCTACTTTGATAATTAGTTGGTGTAATAAGTAACTTGAAATGTTTATATGTTGATTAAAATCAATTTAGAATGATTAGTAATGAGGTTTCGTCAAAATTCATACGATTGTACGATAATCGTCGAATTCATGAAATTCTCAGAATGGAATTCGTGTTTTGTGTTTGAACTCGAAAACATTGGTTTTTGATGGAGAAAGTCATATTTGGCATTATAGAGTTGCGGACTCGAAAATGGCCGGATTCTAACTTAGAACGAAGAAACGAGCGATGAATGTTCACGAACGTTTATCGTTTTTGTTAAAAATGAACTAATAGGTGAAATTTTAGCACACGAAGTGGAATAGATAAAATTCTTACATGAACACGTAGAGTATGTGATTTGTGAACCGTAGGCTCTTGAACGAGCCAATTCGGACTTATAACAAAGAAGTTACGAGTCCGGGAATCTCACAATTTGAAAAATCTGTCAAAAAATTTCTGAGTCTCAAAGTCCGCGCCGCAGTGTGACTCCAAGCTAATTAGCCAGCGCCGTAGCGCCAAAGTGAGCCTCATGTTAGGTTTGTAATATTCATGAATGCAATCAAATTGCACAAAATTAGCGGAAGCGTGTAAAATCAGAGTTTAAAATTTTTTACAAACCATATACCCGGATCACCCTTTATGGACAATTATTAATTAAACGAAAAGATAAAGAATAAATCATACCCTTGTAGATCGAGCTTCCTCAGGTACAAGTTCACCTCCAAATCCTTTCGCGTTCAATCTTGAATCCACCGGGTTTGGTTCCTTCCTTTGATCAACGTTAGCCACCCATATGTTTGGCCTCTAGAGGTGATCCACCAAGGAATAATAATGATTCAAGAAGAAGGGATATTGGCTCAACCCTAGTTTTCTATCTCTATAGAAAAGACGTACTCTCCCACAAATTGGAATTATTACGTATTAGTAAAAGTTAACCACCACATCCCCATAATAAGACTCCTCTTATTTATAGATGTGGGCAACCCACCTTAACAATTAAGGAATTGAGATTTATTTAATTAATTAAATTCTTTTAATTAATTAAGCTCCCTAATCTTATTAGGGATAATTAATTAAACTCCTTTAACTAATTTTCCTTCCTAATCCAATTAGGAATAAATGAGAGTACTTATATTAAATTAATTCCTAAACTCTTTTAGAAATTAAAATAATAATAATTGTAATAATATTAATAAGACTCCTCTTATTAATTTATATTTAATATTTTAAAATATTAAATAATAAATATTAAGCTATTTAATTTATTCTATCACCATAGATTAAATTAAATATACTTAACATATTATTACGATTATGCCATTAACTTCTTAAATAATTATTCTTCCTTTTATGGTGTGACCCTTTAGGTTCTCCATATTAAACCTATTGTGAATAAATCAAGTAGAACAATTCTAATCTTATTTAAATAAATAAATTAAACAATTAATTTATTTAAATAAATAATATTTATTCTACAATAGGATAAGCCTCCCTAGCGATCAACGACTTTCCGTATAATATAGATTTCAACATTAATCATTAAAGAACCTTTGAGTAAATAGTTACCGACAATTCAATCCTTCCACCATACAATGTCCCAATTAAATATAAGACATGGAATTACCGTCAAGTCTTATTTTATTTAATTATATGTATTTCGACTCTTAAATGCATGACTCCAAATAATGCAAATTAGAAACTCTTTTCTAATTTCATTACGCCTTAACCAAGGACTCTTTGGGTTGTCATTTATCGAATCACATAGGACATTTCTCTTCTTTTATTAGAAGTGGTAGATTCTTTATTGATCATACATTATCTCCATGTACAACTTATTATACCCAAGCATACCCTTTGATATACCCTAAGGGTCTTAAAGAATAAGTCAAAGTATAACTCATCATACACAAGATACTATGATGATCTCAAGTCCAGGATTACTTGTCTTACTATCACTACAGAGAATTCCTATTGACAGCAAATAAAACTCCATTAGGTATTCCTTAGCGAGCCACGTTCAGATGAACTTATTCTCTAATAAGCACCTACATATTTGCTTTAGTGTCTCACACAAATGATCATGAGATCAATCATCCTCATCCAATGAGCAAGCAACGTATGTACCAATCTATCCGGATATTTTAGTTTTAAGCTTTCTAAGAATTTAGATCTCATTAGAATGATCATCATCATTATTCTAAAAGCATTGCTTAAAACTATGGGTTTATCACATATTATAAAACAACATCATGTAGATAATTAAAAGCCTTTAATAAATTAATACTTTTTATTAATAAATGAATAAGATTGTTACAAAGTATATGCTTTATCATCAAACATGATTGGCTTATGTGCATACTACTTTCACCTCAAATTTCTCGCAAACTGAAGGCTGTGCCAAAGACGACAGATAACAAAGGGACTCATGGCTGCGTACACGAGTCCGAGTTTTAAGCGATAATGGGTGATGCCATAACGCGACACCAAGTGTAATAATAGTCATGCATGACCTAGCCTCATGACCTAGATACTAAAAATTGTTTGCATGTTGAGCATGATGTATGTTAGTTCCCAGAGGGTATAATAGATCTAGAACGGGGGGGGGGGGTTGAATAGAACTTTTTTATTTCAAATACTTTTCTGGTTAATGTGGTATTGTTCATATTCAAGTATATGACAAATATAAGAATCTTTTCAAGCACAGCGGAATAAGTAAAAGATTCCCCTTTATTGATATATTCATAATCATACATACATTATTCGTTGGGTTATTTTAGTTGTAAGCAGTTAGAACATACATAGCAGTTATAGACACAATGTAAATGACATAATGTAAAAGACATAAGGGGTTTTAAGTGGTTCAAAGACTCAAGCTCCTAATCCACTCTTGTTGAGTGTTGCTCGTTGACTAGTAGAGTTAACACTACGATCCTGAAGAGTGTTGCTTGGATCTTCACTGAAGAACACCTCTTTAATGTATTGTGCAGTGCTTCAATACTTCTATTTGCTTCGACTGTTATCAGATACTGATGGCCTAATTCCTTGCTCTGGTCCCCTTCTAAATATCAAGACACTTCAGATTTATGGTGCGTCCAGCTTGCTTTCTCCTGGTGATCTTCTGCTCACTTATCATCAATGAACTGACCCTGCACTTAATCAATTTATCCTTGCTCTTCAGAAGCTGACCAGTATCTCGGTTCACCTTCCATTAGTTCCTTCTTTGTTTGGCAAACACTACGATCTTGGTTGTTTCCAAGATTGTTGTCTTCTATACACTTGATAGCTACTGCATAAGATGACTTTCTTTAGTCAGCTTCTGAAGTCTTCTTTGGATCTCCTCGTGGAAGACTTCATCACGAATGGCCTTACACCTCAATCTTAATGCTGATTGGGTTTGTGCTGAGATCTTCTGTTAGCCTGCATGCCATTCGTTGAGTGCTCTCTGGTTCCCTTACTTTGGAATACATCTTTATAGTGCCAACTAGAGGCTTCGTATCTTTGGATATTCTAGGAGTGCTCATTCATTGAGAACCGTATCTACTCTACGATTCTGACTTAGCATTGTGAGCACTTTTGTTAGAGTCGTAGTTCTGCATTCTATGATTCAGCTTCGACTGTGCAGACACTACGATCCCGAGATCAGATCTTGACACTATATGATTTCTGCCTTGTACTTGTTGTCTTCATCTGATCTTGTCCGACTACGATCTCTGCCTTCACTTAATGAACTCTACGAACTCAGAGTGTAGTCTACAATCCTTGGCTTGGCTCCGGCATCACTAGACTCTACGACTCCGAGTTTAGTCTATGTTTTAGACTTTGTTCTGGCAGCCGAATCGTTCAGCTCATAGGCAGGCTTTCTCTACGATTTTGAACATAACTTCCTCAGCACACTACGATCCCGAGGATGCTTTTCTCGACACACTACGATCCTTCTTTGTTTCCCCTGGAAGTCTACGAACTCTGAGATCTCACTATCTTGCATACTCCTATTCTGCCTCGATAGCTCCCGAGTTAACTTTGACTCTCCTGGCAGACTACGACTTTTGGTGCAGTGCTTGACGATCAGACAAGCCTATCTATTACATCATAAGATCAACTTAACATGCTTGATCTTTCTATCTCTATAGTCCTTGTACATCTTTTCTTTTAAAGGATTTTACAAAGCTGTCTTTCTTATGTAGGATCAACCTAATATATTTGATCAATTCATTCTAAGTCCTTGTACACATATTTCAATTATCTATCAGAGGACTTTACAACTTTTTTTTATGCAAGCATACTTGTATATTATTCATTCATATACATATATATCATAATCAAATTATATATAAATAGGAATAACATTCTCATGCTTATTCTTGACAATCTCCCCCTATTTGATTATGACAAAAACAATAAGTGCATATGCATGTTATGAATGAATCTTATATACAGCGAGCAACTGTATTTCTAAAACATTTAATCATGAATGTCATTTATATTGATATAGCAATTTATACATTAAGACATTCTACATCCTGGATCCAGAACATTCCTAACAAATTAGAGATGTACCTCCTTGGCTCCATGTGTGTTTCCAGGATGCTTGTTGATCAGCTACTCATCTGATTCTGCTTCTTGCTCTTGCTCCCCCTCAGATGATGATCTTCTATCTTTACTTTGCTCCCCTTCATCACCTTTCTGTTCTGCTTCCCCTTCCCCTTCCGCTTATGCGATTTTGGTATCATCATCTTAAGGCTCCCCCTCAGATGATGATTCTTTATCTGCTGCTACTTTCTTCTTCTTTGACTTCTTCTCCCTTAACCCTCTGCTCTTCTTTTGGTGCCTCTTGCTCCTCTTCTTTCTATGCCTCTTTTTCTCCCCCTTTTTGTCATCAATCATTTGAGAGAGCTACTCCATGTTGGACATAAGCTGCTCCATCAGGTAGGAGGAGTTGGCAACTTAAAACTTTAGTTCTTGTTGGCCGAGCTCAAGTTGTACTGAGAAGGTCTGCCTCATATCATCAATCTTGTCAAAGAGGGCTTCGATCTGCTCTGTATTGGCCTTCTGAATTTGTAGAGCTTCTGCCTTCTGATCTTGGATGGCCTTCTGATAGATGTTATCTCTCTCTTGGAGTTTGAGAGATACATCAGCCAAAATAGCTTGAAGCTTGTGTTGGAAAGAGTCATCTTCTGCTGCTGTCTACTTCTGTGATTCTTCAGTGAGCATAGATATCTTCTTGCTTAGATCATCACAGCTCTTCAGTAGTTCCTGCTCTAAAGTAGTTTGATCCTTTTGGTTGGAAGCTTCAGGTTGAACAGTAGATTGGACTCTACAATTTTCATCTTTGGACAGATTTTCAAATGTTTGGATAATCTGAACAATCGTGGAGTACCAATTGCTTGTGGAGGATGATGGAGTGTCTGATAGCAGTGCTTGATCATAAGGAGGCTTCTGATTTTGGACTTGAACATCATCAGCAGTAGACTGATCAGACTCTACGATTTGCTCCTTGATCATGACTCTTTTTCCTTCAGAATCCACTTACGATCGTAGGGGATGTAGAGATTCTCAGCCTGTCGATAGACCTTGAAGTGAGGATGGTTTGTTATCATCTTGGTAGCATAAGTTTTCACCCTTGGAAAGTTTTGGGCTACTAGTTCCATGCTTGGAAAAGTCTTGTAACACCAGCTGAAGTAACTTCCATCTCCTTCAGTAAAGGCCTTCAGCCAAGGCATTGATTGGAAGAACCATCTCATCAGCAAATCATCAGGGTTGTAGAGAATGGTTGAGCAGTCTAGCTCCATGTTATTCCAGTTCTTGACCAAGTCAGAGGAAGTCATTCTTGTTACTCGAAATGAGTCGTCACCTCCATGGTTTACCCATCTATCAGGAAGAGTTCCTGATGGTTCATTGGGAGCTTCTACCACAATTCTCTTGGTAAATCTTGCAGGTGAGAGAACATGGTGAAGTTCTGAGTTTTCTGACTCCTGATCTTCAGAGTTGGAATCATTTCCTGCTTCTTCCTTCTCGTAACCGTAACCGCTTAGAAGCGACTTCACGAGAGGTCTTCTTCTTCGTATTTCATGTTCGTAACCTTCTTGATCATCTTCAACGAAAAAATCCTTCTTGCTGAAGTTTCATTATCGTAACCTTCTTGACAAGTATTTCCTCAGATTTTCTTCTTCACTCTTTGGCTTCATCTTGATTATTTCTCTCGGGGATCTGACTCATCATCACTTAATTCGATGATGGCATTTAATTGGCCACTATTCCTTTTGGAGGCAAACTGGGCTTGCAGCCTGTAGCTTCTCCTTCTTCGTGGAGGTTCAATTATTGGAAACACTAACACTTCTTCTTCTTCTTCAGGCTTTGACTTCTCTTGCTCAACAGACATACTTCTTTGGAGTTCAGCACTTGCAGGAACAGACTCTTCTTCTGTCATTTCATCAACTCTTGTTTCAGCAAGGTGGCTATCTGGACTGGTGGGGGCAAATTCTTCTTCTTCAGATACATCATTACTTGTCCTATCATTTTGGGTTTCTTCTTTATCATCAGAGTGACTACTCTGAGAATTAGCCACTGGGCTTGCATATTCTTCTTCATCATCAGTTGCTGCACTTTCTTTCATCTCATCAGCTTCATTTTCATTTTTGGATGCTGACTGTGGGGATTGGACCTTGACATCTGTTTCTTTTTCTCCTGCTGACTCTACATCCCTTTCTTTATCTGATGTACTGATTTGGGAGGCTAAGGTTGGTGTGTCTTCCACCTTAGCTTTCTTCCTAACTGGCCCTTGAAGCAACCCGATGCTTCTTCTTTTTGTTGTTTCAGCAAATAAGACTTTTTCTTCTTTATCCTTGTCCTTTGAGGAGACTCTCCTTGGTGGGGCTTGGTCTTTCTTCTCATCACCAGCTTTCTTCACAGCTTTTGATTTCTTTTTGACTGGTGTGATTTCTGCTTCTACAGAGTCATCAGACTCTGAGCTTTCTTTCTCAACTATCTTTCTCTTCTTTGCAAAGGCTTTACTGTTGCTCCCAGCTGTCAGACTTTTGTTTTCCCTGGGGTTCTTCTTCCAGTTCTCAAATAACTGTGGAGACATCACCTTGTGCACATTCAAGGCTTCTCCCTCACCATCCTTGATTTTCCCTCCTAGTTTCTTCTTCATGTCTTTGAAGCTATGGTTTCTTTGGTATCCCATCAATTCCTTTGCTTGCTCAATGCTGACAGAAGATTAAGGTCAGAAGATTTCAGCTTCAGAATCTGACCTTTGACCTTGGTAGATAGAGTTCTAGAGTTTATGGAGACGTTTGAGTAGAACTCCTTAACCGGGTCAGTGTATACATGAGTACTCGCCTCGAGACATTCTGAAAACCCAGCTTCCTTTATGAGTCTAAGTATGTCCCTGAACTTCTTCTCAGATTTCTCAAACGATTTGGTTCCAAGCTGAATGCCGGTGATAACTTACCAGTTCTTCATTTGAATCATTCGAAGACTGTGGGTGTTTGATTTAGAGAGATTTATGCGAGATGATTGACTGAGATTTGGTAAGGCTCTGGAGGGTTAACTGATTTTGCTCTTGAAAAGCTTTCTAGGGTTTTGAAAATGGGAGGGAGAAAGGTTCGATATCTTTTAGTAACTGTCTGCAGATTTGAAATCTTCTTTATGGAAGTTCCTTCTAACTCTGCATACTTAGTGATGTGTCAACTGTCCATTGGTTGCACGTTGCCCAGTAATGAGCTGTAACTCCCCACAACTTTTCAGTTATTTGAAGAGTGGATATTTAATTGACGTGGCTTTGACCGTTGACCTTTTAATTCGTAGAGTGACATGATGAAGCCGCTATAGACTCTATGATTTCCTTTGTTGGCTCAACGATCAACTTCTAAGAGATGCTGCAGTGGATGGCTTTGTCTTTCCTCCTTACTTCGATGCAGCATAGCTCAATCACTGATGTATTCGAACTTATCTCCTCAACTTGAATGGCTTAGCAGATGTCTCATTCTTCATGCTCCTTGAGAACTGGAATACCCTTTGGTAGGACTACGATCGTTGAGTTGACTTCTTCTGACGTTGAGGTTGCACTACGATCGTTTAGATAGCATTACAATTATTGAGTTTGTACCACAATCGTTTAGTCATCTTCAAGTTCAACTCTACGATTGTTAACTGACTTGGTTCTTTTGAGATGAACTAGATCAAGCATTCCTTCTAGGATGAGGTAGCTCAGGAAGGGCCAACCTCTTAGAGTGATCTAAGGGTCAGGTTTGTCCCTGAGGCGCTTTCCAGATGAAATACTAAAGTAGTGATTTTCAATGACATCTCATTAGACCTTTTCTGATGGGGAGGTCTTTCTACCAGCTCTGGATATCTGCTTTGCTGACATGTCATTCTGCTCTTACACTACGATCATGTGTTTGATCGTAGGAACTTCACGATTATGGATTGGGTGGCTGAAGGCTTATCAGCAGTACGTTTTGAGACGTTCCTACTGACTATGGATCTTCAGTTGGTTCATCAGCCACAAAGTTTTGGGACTCTGTAGCTGGTACATCTCTTCTAGGTTAATAGTGCTGTTATTCCTTAACAAATCACTGCTCCCCCATTGTTGATGTTGTCTTCTCAGATAGATGTGATTCCTTCATGTTCATTTGAAGGCTACCCAGCATTTCTCCTTCTGATTGGAATCATCATCGTTGCTTAGTTTTCCTTGTATTGTAGAGATGAGTATTTTTAGGATTGATCACTCTACGATCATTTGATAGCACTACGAACGAAGTCTTCTTTGACAGTCCTTTGTTTTGCGAAGTTCTACTTCGTAAAGAACTCCTTTTTTCTTAAGCTCAATGATCTTCTATTGTGAGCTTCCCTTGAGGATCCTTTCCATAAAGCATGTCCTTCTTGATATGGGCACATAGAATCCTATTTATCTTATGTTGCATGGCAAGCTCCCATATACAGATTTGTAGCCATGTGAGCTCCATTCCGGTTAGCTTAGAGGGTCTTCAAGGACAGGCTTGGACATATAGGAACCTTATCAGACTCATCTCTGAACAGTCCTTAGCCTTCTTCTAGTTGAGTCCTATTGAATGAAGTCTTCTGCTTCAACATTCCTTAGTGTGGTCATACTGACGAAGTACCTGCAGGTTTAAGTATATTTCTACTTTTGATCCCCATTGTTGAATGGGTCCTGCTAGGTTAGTTTTCTAAAACCCCTATTCCTCTTAACTGGATAATCATCATGTTTATCACCAACAGACATATTCATGCATGCAACTATCTTGAGATAATACATTTTTGAGATGCATGATGGTGAGTGTGTGTAGGATTTGACAATTAGTGACACATTCTTTATCTATGATGGTTTCATCATTTACTGGGTTATGTTCACAATGTTTAAGTGTTCACATAGGTGAATCAACTCTACGATTTATGAGTATCTAGTTAATTCATGGAAGTGATCAGTTTCTAAAAATCAGCAAGATCCACTCGTAGAACTGTTCATTCTCTGTGTGTTATCAAACACTTAGAACATAGGCTTGTACATACATGCTAGCACACCAGCAATGATTACTTAACATAAAGTTCATTTGATCTCAGAATACTCTTATGATCTATTTGATTTTTCTTCAAGATGTCATCTTCACTCTAAAACTTGGTTAAAGAGAAAGTTTGTAGACATTTGAATTTTCCATCTTCAGACTACTTTCTCTCTTCACCTTTTTAGGTAGATTATGACTTCTTGACAGAATACTGTCATAGTACATAGGATGGTGCAAATATGATGTATACATTAATAATGGTGAGGAACTGTACCTTTTTACTTGTCGGGTTTCTTAAATCGTTTACCTTAGATATCTTTGAGTTCAGTAATGATGTGTGCATAGCTTTTACTTTTGCTCCTTTCAGCTTAATTCTCTTGTTGGCCTTTCATCAATCAGTCGTGGTCTTGAAGATGTATATCAAGAGAATCGTAGCATTAAGATCTTTGACATCTTTGAGTTTACAAAGATAGCACCCAGTTGTTGGTTGGTCAGTCATAAGTTTGAGAAGATCTTCTTTATACTCTCGATCAGCATTTCTTAGTACGCGTGACCTCTTCATCTTTCAGACTGATGAATGCTTTACTCTTTGTCACTGATGTCTCTTGCTCTCTTTCTCTTGTCCGGTCTTCATGCAACAAGATTGACTGCAGGCTAGGTTTGGTCTTGTTTATTTAGCAATCGAGGATATGGACCAATATGAGCAGCTTCAGGTGTATACACATTTTTACCTATACACAATATTTCCAATGTGTGAGCTCTTCTGCATATAACAAGTTAATTACTACTAAACTAAGTTTAGAAAAATGTTCGTGCCTGGGATCAGACTCAAAGCGATTAGCTTTTGAATATAGCATGAGAACCTGCTCTGATACCAATTGTTAGTTCCTAGAGTACACAATAGATCTAGAAGGGGGGAGTTGAATAGATCCTTTTTATTTCAAATACTTTTTTGGTTTATGTTGTATTGTTCATATTAAAGTATATGACAAACATAAGAATCTTTTCAAGCACAACAGAATAAGTAAAAGATTCCCCTTCATTGATATATTCATAATCATACATACATTGTTCGTTGGGTTAGTTTAGTTGTAGCGGTTAGAACATACAATAGCGATTATAGCGATTATAGACATAATGTAAATGACATAATGTAAAAGACACAAGGGGTTTTAAGTGGTTCAGAGACTCAAGCTCCTAATCCACTCTTCTACTTTCAACTAGCAGGATTTCCACCAAGGAAGGGCAAGACCTCAATCTCTCTGATTCCTTCAGGCGGCGACCTTGGGACTTCAGTTCACTAAGAACTCTTCAAGGCCAGTAGCCTTGGGACTCCTCTGGTTCCCTAGGAACTCTTCAAGCCCAGCAGGCTTGGAACTTCATTTAGTCCCTTTGGACAAGGACCTTTTGGCCCTGCTTTGTTTAGTCCCTCCGGATAAGAACCCCTTAGGCCCTGGCTTTGTTGAGTTGTTTGTTTGTTATTGTTGGAGTCGGTGTTGAGCTGCTAAGATGTCTTCATGCTCTGAACATCTTCTATGTTTAGCTGCTTGGCTTGATCATCCTTGAAGTACAACTGAGTGTTGCATGATGCTCAGCTTCTTAGGTTGCTCAACTATACTGGATGACCCCTTGATGAACTGCCTTGAAGATCATTCTCCTTGGTACTTGATGGTACGCATACAGAGGAGGCTTCTAGGATGACCGTAAGCACTTCATTGGAGTACTTAGAAGATTTCTCATGCTTGACACCAAGATGGCTTTTGTGATCTCCCTTCTTGCTACTCGATGCCTTCTCATGATGGACTTGCTAAGATTACCGTAAGCTCTTCTCTATTGTACTTAGAGTCTTCCCATGATGAACATCCAGATGGCATGATGCTCTCCTTTCTCTCAGCAGTTCAGAACACTCTTCATGTAGTAGAACTCTCAATTCTACATAGTAGAACTCACACTTCTACTTCTTTCTTGATCTGACTTCTGAGCATTCTTGGTGGATCGTAGAGTGAGCCTTCGGACTCACTATCACATGGTTTAGATTAGTCCACCTTCTCTCCAAACTCGACAACTCCAGCAACATTTGATCTTTGAAGTTCTTTCTCATTTATACTTCTTCCCAATCCTTCCGTTGGAAAGTAACCATTGAAGGCTATTCAAATATCTTCACAAACCTCAAGTTGCTTGAGGTAGACTGCTTGATGTGACTTGTCATACTTTTTCTGACGCTGCAGTCTACTCTTTCACCTACCCTGTCAAATGTATCACTTTAATGTCTTGGGCAGGTCGATGACTTTATCACCTCTTTCTGATTCCTCGATCAAAGGTTGTCCAATTGCATCGATGCTCTCAATAGGCACTTGTCCGAATATTACCCTTCAGATTGAACCTTTGCCAATGCTTCAGTCTTCAGTTATTAGGACTCTACGATTTTGATGCACGTCTTCAAGGACCTGATCGTAGTGTCTTGTTGAGTGTTGCTCGATGACTAGTAGAGTTAACACTACGATCCTGAAGAGTGTTTCTTGGATCTTCACTGAAGAACATCTCTTCACTATATTGTGCAGTGCTTTAATACTTCTGTTTGCTTCGACTGTTATCAGATACTGATGGCCTAATTCCTTGCTCTGGTCCCCTTCTGAATATCAAGACACTTCAGATTTGTGGCGCGTCCAGCTTGCTTTCTCCTGGTGATCTTCTGCTCACTTATCATCAAAGAACTGACCCTGCACTTAATCACTTTAGCCTTGCTCTTCAGAAGCGGACCAGTATCTCGGTTCACCTTCCATCAGTTCCTTCTTTGTTTGGCAAACACCAAGATCGTTGTCTTCTGTACACTTGATAGCTACTGTATAAGCTGATTTTCCTTAGTCAGCTTCTGAAGTCTTCTTTGGATCTCCTTGTGGAAGACTTCATCACGAATGGCCTTAGACCTCAATCTTAATGCTTATTGGGTTTGTGCTGAGATCTTCTGTTAGCCTGCATGCCATTCGTTGAGTGCTCTCTAGTTCCCTTACTGTGGAATGCATCTTTGCAATGCCAACCAGAGGCTTCGTATCTTTGGTTATTCTAGGAGTGCTCATTCATTGAGAACCATATCTACTCTACGATTCTGACTTAGCATTGTGAGCACTTTTGTTAGAGTCGTAGTTCTGCATTCTATGATTCAGCTTCGGCTGTGCAGACACTACGATCCCGAGATCAGATCTTTACACTCTACGATTTCTGCCTTGTACTTGTTGTCTTCATCTGATCTTGCCCGACTACGATCTCTGCCTTCACTTAATGAACTCTACGAACTCAGAGTGTAGTCTACGATCCTTGGCTTGGCTCCGGCATCACTAGACTCTACGACTCCGAGTGTAGTCTATGTTTCAAACTTTGTTCCGACAGCCGATCGTTCGGCTCATAGGCAGGCTTTCTCTACGATTTTGAACATGACTTCCTCAGCACACTACGATCCCGAGGAAGCTCTTCTCGACACACTACGATCCTTCTTTGTTTCCCCTGGAAGTCTACGAACTCCGAGATCTCACTATCTTGCATACTCCTATTCTGCCTCGATAGCTCCCGAGTTAACTTTGACTCTCTTGGCGGGATCACGACTTTCGGTGTAGTGCTCGACGATCGAATGAAGCTATATCTATTACATCATAAGATCAACCTAACATGCTTGATCTTTCTATCTCTATAGTCCTTGTACATCTTTTTTTTAAGGACTTTACAAAGTTGTCTTTCTTATGTAGGATCACCCTAACATATTTGATCAATTCATTCTAAGTACTTGTACACATATTTCTATTATCTATCAGAGGACTTTACAACTTTTCTTCATGCAAACATATTTGCATATTATTCATTCATATACATATATATCATAATCAAATCATATATAAATAGGAATAGCATTCTCATGCTTATTCCTGACAATGTATAATTAATGAAACATTGTTAAGACATAAATAAGCCTTAAGTATGATCACTTAGGCTTAAAGAAAGTCAATTACATGTGAACATAAGAATGATGTAACGAAAAGCTGGAACCAATAATAATAAATCTAATACGTAATTAGATTGAGAAGAAGGGTAAGATTATTTAGGAACCATGTATGATCATTCATGACCTAATGTGTTATGTGATGTTATCATTTACTGTAGAGACCTTAAAGACGTAAAGTGCACGTATTATAAACTGTAGCAGACACAAAAGGCAAGTACTCTAACCCTTATTCTAGTTCGATATGGACAAGTCTTTGTGATTCATGTATTCTTCGCATGAGTTAATGTCTGAGTAAGTCAAAGACAATTCTTTCGGCTAGACGTATGCTATGTTACTGTATCAAGTGTTGATAAAGATTTACCAAACTAATATTTTTGTGGTTTTCAAAAGTAGACTGAGTATGCTAAATTGTTTTATCGTCAAACGATAGGCATGTGAAGTTACCACAAATTAAACGTATACACGTTTAATGAATGTAGTGTTGATCAACATAGAGTACTATAGACTGATCACCTAGACGTGCTCGTAAGCTATATCGGACTTACGAACTTAGTGCTGGGACGTCCTTTTCAAAGTACTTATGAAATGCTTACGATCTTGAACCAGAATTGATGTTTTACTGAATATTGTTGTTGTAAAATGATTTGAATGAAAAGAAGTGCTATTTTGAATTATCGATAGTACTTCGTAACTATTGTTCAGTTATTGAAGATATACGATTCTTATGTTTCAAGCATGCTATTGTTACTAGAATTATTGTACTTGTTGAGCTAGTTAGGCTCATTCTTGCTTGAACCATATGAATGTAGCTAAGACCGAACGGACCGATGGATCTGGTAAAGATAAAGGAAAGGCTAAGGCGAACCCGTAATTTATCTATGTAATAGTATAGGTTTTGTAATGATAATGTTATATTATGACAAAGACAAATGTATTGGTTGTAAAGAACCTGGGGAATGTAAATATTCTTTTTATATATATAAGACATATATGTTCTTTTAAGGTATTTCAATTGAATATTTATGTGAACTGTAGCACCGTGTAGCACCATTTGTCGAGTTGGAAGATACCCGGATTTGGGGGTGTAACAGGTTGGTATCAGAGCATTAGGTTATAAAACTTAAGGGGGGAAATAAAACCTAAGTCATAACCTTAAGAAAAGTCAAAGAATAAAAGATGTAAATTAACCATATAAAAATGCATTATATATGTTATGTGTTTTTTTATTATTCTACTAATGGGTACTAATCAAACTTTTGTGTTGTTGTAGATGTCTGGAGAAAAGAGAGACGTACAAGTAGTCAGTGAAGAATTGGTTAATCAAGTAGAGATTATACCGAGCCCCATAGCGGCAGATCCCGAGATAGTGGTGGTTGAGTCTGGAGACTCAGAAAGTTTTGATATCATGTCAGTGTTTGACGACATGATAGAAAAATAAGTGGAGGTAGTGTCGTTCAACCCCATAGCAATAGCAGCAGAGATGGCTCTAAGGGAGTCAATGATGTCGTTATTCATGTCAGTACTGTCGACGTCGGGATTTTTAGATGTCCCTTTCCGTTACTTGTTCTTTGGTGTTCTCATTTTAGGTGAGATTTATTTGAAAAAACAAGTGAAAAAGGTCCGACATGTATAATGTCGACGATGGACTGTTAAGAGTCACCAGTTGCTTTTTTAAATGGTTGTACCAACACAACCGAGAAAAGGTTTGCACATTGACCGGTGATGTGACAATCGCTATACTGCCTGTGAAACTGAGATTCATTAGGGTCCGGGGACTTGGTTATGTGGAGGGAAGGTGTTAGGCACCCCCCGACATCCGTGTTACCACGGTGACCGCCTCTTTTCTAGAAACTATTATCTGAATGTGTGTGTGTGTGGGTCAATGTGCTGTTATTTGGATGTAGTGCGAGGCCTCATTCGCACCTATATACATAGGGTTTGAATTTATGTAAAAATTTAATTTTAAGCAAGATATGGCAGTGATGTTTTATAAAAGAGGTTTTTCAAACCCTGATGCTTAATAGTAATTGAGACCTTTTACACTCCCATTTTATTAAGTGTTCGGCTTGATTGATTTTATTTTACAGATGCAAGGCATCCGTTCGAAAATAATGTACAAAATAATGCCGACTTCCTCATGGGCATGGAAACCATCTGAGGAAATTTAGACACCGCAGAATAATTTACAAGCTGCTTACAGCTGAAAATGTCCATCACGGGAACCGAATCTAGATCCAATGGGCTGAATTTGTGATCATATGATTCCTAGGCGCACATGATACCACAATTTCTATGAAAGCAGTAAGCAGGTATATATATAAAAGCAGTAAATATATATATACAAATATGATCACCAACCACGAAGCACCTCCATGGGGGATCAGAAATGTAAATAAAGATGTTAAAAGCTATCAACCGCCACTTAGGAAACTCCAGGCGGGACGAAACGTAAATAAAGCAGTAAATACGGTCAACCACCACGAAGGAAACTCCAAGCGGGACGAAATGTAAATAAAGCTGTAAAAGCGATCAACTAAAACGAAGAAAACTCCAGGCAGAACAAATATATATATATATAAGCAATAAACGCACCAGATATAAAATCTAGGCTCATCGAACTGAGTTCCACAACAGTTCATATATATATGTATATATATATAAAAGTGAGTAAACGCACCGGATATAAAATCTAGGCTCATCAAAATGTAGTCCCACACGCTAATATATATATATATATATATATATATATATATATATATATATATATATATATATATATATATATATATATATATATATAAGCAAAACGCATTCCGATGTAAAATCCAGGCTCATCGAATAGAGTCCGACACACGCTTAATATATATAAGTATATATATATTAAAGCAATAAACGCACTGCATCAAGTCTAGGCTCATCGAATAAAGTTTGACACACAGTCTATATATATATATATATATATATATATATATATATATATATATATATATAAAAAAAGCAAGTAAACGCACTGCATCAAGTTCAGGCTCAATCGAGGCATAACTCGATAATGTTAGTCAATATATATATATATATATATATATATATATATATATATATATATATATATATATATAATACAAAAAACAAAACTAAGGACCAAAGTCCGGGCAAATTCGCGCAACACGACTCTTAACGTGAAGAAGGGTGTATGCAGAGATGAAGAGAAAGACTCTAAAGTGTGTGAGAAGGCTTACAGTTGACTACCAAAGAAAACTTCTATATCTTTAGAGTGGGTAAACACTGGCTTTCGTTGGTAAAAAAGAGGCTATATATGAGCTCACAGGTGTTTAAAATGAGAAAGTACACTGCATGGGGTGAGTGCATAGCAAATTGGGCAGGGCTTCCTCGCCGTTTTCTCTTGCAAAATGGGCAGCCCAAGCCCTCTATTTATAGATGATTTAGTCGCAGGTGTACCTGCGGCTAGGCCGCAAGTGTACCAGAGGCAACCCGGGTGGGCTGGGATTTTTAAGGCCTGGTTGTCTCGAAGTACGTGAACTCACGCGCTGTAATGTCCACACGAACTTTAAGAAGTGCAATCCGGGCATTCGTTTGAGGTATACAGGACCTATTTCGGACCGCCGTTGTCGAGAGTTGTGCGATGGCATGGGATTAGAGTTTGTACGAAGTCATTGAAGATGGGACGATGCCCTCCGGTCTTCAAGCTTCAACTTTCATCCGGTACCCCGCACAATAGTCACTCGGGATTGGTTAGTCTTGTTGGACATCGTTGCGTAGAGATGTTGAGACGACGTGGCATGGCATTGTGTTGGTGAGATGACTATGTTACCCCTCACCGGTGTTATCGCCAGATTTTGCTGATAAAGCAGACGTTGCTCAGGCTTCGCTGAGATTGGAGTAGTGTAATTTGTTGAAGGTCCTCATTGTCATCTTTGAGGTGTGCATGTCTTCCCGATGTTATCGTCGGGTTGGTATAGTGTATCTCGTTGTGAGCGACGAGATTGAAGCTGGTCGCATTTGAAACAAGCATTTCTGGGGTTTTCACCGAAACTGCATTCCTTGGGGTTATCACAAAGGTTGGTGGCTATTCCCATGGTTGGGACTGAGACTGGATACCTCGGGGTTATCTCTGAGATTAATCAGTCTTCTTCGGTGTGTGTTCCGGTATTGGATCTCCACGCCTCTGGATACCTCAGGGTTATCTCTGAGATTGTGTGGTCCGGGGTTGATGCTGAACTTCCGATAGTATCCTGTATATATATGGATTATCTTTCAGGGTTCCCTCTTAAAAGACGAATTTATCCTCTTGCAATGATAGTGACAGTAGTACAGAAAATTTCGAGTGTCTACAGATGCCCCTCTTTATCATACTCATGTATGGCGATGTATGGGTAGGATAAAGAATCCTAGACACTTGAAACACAACAAGACAAACATGGTACTTTATGTAGCAACATGATGCTAATGTATGATGCATGTGTACGGGGTTCTAGCCCAACATGCTGGGGATGATTACTGGATCCCTGTTGCTTCAACTGGGGATTGACAATGACAACCAGATTTGATGTGTAATCCGAATCTGTTAGGATGTTGATATTGGAGTTATCACCAAATTCATGTGTTCTTGGCAATGACTTGTTCCTGGATATGTACCTCTTATGTGTAAGAGATCTATGGGAATAAAGCTTGGTCTGTTTGAGGATTTGTATAACATATTCAATCATCAATTCTCCTTGATAACATTGACTTTTCTTGGTTGGTATCGCCAGGACATGTAAAGATTCTGTCGGATTTACTTCCAACATCAAATGTTGTCAGGGATGCCTGACCTTCGTTGATGTCTACTTCACCGACATGTGAATCAACGGCTGAAAAATCTTGTGGGATATATTGTCAAGGTTGCTTGACCTTCATTGACATGTGAATCAATGGCTGATACTCTATGGGTAGATTGTCAAGGTTGTTTGACCTCCGCTAACGTGTGAATCAATGGAACATTGCGTTGTGACCCCCGCCGGGGATCCGCTGGGGAATATGAGTAATCGAGCATGCAATCCACGAATAGCTCTAGAGCTCTGATAGGTTTAATCTCTATCAGCTGAGATAACATTAAGGCTACTTGACCTTCATTGATATGTATGTCAACGGTTTGAATGTACATTGTAATCCCCTGTCGGGGCTTCACGTTGTAACCATCACTGATGTGTATAGCAGCGGCTGGTCATCGGATGGTTTTCGATGCTGTTGGGTTTGCTTCCAACAGTTATCATGATGTCAAGGCTGCTTGACCTTCGCTAATTTGTGTGTCAACGGATGAGCATGCGTTGTAACCCCCACTAGGGATCTACGTTGTAACCCCCATCGGGGACCTATTTAGGGCATAAGACCTGTACAAGGTATTACCGGATGTGATTTATGAAAAATGAGATCATTGACAGGGTATACCTCGTGTTCAGGTGACTACCAATGAGCGATGTACAGACTCAAAGTTTCATCTGAGAAGACTAGGATTGTATGCTATTTTGCTCAATCGCGTGGCATTTTTATTCTCGATTTGACCTTTCTAGTCCGCAAGAACTTCTTTGCAACTCGAACTGGATCGAGCCAGAGGGGTGGGGCTCTATTTAGGAGAGTGTGCTATTAGGAGCACCACAGGGGAGATTCGTATGCCGATCTTGCATCTTGTCAGGCGTCATTGGCCTGTATCACAGTCACCCGTTACTAACATCCCATTGTTGGGGGTTGACGATTTTGCATTGTCAGAGGGTCCATATACCTAGGAGATGTTCCAGCGGTGGTGGTCTCCTCGCACTATTGGAGCCCAGTCCCGTGCCACACAGTTTATGGGGGATATGGTTCCAGGATCCATGATGATGACGGATTGGATAGCTTTTGTCCGAGATCCGACTCATATGACACAGATTGATAGTCTGACCCGGCAGTTAGACCAGGCACATATATTTATCCAGCATTTGGGCAGAGATCCGGCAGAGGCGGCTTCATTTGTTCCTTCCAGCTCAGGCGCTGGCCCCTCAGATGACCCATTCAGTTTTGCCGGCGCAGATCCTCCTCTTTATAGGTCTGACATCCCTGTTGATAGAGATCCAGTGACTCGGGAGGAGTTACATCAGGTGGACAAGATTGATGATGTGGACATCAACACCTTGGTCTTCTTCTGATGTGTATTCTCGTTATATCTTTTGATAGGCCTCTGTTAGATATTGGGTGGTTGTGCCCCATTCTCTCTATATCTTTTGATAGGCCTCTGTTAGTAGTAGGGCGTCTGTGCCCCATTTCCTTGTATTTGTAGCTGTACAGAGATGATGTATTAGATGATGATATACTTACGAATGTATGTACAGTTTTTTCCATTCCCTATATCATATTGCCATCCATTATCTGCTATGCATGTATCATGTTATGCATATGTATGTATTGTCCAGAGATATTCGGCATTGACCCCTGGATGGTCTTATGACACGGCCCGCGCAGATGTCTTCTTCGACAGTTAGCCATATAGATCATACCCCACCATCAGTGGTGGTATTGGGTATCTTGATCGTGGTATGATAGCATGTCACCACCGACGGTGGTGATCAGAGATCATTTGTTTGCGCAAGATACCATGACTTTATTGATGTTTCAGGTTCCCGCAGGGTTAGTGGACAGGATGCTAGAGCATTGGATACCGGATAGGCAGGTTTTCCGATTTGGGACCCATGAGTTGACTCCTACTCTAGAGGAGTATGCACGATTGACGATGCTGCCTTTAGACAGACCTTGCGTGCACCTGGCTTTGGAAGACATGAGTAGACGATTCATGACTCTCACTGGATTGCGGCGCAAAGTAGTACAAGATGAGCTGACATCTAGCCACGTGATATCCCAGCATTTTCTGTATGACATATTTGGCTCGGAGGATAGCTATTCACGACATTCTGGGGATTTCACCGCACCGGAGGATCATTGGCGTTTGGCCAGGGTTGATGTACTATTTTTGTGCATACTGTCGTATGTCTATATGCCACGGTACATGGATGAGATAGACATCGGAGTCATCATGGATGTGAGAGCTCTTAGGGAGGGTCGTACCATTGTACCTATGATTGTAGTAGAGACCCTGCGGTCAGCATCCTACTGCTGCACTTATCCGACAGGAGTGTTCACGGGTAGTTCGGTCATGTTGTATGTGTGCTTTATATCACATTTGAGACCGATCGGCACTCTTAGAAGGCATGGGTATTGGTTCACCCATGATGTAGCTATGTCATACTCCTTTCAACCATCGGAGTGTATAGATGCTCTGTCCTGGTCCACATTTTTGGCAGATATGAGAGATCCTTTTAGTATATTGTCGTGTTTGGGGCTTAGCTCACCATACAGCTTCATTACTCATGCTCCGGGCATGGATTACCTCCCTCTGGCTGGTTTAAGGGGCGTGGCTACTTATCACCCACTAGCCGTGATGTCGCAGTTTGACCAGTTTCAGGATTTTTATCCTTTCGAGGAGGCGATAGGTCAGCATTCAACTTCTTGATATCTTTCAGCAGAGGACCGATCCCGTGTATATGCTTGTTGGGATCAGCGTGAGATAGCTACTTTTTTCGTGAGCCATCCGGGTTGTTCTGCAGAGTATTCCGCATGGATGGAGACATAGATTTTATCGACTACAGCAGTATCTACAGTACCGGATAGCTAGTCAGATGATGTAGAGCCCATGGAGGACATCGATTCCTACATCGAGGAGGAGCTAGGTGCTGGGTTGCCAGCATTTCTTCTAGATTCTCCTAGTACCAGTACTGTTGTGATTCAGCACTCAACACAATACTTAGAGCAGAGTCTTCATCTGATGACCTTTGAGAGAGATCAGGCTCGATGTATGATGTTGACTGTCCTTGATGGGAGAGATGCAGCTTTATCAGAGAGAGACGAGGCATTAGCTCGCAGAGATATCGCTATTGTTGAGCGGGATGAGGCCAGATCAGCCAGAGATGCAATGATAGTTGAGCGGGATAGTGCCATATGTGCCCAGGATGTAGCTGTCACAGATAGTACTTCAGTGAAGTCCCTTACCACTGACATGAGCGCTTACTTTGATGATCATATGGTCACCATGCAGATGGCTGCAGATCTGTTGGGTCGTGTGGATATTCTCATACAGGAAACCACAGCTTCACCTCCATCTTACGAGAGGGACGCCATATTAGGCTTGTTAGCTCGCATATATCCTGACTTGTAGATGGACTTATATTTACCTACACAGACTAGCTTAGCCATTTTGTCATGTATAGTTTACATTGTGTATATCAAACAACATTATATATATGGTAGGGAAATATATTTTTGAACACTTCCCTTTTAGATATGCCTGAATACTTGTTTGATATTTTGCCTGCTGCTTCAGGGCTTGTGATCTTGATGTATTCTGAATTCCTCCTGGGTGGATGGACATTGAGTTGTCTCTAGATAGTTCAGAATGAATCATTGATCTTTATGTATCCCTACAATCTTTGGTGTCTTGGGACTAGTTTCTATATGAAATGTGGAGAGGAGTGTGGCTTTCCTCTCTAAGATTGACCGCACCACAGATGGTCGCTAGTACTTCTATTTAGGAGAAGCCTAGTTAATTCTATCTCTTATGGATTGGTATTGCTCTTCAAGGTATGAACGCAGCTTAGATGGTCACCGAATCTCCTATTTGGGAGGAGTTCAGGTAATTCCATCCCTTTGGTCTGAAGCCAATGAAATATAGTGGATTGAAGGATGATCCTAGTACCAACTGACAAGGGTTTGTGTTTTGGTAGGGGGTGAGACCGAACCATGAATTGCTGCCTACGTACTCCTATTGAAGAGGAGATCAGGTCTGCGTAGTTCGAACCTGGTGTAAGAGGTTCAACGCTGTATATGGTAGAAATGGTGTAGGAATGTTTTTGTTGTTTTTGTTTTTGTAAGGGTAGAAATGTTTTTGTTTTTTTTGTTTTATTGCGACCTGGCCATATGAAATGGTTGCCTACGTACTCCTTTTGAAGAGGAGATCAGGTCGACGTAGTTCGCCCCTCAGGGCGAGATGAAAAGCGTAGTCCCATGTGCAGGTCAAAGTGCGGGGAGGAAAAAGTTTAATCCTAAGTTGAGGATAAACTGCAGGTATGAGAAGTTTGATCCCATGTATGGGTAGCCAAACTGCAAGTGCGAGAGGTTCAATCTGCGGTGGGATGACCTAAGTCGTAGGAACGCAAAGGAGAGCCATGCTGCTGGCTTGAAAAGTATGTTTCCCTGAGGGGCAAAGTGTAGAAAAGTTGTAGGTGGTAAAGGGTTAAAGAACCTGAATGACTGGTGATCTGATGGTCCAACACCAGGGTGTTTGTTTGATGGAAACTTCAGACATAGTACCATTTCACGGTGTCTGAGTTGATGAGTTGTGGAAATTCATCGCCGTCCATTTCTTGTAATTTGAAAGCGCCTCCTGTCAATACCTCTTTGACAACAAACGGGCCTTCCCAGTTAGGAGCTAATTTTCCCTTAAGATTGATCTTGGTTGTCAAGGATCTTCTTTAAAACCAAGTCATGTTGTTTAAACTACCGTAGCCAGACTTTTTTGTTGTAGGATCTGGCGATCCTTTGTTGATATAACTGACCATAGAAGATAGCCGCGGTTAGACTTTCGTCTATTAGAGACAATTGGTGATACCTGTCTTGTACCCATTGGTCTTCATCCAGTTGAGCATCTATCAACACTCTGAGGGTTTTCATTTCAACTTCTATGCGGAGTACTGATTCCATCCCATAGGTTAATGCGTAGGGGGTTGCCCCAGTGGAAGTACGCATTGAGGTTCTATAGGCGAACAGAGTAAGAGGCAATAGGTCAGGCCAATATTTGTGGTTGGCGGACATTTTTACATAACCTTCTTGATGTTCTTGTTAGCCGCTTCAACAGCACCGTTCATCTTCGAACGATAGATGACAGAGTTAAGATGTTTGATGTGTAATTTACTGCATAATTCCTCCATCATTTTGTTGTTGAGGTTATTGGCATTGTCTAACTCAATCACCTCTGGTTGTCCATATCGACAAACGACATTGTTTCTGATGAAAGCAATGATGATTTCTTTAGTAACCCTGGGGAAGGAGGCTGCTTCTACCCACTTGGTAAAGTAGTCGATCATGGTGAAGATAAACCGATGACTATTACTGGCTTTAGGCTCAATGGGCCTGATAATGTCCATTCCCCACATTGAGAAGGGCTAAGGTGAACTCATATTGTGTAGTTCCCTTGGAGGGGCATGTATAGCATTTCCATGAATTTGGCACTGATAGCATCTCCTAACGTGGTAATTGCAATCAGCTTTAAGAGATAGCCAATAATGTCCTGTCCTGAGGACCTTCTTGACAAGGAGGGGGCCACTCATTGGGGGCCACAGACTCCGCCATGGATTTCATCCATAAGCCTTTGGGCTTGATCTTTGTCTAAACATCTGAGGAGACCTATTCATATATCTCTTTTGAAGAGCGCATCTCCACTCAAGTAGAATTTCATAGCAAGTCGATGGATCCGCCTTTTCTCAGTTAGGCTCGCTTCCGCGGGTGTAGATCCATCCCGTAGATATAACTTGATATGCTCATACCAAGGATGTTGGATTGGAGGTAGCTCATCCGATACTTCTCTAACGTAATTCCCATAGGCTGGGGCCTTGTGCAGGGAAATTGTGACGCTTGGCAAATGTTCCTTGTCTGATATGCGAATCAAGGAGGATAAAGTTGTTAACGCGTCCGCGAAGTCATTCCTATTACAAGGAATGTGTAGAAAGGAGATTTCTTCGAACTCCAAAGCCATCTTCAAAACCTGCCGATGGTAAGGCAGCAAATGTAGTTCCTTGGTTTGATAGATTCCGATGGATTGTCTGATTACCAACTCTGAATCTCCAAAGACAGTTAACCGCCTGATGCCCATGGAATGGGCAAGTTTTAGCCCAATGAGACAGCCTTCATACTCAGTCATATTGTTGGTGCTGATAAACTGTAATTTGATAGCGACGGGATACTGCTCCCCCGTACCAAATACTATAATTTCTCCAGCTCCAGAACCTTCCATATTAACAGCTCCATCAAAATATATCTTTAATGATTGGCGCGTATTGTACTGATGGTGTTATTGCACTGTCATTACTCCTTCATCGGGGAAATATGTTTCCAAGGGTTTGAAATCCCCTGAAGGTGCGGCGGCCAGTTGATCCGCAATTCCTTGACCCCTGATGGACTTTTGAGTCACATATACGATGTCAAATTATTGTAGGATCAACTGTCATCTGGACAGCCGGCAATTTAACATGGGTTTGTTGAACACGTATTTGAGAGGATACACACGGGATATGAGATGGGTTGTGTGACCATGGATGTAATGTTGTAACCTCATGGAAGCCCATGCTAAAGCACAACACGTATTTTTGATCAGAGTGTACTTGTGTTCACTGCTGCTGAATCTTTTGCTGAGGTAATAGATAGCTCATTCTTGGCCTCTATCATCCTTCTATCCCAGCATGCAGCCCATGGCATTGTCACTTATGGACAAGTATATGAACAGGGGAACATCATCCCTAGGTGGTACCAAAACGGGAGCTTTGACTAGCTGTTTCTTGATTGTGAGGAAGGCATTTTGAAACTCATCATTCCATTTCATGGAGTTCTTCCTTAATAGCTTGAAGATTGGCTCACAGGTTGCTGTGAGTTGGGAGATAAACCTGCTAATGAAGTTGATTCTTCCCAAAAATCCCCGTATTTCCTTCTCTGTCTGAGGAATAGGAATTTCTGTGATGGCTTGGATTTTGGCAGGATCCAGCTCAATCCCTTTGTGGCTGACTAGAAATCCTAGCAACTTGCCTGATTTAACACCAAAGACACATTTAGCTGGATTCAACTTCAAGTTATACTTACGCAACCTGTTAAACAACTTCTTGAGATGGTCTATATGGTCATCCTCCTTCTGGGATTTGACAATGATGTCATCCACGTAGATCTCAATCTCTTTGTACATTAAGTCGTGGAAAAGAGCCATCATAACTCGCTGATAGGTGGCTTCGGCATTGATGAGGCCGAATGACAACCGTCTATAGCAAAAGGTTCCTCATGGCGTGATGAAAGTAGTTTTCTCACGATCTTCCTCAGCAACCATGATCTGATGACACCCCGCAAAGCAATCAGCAAAGGAGTACATGTCATATTGCACAATATTATCAATAAGAATGTGGATAAATGGAACGGGAAAGCTATCTTTTAAGCAAGATTTGTTCAAGTCCCGATAATCCACACAAACTCGCACCTTCCCTCCAGGTTTAGGCACGGGCACAATGTTGGATATCCACTTAGGATATGTAGACACCATGATGATGCCAGCTTGAAATTGTTTCATAATTTCTTCATTCACCTTTAAACTCCATTCACGTTTCAATCGCCTGAGCTTTTGCTTGACTGGCTTAAATCCCTCTTTAATGGGAAGGCGATGAAGGACAATTTTAGTGGACAAACCCACCATATCTTCATGAGAGCATGCAAACACATCCTAGAATTGGGTTAGTAGCGTAACCATGTCATTCTGTTGGTCCGGGGTAAGGTCTAAACCAATATGGATTAACTTAGGGCTTTCTAAGGTTTCAAGATTAAAAGAAGTGGTTTGATCAAGGTTGGGTTTAGGTTTGTCTTTGACCCATTCTTGAATTTCCTGAGGCACCTCAATGTCATCCTGTATATCCATCAAGGCTGAATTCATCTCTACATCAAAGGTATAATCCTTGTGGGGAAGAGGCACCAGACGTCGGCAAATCTGACATCTAAATTCGAGTCTCAAACAAAATATGCTTTCACTTAGTATATATGAAATGTGTTGATCATACACAGTGTTAGCATATACTGGTAAAATAAACTGCTAGTACTATACAGTAAAGTAAGCAGTTATTATATCTACAAGGCAGAAAGAGTTCTACCCGTTTTACCCTTGTCGACCAATGCAAGGAATGTTGTTGCAATTGGCAAGGGCAAAGTCCAGGTGGACTGCAGTGATGGAGGAATTGTTATCATCCTCCTTGTTCCGAATGATGGCCATTATGTCCAAGAAATCATCGTATGGGGTGTATATGTTGGTATGTTCATCATGAACGATGATGCGTATGCCTGACCTCATTTGGATGACGTCTTGCTTGATTCTTTGTTCCTTTTCTTCCACTGCAGGATTTGGAACAAAGACTTATTTCTCCATCACCGGTACCGGCTTGGGAAATAACATAGACATTACATTGGCTGGCACCTTTACAGGAGGTTGTGCGGACTTAAAGTTTGAAGGCAAAGATAAACGCCGCATGGTTGAAACTCAAGGAATTTGCTGATGCTTATGAGGATTCCTGTGACTAGAACTGGCAGAATAGCCTAGCCTAGCTGTTCCAGTTTGTTTGGTTAATCGAATTGGGTACTTGATACCCTGGAAATCTTTACCCAGCCCTTGTCCCGGTTTATGACTCAATGACATCATTTCTCGAGTAACCGACATTACCTCGGCAGAAATCTTAGGTTTGGGCAATGGTGTTCCAATAGGATGGAATTGGGTATTGCTTATTTCCAAACCATGAAAATTGACCGGTTCCACATCTGCATTGGCATTGATGAATGGTATGTCTCCGTGCTGAGGAATCTCTGGTTCAGCATTGACCGTGACCAGGCTATTGTTGATAATGTATTTCAACTGTTGGTGAAGAGTGGAGGGGACTGCCCTAGCCATATGAATCCATGGTCGTGCCAAGAGCAGGTTGTATCTTGAATCTATCTTGAGCACATGAAAGGATACGCAGAATGTATGAGGACCAATTTTGATTGGCAGCTCAATTACTCCAACCGAATTACGACGGGCTCCATCAAAAGCTTTTATGATAGTATGTCTACTTAGAATTCTGTTGAGATTCATATTCATCTTCACCAAGGTAGCGTATGGACAGATATTTAGAGAGGAACCTCCATCTATCAAAACTCCAGCTAACATGTATCCGGAGGACAAGACTACAATATGCAACGGCTTGCAATGACCGGTCCCTTCGGGTGGTATGTCATCATCAGTGAGGGATATCACATTGTTGTTGAAAATGTGATCAACCATATGTTGAAATTTTTCCATATCAACTGATGTCGGCAGATAGGCTTCTTCTAAAACCTTCAACAAGACCTTCTGGTGATTCTCGGAAGTTAGGACCAAGTCCAAAATTGATATTTTTTGTGGAGCTTCTTTTAATCTTAAAACCACCGTGACTTCATTATGACCCAAAGTGCGGAGGAATTTTTCAATTTTCTCCATGAGTATTTTCCCCTTTGATTTGGTGGTGGACCTAATCACCCGTGGGGGAAGATACAGTGGATTTTCTTTCGACACTGTAGCAGTTGTATGTGAGGTTAATCCTTCACCTTCTCCATAATTCAATAGAACTTTGCGCAAGCTAACAATAGGATATTGTGCTCTGTACGACAAGTTGATTGGCTCGGGAGCGGCCACTTTCAAAGAATTATTGCTTCCCTTGAGTTGAATTGTTGGCATTATGAGTGATTGATTAATCCCGTCAGCTTCAGTGGATATGACTAGTACCACACTCTTCCACTTAGTAGGACCTGTATTCTCACTCACACGTAACACAGTATCGTCGTCTGCTAAGTGCAGGACACCACTGTCAATTAGATTTTGGATAAGGTGGCGGAGTGCCCAGCATTCTTCTGTGCTGTGACCGCGAGATTGGGAGTGATATTGACATACTCCATCAAAGTTGTACCGTCCTGAGCGGGGGTTAATTTGAGGTAGAAGGGAATTGATACTTCCTTCATTGATTAACATATGAAGGATTTCCTCCATAGGTGAATTCCCTTTTGTTGGCAAAATCCCGACGGGCTTTGGCATTTGCTCTCTTTGTCACTTTGTCTTCTAGCATTTCATTTTCTGAAAGTGATGAAGGAATATTCATGACAAGAGGTAGGAGACTGGCATGCTCTAGGTGATTAATTGACGTGTAACTTGATGCTGATAAGTCACCAATTCTGCCAATTATTCAATATGTTTGGCTAAAGATTTTATCTTTCTTTCCATTGTGAACTGAAACTTGGCATAATCCCATTTGTCATCACCGTCTTTGAGGGTCTGGGAGGATTCACAGTTGAAATTGGAATTCTATCCATTACTCCAATTTATCATGTTAACCTCTTCATCTTTGTGTTGAGGAAGAGGGTTGTCTTGAACGTGAGGCTGATCTGGTTTGGTGACCACGATTTCCCCATTGTCTATCAGGTCCTGGATCTTGTGTTTCAAGGCCCAACAATCCTGAGTATCATGTCCAGGTGCCCCGACATGATAAGCACATTTCCGAGCAGCATTGAAACCCCGTCCATTAGGGCTGGCTGGTGGAATAAGATGTGTAATTTTCTTATGTGTTGTCAGAAGAGTGAGAATGTTCTCGAGGGTATCCCCTAAGGGTGTAAACACTCGAGGGCGTTTGACTTCTCCACCTTTTGGTATTAGAGGGTTCGTAGACTGTGCTGGAAAGGGAATGTAGTTTCTCCTTTGAATAGGCATGTTTTGATTGCCTTTTTGACCCTGTAGTATGTGGAAAACATCTTCCTCTTTCTTTTTATGGACCCTACGGGTTGTTTCAATAATTTCTGGACTGGATGTGATCAGCAATAGCTTTGAGTGCAGCTAGGTCTTGAATTTTTCTGGACTTCAATCCCATCTCAGCCATCTCCCCATATTTGACCATTTCAGAAAATGGTTTGCCAATGTCGGCTAAAACTCTTTCATAGAACGGAGACTTCAGATATCTATATAAGTCATGACCATCTCTTCGATTACTGTCAAGGAAGGACTAACTTAGCGACAAAGGCTCTCCACCTCTGAGCATACTCTCCGAAAGACTCGTTAGACTATTTCTTGATCTTGGTAATTTGATATCGATCAGGAGCCATCTGAGTTTGAAAGCTGTATTGAGTGAGGAAAGCGTGTGCCAGCTCTACCCAGCTATGGATCTTCGAATTGTCTAATCTTGTGTTCCACAAACGGGCTTCTCTAGTTAGACTCTTTTGGAACAATTGAATTCTAAGCTTTTCGTCCTCTGTATAAGATTCAAGTTCTCCAATAAACACCTTTAAATGTGTGTAAGGATCTCCTAACCCATCATATTTTTCAAAGTCGGGAGTTATAAATTTTTCTGGATAATGAACACCAGGAAAAATGCAAAGATCAGCATATGAAACACTCCCGTGTGTTCCAATTCCTTTAATAGCACGAAGGGTCTCTTCCATTTGGAGGACTTTCTTTTTGATGTCACCAGTGTCTGGATCTCTAGTGGGATGGGCAGCATCATGAGTTTTGTTGGTCGTATCCAACTGCAGTTCAGGTATTGTAATGACCTGGGTTCCTCCTTGTGTGGAGGATTCAACATGTATGGGTATTTTGGGACCCTGATTAGACTGGTGAAATTCTTTGAGTAGAACAGCCAAATCTGTAATTTGTTTGCTTAATCCGTCGAATTCTTTGCGAGAAACTGGATTAAGATCAGTCTGGTCGGATGACGACATGATTGACTGTAGGTCTGTTGCCTTTTTGGACTTTGAAGGGGTAGTAGGTCCGATTGGTTCCCTGTGAAAGACTTGCATAGTTTAGTCTTTAGGGAATGTGTATAATAACATGCTATGTGATATGTGCATTTTAGGAATTTTATCCTGCAAAATAGATGTCAGCTATTTGTAGCATTAAAAATATGTATGTGTACACATTTCTTCATATTTCTCATTACATGGAGATATATTTGGAATGTAATTACAAGTAATTGTGTTTACAAGTAATTGAAATGAGAGCATGAAGAGACTTTCCTCCGTTTTGGGTTTATCAGAGGCTGACCTATCTTAGGTTACTCTCGCGGCTTTTTGGCATGAAGGTTCCCAAATCATCGCAATCTACTTAACGGGAAGTTAATCCGGTCTTTCAATTGGAGCGAATTTGGGTGGTGCCTTTCCTGAGCCTCGGAGAATTAGTCTTCTCACGAGTCTAGTAATCAAACACCGACGGGATAGCCTCCTGGTGGAGGGACCACACAACATACATTCATATACATCGCGTCTCACCATATGAAAATGATGACATGTGCGAAGCACTAATATCACAAGCAGATATGGTGCGAAGCACTAATATCACAAACATTTATGGTGCGAAACACTAAGTGCAATAAAGAAATGCATTCGTACACATTTATCAAAATATAAATGCAACATCCACACACAAGCAGATAATAGTTTTGAAAAGATTGTAATAGCGGCTTAAGTCCTTTTACTGGCATCCCCAGCAGAGTCTCCACCTGTCAACGTCGGGATTTTTAGACGTCCCTTTCCGTTACTTGTTCTTTGGTGTTCTCATTTTAGGTGAAATTCGTTTGAATAAACTAGTGAAAAAGGTCCGACATGTATAATGTCGATTTATGGATCGTTAAGAGTCACCATTGGTTTTTAAATGGTTGTACCAACACAACCGAGAAAAGGTTTGCACATTGACCCTTGATGTGACATCATTTACTGGCTGGTCGGTGAAACCGAGATTCATTAGGGTTCGGGGACTTGGTTATACGGAGGGAAGGTGTTAGGCACCCCCTGACATCCGTGTTACCACGGTGACAACCTCTTTTCATGAAACTATTATCTAAATGTGTGTGTGTGTGTGGGTTAATGTGCTGTTATTTTGAAGTAATACGAGGCCTCGTTCGCACCTAGTTTGAATTTATGTAAAAATTCAATTTTAAGCAAGATATGGCAGTGATGTTTTATACAAGAGGTTTTTCAAACCCCGATGCTCAATATTAATTGAGACCTTTTACAATCCCATTTTATTAAGTGTTCGGCTTGATTGATTTTATTTTACAGATGCGAGGCATCCGTATAAAAAAAATGTACAAAATAATGCCGAGTTCCTCATGGGTGTGGAAACCATCTGAGGAAATTCAGACACTGCAGAATAATTTACAAGCTGCTTACAGCTGAAAATGTCCATCACAGGAATTGAATCTAGATCCAATGGGCTGAATCTGTGATCACATGATTCCTAGGTGCACATGATACCGCAATTTGTATGAAAGTAGAAAGCAGTAAGCAGGTATATATATAAAAGCAGTAAATATATATATACAGACATGATCACCAACCATGAAGCACCTTCATGGGGGATCATAAATATAAATAAAGCTGTTAAAAGCAATCAACCGCCACGGTGGAAACTCCAGGCGGGACGAAACGTAAATAAAGCTGTAAAAGCGATCAACTGCCACGAAAGAAACTCTAGGCAGGACGTATATATATATATATAAAAGCGAGTAAACGCACTGGATATAAAATTCAGGCTCATCGAACAGAGTCCGACCATAGTTCATATATATATATATATATATATATATATATATATATATATATATATATATATATATATATAACGAATAAACATATTGGATGTAAAATCCGAGTGCTCATCGAATGTAGTCCGACACACGCTTAATATATATAAGTATATATATATTAAAGCAATGCAACGCACTGCATCAAGTTCAGGATCATCGAACAAAGTTCGACACACAGTTCATATATATAAATATATATATAGAAAAGCAAGTAAACGCACCAGACCAAAGTCAAGGCTCAATCGAGGCATAACTCGATAATGTTAGTTAATATATATATATATATATATATATATATATATATATATATATATACAAGCTGAAACAAAACTGCGGACCAAAGTCCAGGTAAATTCGCACAACATACCTCTCAACGTGAAGAAGGGTGTGTGCAGAGATGAAGAGAAAGACTCTAAAGTTTGTGAGAAGGCTTACAGTTGACTGCCAAAGAAGACTTCTATATCTTTAGAGTGGGTAAACACTGGCTTTCGTAGGTACAAAAGAGGCTATATATGAGCTCACATGTGTTTAAAATGAGAAAGTACACTACATGGGGTGAGTGCAGAGCAAATTGGGCAGGGCTTCCTCGCCGTTTTCTCTTGCAAAATGGGCAGCCCAAGCCCTCTATTTATAGATGATTTAGCCGCAGGTGTACCTGCGGCTGGGACGCAGGTGTACCAGAGGCAACCTGGGTGGGCCCGAGTTTTTCGGGTCGGGTCATCTCAAAGTACGTGCACTCGGGCACTATAATGTCCACTCGAACTTTAAGAAGTGCAATCCGAGCATCCGTTTGAGGTACACAGGAACTATTTTGGACCGCCGTTGTCGAGAGTTGTACGATGGCATGGGATTAGAGTTTGTACGAAGTCATTGAAGATGGGACGATTCCCTCCGGTCTTCAAGCTTTAACTTTCATCCGTTACCCCACACAATAGTCACTCGGGATTGGTTAGTCTTGTGGGACATCGTTGTGTAGAGATGTTGAGACGACGTGGCATGGAATTATTTTGGCGAGCTGACTATGTTGCCCCTCACCGGTGTTATTGTTGGATTGGGCTAATAAAGCAGACGTTGCTCAGGCTTCACTGAGATTGGACTGCTCTAATTTGTGGAAGGTACTCATTGTCATCTTTGAGGTGCGTCTGTCTTCCCGATGTTATCACCGGGTTGGTACAGTGTATCTCGTGTGAGCACCGAGATTAAAGCTGGTCGCATTTGAAACAAGCATTTTTGGGGTTATCGTCGAAACTGCATTCCTTAGGGTTATCACCAAGGTTGGTGGCTATTCCCATGGTTGGGACTGAGACAGGATACCTCGGGGTTATCTCCGAGATTAATCGGTCTTCTCCGGTGTGTGTTCCGGTATTGGATCTGCATGCCTCGGGGTTATATCCGAGGTTGGAATTGTTACTCCCAGAGTGTGATCAGGGGTTGATGCTGAACTTCCGATAGTATCCGGTATATATATGGATTGTCTTTCAGGGTTCCCTCTTAAAAGACGAATGTGTCCTCCTGCAATGTTAGTGACAGTAGTACAGAAAATTTCGAGTGTCTACAAGTACTAGATAGGAACATCCACTACTGTCAGGAGGTTAAGGAGCTGAAGGCAGAGCTCCAAGGAGTTATAGAAGACAAGACGAACGTGGAGTCCATGTGGGAACATGAGCATGATTAAAGGGTTTTGGCTAAGGACAAGGTCCATGAGCTGAAACAGGAGGTCTTTGAGCTAAGGGGGGGAGCTAAAGACCAAGAAACAGAAGATAGGGAGAATGTCCTATATCCATAGGAGTTCTCATGAGGATTTCCAACTGTAAGTAGCTAGTTATCCCGTAGAGACAGGGCAGACTTGACATACATCAGCCGTGATATAATCGTCGGTCTTGTCAAGTTGGATTTTGAAAATGCCTTAAGGCAAATGTGATCTAGTAGTGGTTAGAGTAGTTAGATATGTACATATTTTTTTATCTAGTAGTGACGTAAAACCCTCTTTTGTATAATCATGGGTAGTCTTTTGTAAATCCCAATTTTTGGAAAGTAATTACGGGAAAGTAATGTATTCAACTTAAGCTGTGTAATGTAACTGATGTAGTATTATACTACAATGAATCAATATAAGTCTTTTTCGAAAAATGTTGAGTAATGAATGTTTAAGTTATTGTTTAAAATTAAATAATAACTAATTGACAGGAAATGGATAATAACAAAATGTGTGTTTATTGTAACAACAAAATGCCGCCAAGAAGAATACCACGTAATCAGGGTGCAAACACAAACCAACTAGAGGGAGGTCCGGTTAATCCCATGCAGGAGTTCGTAAATCTATTAAACGCAGCATTTAATAGAATTAGGACTAACATCCTCGTAAATCCTGGTGTAATACGAGCTACTACATTTAAGGACATTAAGAGTGTGGGTCCGTTGGAGTTCAAAGGAACTACGTGCCCTATCGAAGCCCAAACATGGGTAAGGAAAATCGAGAAAGCAGTTGTGATAGAAAATGTTGATGAGGCCCAGAAGGTTGCCTTTGCAACCTACATGATGAAGGGAGAGGCCAACTTTTGGTGGGAGGCCAATCAGGCTAGGGCCAGAATAGAAACTTTAACGTGGGTGAGGTTCAAGAAAATATTCTATGAGAACTACTTTCCCACGAGCATGCAGGGAAGGATGAAGATGCGGTTTCTAGATTTGGAATATGGGGACATGTCGGTTCCCCAATACGCCACCAAGTTTAATGAACTGGCAAGGTTTGCTCCACAACAAGTGGACACCGAGGTTAGGAAGGCACGACGGTTTGAACAGGGCATAAAACCCTAGCTCTATAACCGCATTTATGTGTTCCAAAGTACTTCCTTTGGAATCGTTTTAGAGAAGGCAATAATTGTCGAAGGTGGTAGTGAGGCGTTGAGCCAATACAACAAGGACAAGAAAAACAAGGGGAATGTGGATGGGGGAGTAAAGAACGAGGGTGCCAGCGGGAGTGGCGAAGGTTATAAGAGGAAGGTAGTTAGCTCTGGGAATATCAGAGTGAAACAAGGAGACCCGAAGAGGAGGATGGAGGCCTGCAAAACCTGTGGGAAGACTCACTTAGGAGTCTGTCTCAAAGGTAAGGCCATGTGTTATAACTACGGACAGGAGGGGCATATTGTGCCTAACTATCCGAGTTCGAAGAAAAACCATGGATTCTTTATGTGTGGTCAACTAACCACATGGCAAAGAACTGCCCAAAGAAGGGGACGGACGGGAATAAGGGCGCCAATAGTGGTAAGTTAACTATTGGGGGTCCAGCGCAACCGGGTAGGCCGATGTTCCGTACCTTTAAAATGACCATCCAACATGCGATGGCCTCTAGGGACGTAGTCCAAGGTATTATTTTGATCAACGACTTAAATGCATACATGTTGTTTGATTCGGGTGCTACTTGTTCGTTTATCGCATGTGATTTTGATAGACAATTAGGATTGCTTCCTGAAAAATTGCCTATACCTTTAAATATAATGTTAGCAAACGAAGAGATAATTCCTGTTGAAGATATTCATAGGAGTTATTGTGTAGACATTCGAGGTTGTAAATTATCGGTAGATCTGATACCGATAAATTTAGGAGAATTCGACGTAATTCTCAGAATGGATTGGTTGATTAATCATGGGGCAAATTATAGATTGTCAAAAGAAATGTGTAAATATTAAAACATTAAGACAACCCCATGTAATATTTTATAAAAATAAATCGTTGGGACGTTCGTGTTGTCTTACCATGACACAAACTAGGAAATTATTGAGGAAGGGCTGTGTGGGCTAATTGTGTCATGTGGTTGATACCCAGAGAGTGGGAGCGACCATGGAACAAATACCTATAGTGAGTGAATTCGTGGATGTATTTTCGAGTGAATTGTCGAGTCTTTCACCGAATAGGGAGACCGAGTTCGTAATAGATATTATGCCAAGAGCGGCTCCAGTTTATAGGGCATCGTATCGTATGGCGCCAGTGGAGATGAAGGAGTTGATGGTGCAGTTGCAAGAACTATTGGACAAGAAATACATACAACCAAGTGTTTCAAGTAGGGGGAGCACCCAGTCTCGCTTATCAAGAAGAAAGACGGATCGTTAAGGCTTTGTATCGACTACCAAGAGTTGAACAAGTTGACAATAAAGAATAAGTATCCATTGCCCAGGATCGATGATCTTTTTGATCAGTTGAAAGGGGCAAAGTACTTTTCTAAAATAGATTTAAGGATGGGGTATCATCAATTGAAGGTTAGAAATGAAGACGTACCAAAGATGGCATTCAGAACTCGTTATGGGCATTACGAGTTTCTGGTGATGTCATTTGGGTTGACTAATGCACCAGCTGTATTTATGGATATGATGAACAGAGTGTTCAAACAATATTTGGACAAGTTCATCGTTGTATTTATCGATGATATTCTAGTCTATTCTAAGACGCTAGAAGATCATGCTGAACACCTGAGAATAATGTTGGAGACACTAAGAAAGGAGAATTATATACGAAGTTCACTAAGTGTAAATTTTTGTTAGAGAGGGTACAATTTTTAGGTAATGTCATTGACCACGAGGGTATTTCAGTAGATCCAGCGAAGGTGGAAGCCGTGATGAATTGGGAACAACCAAAAATGTCGACGGAGGTGTGGAGTTTCCTAGGGTTAGCGAGTTACTATCGGAGATTTATTCAGGATTTTTCAAAGATAGCCACTCCGTTGAATAACTTGACAAGAAAGACGGTGAAGTACGTATGGACTGAGAAATGCGAAGACAGTTTTCAAGAACTGAAGAAGAGGTTGAGTGAAGCGCCTGTTTTGTCATTACCTGATGACACAGGAAATTTCATAGTTTATAGCGATGCTTCGCATAAAGGACTGGGTTGCGTGCTCATGCAGCATGGCAAGGTCATTGCGTATGCATCTAGGCAGTTAAAGGATTATGAGAAAGTTCACCCTACTCATGATCTGGAACTGGGCATGGTAGTGTTTGCTTTAAAGATATGGCGACATTATCTTTACGGGGAAAAGTATGAGATATAAACGGACCATAAGATTCTAAAATATATCTTCACACAGAAGAAGTTGAATATGAGACAAAGGAGATGGCTGGAGTTGATAAAGAATTACGAGTGTGAAATCCTGTATCACCCTGGAAAAGCCAATGTTGTGGCCGACACCTTAAGTAAAAAGGGTCGGGAGAAGTTGTCTATGTTAACATCTCAAACTGAGTTAATAACAAAAATGGCTAGGATGGAGATAGAGGTGAAGTTTCCAAGTGAGACGGATCAGAGATTGTTTGCGATGGAGATTCAATCTAGCATTGTAGAGAGAGTCAAGGAGGTGCAGCTCAAAACTGGTGAGTGTGACCATATAAAGAAGCGGTTGACCAATGAAAAAGATAATAAGTTTAGTCTTAATAATGAGGGATTATTAAGATTTGAAGGAAGAATTTGGGTTCCGAATGAGACGAAATTAAAGGAGCAAGTATTATAAGAGGCTCATAGTTCGAGGTACTCGATTCATCCTGGTAGCACTAAGATGTATCAAGACCTTCGACAGAGTTTTTGGTGGCCGAACATGAAGAGAGAAATAGCAGAGTATGTGAGTAGGTGCTTGATTTTTCAGAAAGTTAAGGTCGAACATCAACGACCAAGTGGCTTGTTACAGTCATTGGAGATTCCGGAGTGGAAGTGGGAGCATATCACGATGGACTTTGTGGTGGGACTTCCTACTACTCAGAAGGGATATGATACGATTTGGGTAATAGTGGACCGGTTGACAAAGTCAGCTCACTTTTTGCCAATTCGAGTTAAGTATAACTTAGGTCAGTTAGCTACACTTTATGTTAAAGAAATTATTTCTAGACATGGAGCACCAGTGTTGATTGTGTCAGATCGTGACCCACGATTCACATCGAACTTTTGGAGAAGTCTTCAAGAGCAGTTGGGTACGCAGTTGAAGTTGAGTACGATATATCATCCACAAACAGATGGACAGAGCGAGAGGACAATTCAGACGTTAGAAGATATGTTAAGATCTTGCGTCATGGATTTCAAGGGTAGTTGGGATGATCATCTACGATTAGTAGAGTTTGCATATAACAATAGTTATAATGCAAGCATAGGTATGATGTCGTACAAAGCGTTGTATGGAAGGAAATGTTGAACACCATTGTATTGAGATGAAGTGGGAGAACGCTGAATGTTAGGACTAGAATTGGTGCAACAAACAGCGGAAGTGGTGAAGTTGATACGTATGCACCTCGTAGCAGCTCAAAACAAACAAAAGAAATACACAGACTTACATCGAGAGAATAGGGAGTTTGAAGTAAGCTCGTGCGTATTTCTAAAGGTATCTCCCTGGAAAGGAAAGATACGCTTTAGAAAGAAGGGAAAACTAAGCCCAAGGTTTATAGGACCTTTTGAGGCATTAGAACGGGTAGGTGAGGTAGCTTATAAGGTAGCATTACCTCCAGACCTAGAGCGGATACATAACGTATTTCATATTTTGGTGCTACGTCCTTACAAACCGGATTATAAGCACGTGATAAAATTTGAGCCTATTCAAATCGAGAAGGATTTAACATACGAAGAGATGCCGATTCAAATCATCGATAGAAAAGAGCAAGTTCTGCAAAACAAGGTAATATGGTCGGTAAAGGTATTATGGAAGAACCACAATGCCGAAGAAGCAACGTGGGAATTGGAAGAGAAGATAATGTAGGGCGAGATTCTGGGGACAAAATCTTTATAAGGGGGGAAGAATGTAACGACCGAGGAATTCGGATCCTTTGTAAAATACTTGAAAGAATTAAATAATGAATAAAATAATATTGTTTGTTATTATTATGTGTTAATAAGATGTATGTCATTCTATAACCTAGAAACGTCGGAACATGGTAGTATTTGAACCACGTGAATGAATTAAAGTGTTTGAATTTCCAAGACAAAAATAAAAGTTTTCCGAGAAAGTTTACGAAAAACACTATTCACCGTTTATTGCTCGAGAATTATTTTTGAAGTTTCGAGAAATACGTAACGTTATAATATCAAGGTGAGATGGATTATGTAATAATAATCTAAGTATGGAAAATGTAATATTTTGCATGCGGACCTAAATTGGGAACGTTAGGTTTATTAAGCGTTAAAGAAAGAAAGTTACAATTATATGATGCGTATGCATTATACGATGTAATGAACGTAAGTATAATACGACGTAGTGTATGGAGAATAAATAATGTATATTACGAATAAATATACGAGCTAGCATATGAAAATTATACATGATGTATGTATGTTAAGTTGTTTAATTAAAGGCAATGGACTTGTAGGATTATTAGCTTAATGGTAGAAGTCCAATTAGTAAGTGATACTCAAGCCCATGTGTTTGATATGTCATGAGTCCAAACTATTGTAATGCAAGCCCAACAAGGAATTAGCTAGATTAATTAGCAAGCCCAATGAATTAGCTATGATCCATGGAGCAAACCATGTTAATGTGGGTAGTCTTGATGGGCAAACATTTTAAGTGGTAAGCAAGTGTTGTGATGACCAAGTATTAGAAGTAGCTAGCAAGTAGACTTGGTTGTTAAGTAATGAATAGTAAGGATGTGAAATTAAGGAGGTTAATTAAGGAGGTGCAATGTCTAATTGACCATTCTACCCTAACTTTGGGTTGCCTATAATTAAAGAGCTCTCAATTCATTTGATTTCTTGATTAAAATTCCTCTCAACTCCTCTCAAGTTAAGTAACTTATTGGTTAAAGAGAATAAGCCACATAAGTAAAGAATAAGTCAAAAGTTCTTTGCTAGTTTCCAAAGAGAAGAGAAGTACAAGTACTTCTAGGGTAAGACTCTTGTCTAATATATATTCATATCTATCATTATAGGGTGATAAGGGAAGTATGATTGTATGCTAAGAACATATAAGAAGATATTGATGAATAAACTTAAACCGAATAAGATGAATAAGCAACTTGAACCTAAATAAGTTGATAAACTTGTACAAAACTTGTAATATGTTTGTCATATGATGGTAGTATGTTCAATATATTACGGGACCATTGATAGATGGACTTAAGTTCATAATAAGTCATAAGCATGAGAATTGGAGTTCATAAGTTAAATAAGTCATTGACTTATGAGAATAAGTCAAAACCTACATTGATAATAAGTTGGTGTAATTAGTAACTTGAAATGTTTATATGTTGATTGAAATCCATTTAGAATGATTAATAACGAGGTTTCGCCGGAATTCACACGATTGGACGATAATCGTCGAATTTGTGAAATTCTCGGAATGGAAGTCGTGTTTTGTGTTTGAACTCTGAAACGTTGGTTTTCAATGAAGATAAGTCATATTTGGCATTATAGAGTTGAGGACTCAAAAATGGCCGGATTCCAACTTAGAACGAAGAAACGAGCGATGAATGTTCACGAACGTTTATCATTTTTGTTGAAAATGAACTAATAGGTGAAATTTTAGCAAACGAAGTCGAATAGATAAAATTCTTGCATGAACACGTAGAGTATGTGATTTGTGAACCGTAGGTTCTTGAACGAGCCAATTCGGACTTATAACAAAGAAGTTCTTGAACCAGCCTCATGACCTAGATACTGAAAATTGTTTGCATGTTGTGCATGATGTATTGTGACACCCTCAAATTCGGGTACTTCAATTCCACAGATTTGGTGTTCACTGTCCAAATAATTATAACTAACTAACCATAAACAAAAGATATAATTAAACTCAAAAGCTTAAATAATAAATCTCCCATCAAGGGTTACATAATCTCAAGATAAATCCCAGGTCATCTAACCTTTACAACAATCATCAGCTGAAAATTAAAACATATCCATAATCAAATCTATTACATAAACTTCATAAATAAAAGGTAAATTAAACATCGTCGTCTAATCGAGCACTTTGTCTTTGCCCTTGCTTGAAGAAAGCTCTTCAAACTTCTTAACTTCATCTGCATTGTTCGGTGCAATAGTGAGCAAACAAGTGCTCACAAGAAGAATAATATACAATAACATTTTATGAATGACAATAACTGAACTTTCAATGGTAAAATTCTCTTACCGGAACAATAAACTTTAATTCAAAAGCTATGAGTTCAAAGGAATAATGAACGTTTAAGTTAACAATAGATATCAACATCAAAGAATACACTGAGGGTCACAAGACCACAAACTATACTCTAGGTTTTCAAGTATTTCTACTTTAACCTTTAAAAGTCTAAAAGACTATAATCATCATCTTTGTCCTAGGTTAACAGGTGTTTCTATCAGAACCTTTAACGATCTAAACGACTATATGGACCATCATTCCGTACTCCGTGATCGACTCTTTGTACTATGTATTACAGTGCAAACATTTTAACGCTTATTATGCATATTTCTAAAATAGTCCCTTAACAATAGGGTTGTTCATCTCAGCTTAGATCATCATGTTCCGAACCAAATGAAGTTTGGTTGGGAATTAGCTTTCAAGGAATTCTAGATCTTTAGAATGCTCATCAACCAAGTACTGGTTGAATCAGATAGAAACAAATAACTATTCAAGAGTTTGATTATAATATCTTTATGAACAAGGTATATCGATGAATCACTAAGAACTAGAGTATTAACAATTTCTAAATTGAACAAATGTTATCATCGACAACATGCTTTCAAAATTTGTGTGAGTACAAATGCAAACCAAAGGAAGTTTGGTTTGGGTTGACTTTAAGGAAAATTTAGAGTTTAGAACATTCATCAACTAAGGATTAGTTGAATTGGTAAAAATCACTAGACAACTTAGAGTTCGGTCTAAGACAACAATGTAAGATAAGACAATGATATTGGAGAACGAAGATCAAACAATGATTATTAGTAATTGAATAAACAACATTATTGACTTTTGAATAAACAAGGTAATCTCGTTTGAAATAAATAATTAACTAACTTGTTCAACAATTAAATGAGAGTTAAAGAATTACCATGACAATAAATAGTTAAACAAGAGGTTAGGGTTAGAGAATTTGTATAAGTATAACGTAATAGTGAAAAGTAACCTTCTTTGAATAATAAAGTAGCAAAGGTTAGGGAACTTGCCTCTTAAGTAAGCTATACAATTACCATTCACGTACTCTAATATCCTACATATTTTAGTGCAATCACAATATCTATTAGACATGTTAACATCTACTTCCAAAATAACACCCATTATAGCTAAACTTGTTAATTTAGTACAAGTCTTATGCTACTATATAAATATCAGAAATTTCAAGTGTTAACCTTCATAATACTTATTTACTAATCCTTATTCTCAATAACTCACAACATGTCATTTTCATAATTTACTAACTTCTTATAACTTTATAATCACTAACCACATAACACTATGTTGTTTTAACCTTGTCGTTACACATTTGACACATAAACATAACCTTAGACCAAGTTATAGTGGTGTTACAAAGTCTCAGCATGTGAGACCTCACCGTCTCGGGATTGTGGTATGGCGCATACTCACATACACAATTCACAGGACAGGACACAATGCAATATGCTTTTTTTTTTCCTTGGCACTTATTGTAATTTGCATGCGCATGCATTTAACAACGCCTAAAAAACGACATGAACAGTAGCCGACTTTAGCCCAACTAACACGAATTTCACCCACTAAACAGTGAAATTAACATGTAAAATAAATATACAACTATCATAAACATGATTGCTAACATATTCAATCACTTAGCACAATTTAACAACAACTAAAACTATTTTAATTTCTCAAAATTCATATTTTTCATATAAAACTCCATTTTTGATATCTCTTGGAAAAATCATCACAGTAATCTCTATACATGGCCAAATCACTTCATTCCAATTACGTTATACTCGTTTCTTAATGAACTAACATAATCAAGATTCAATTTGCAATTTAACATAAGAATTGACCATCAAAATTGGTACTTACCTAAGCCATACAAAGAATATGTATACTGTCAAAATTTTCTACTGTCAAAACGAAATTAGCCTTTAAATTTCTTATTTTAAACATAACTCTAGCATCATAAGCATGTATCTTCAGAATTTACAAATTATATATCCACAATTCACCAATTGATTTCACAGAACACAAACACACCATGCCGTGAATTCATATATGTACATATATATAAACATATAACATTAGGGTTAAGAATAATACCTTCAATTTGCTTGGTAACCACTGAAATTGCTATGAATCACAGACTTTCTCTCAATTCTCTCCCTAACTTCTCTGTATTTTATTCCTTCTTCTCTTTTTAGGCTTAAGCCAATTTTCTTTTACGTATAATAAAACTACCCAACGCACACACCCAAACGTCTGAAACTGACGTTATAATAATTAGAATAATAAGTTATCAGTTATAATATATATTATTTATTATTTAATATATTTTATTTATAATTCGAATATTAAAAGAAATCCAAAAGCCATAAGGCTTTGTTTGGCAAAAAGTCTTTAAAATAAAGACTTATATATTTAAGTCTTGTTTGGTAAAACTAATTAAACTCCTTTAATTTATTTTAATAAACAACTTAGTTTATAATTTATAACGACATATGACTTATTTGGATTTCTATATCCAACATTAATTAAATAAAATAATTATACATACTATATTTTAAATAAATACTCCACTTAAATCATCACAAAATTATAACTTTATTATAATTTTATTTAATAATTTAATATACCATCTTAATTTATCACATCACAACAACAATATAACATCTCATGTTATCTCACAACATAATAACTATAAATCAAATTAATTTAGAATATTATCTAATAAATATAATTTATAAATATTTACTAACAAAATCACATATTCATTTAATTTAAGAAACATTTTAAATTACAAAACAACAACTTCATCAATAAAACATTTATTTAATTTAATAAATATTTTAAATTTCAAATAAAATCTTGGATTGTTACATCATTCCCTCCTTACAAGGATTCTGTCCCCAGAATCACAACTCAAACAATCAAATCGTCACATTCTTTACACCTTAAAAAGATTTTGTCCCCAGGATCGAAGACACAGACAAGACAAATAACTCATGGTACTTCTTTATCATTTCAATTTCAAGTTCCCACGTAGCATCTTCGACGCTATGATTCCTCTATATCACCTTCACAAAAGGTTTTAAGTCATTCCTGTACACATGATCTTTCTAGTCGACTATCTGGATAAAAATTTCCTAGTAGAACAACCATAATGGTTCGTACTTTGTCACATGATTATAGTCGAGCTTGTTCGATCATCTCTCCGTAAAATGAAAAAAAAACATTAGGAATGCGCTCTAACTATAGAGGTAAGGCTACCTCAAAACCATCTAAATTAGTCTTAAAAACCTCTAACTATCAAATATATACATGAGAAAAGAATCACCTTTCCACCACATATACCTTGATAGCGCGATACCGATATTCCAATGATTATCAATGTGATAAACCAAGTATATGCACAAAACCTCTACCTATACAAAGGTTTGTACGACTTAGCCACCATATGAGTCCTCAATTAAAAAAACACACCTAACATTACCTTACTCCAAAATTATTTCTAATTTATCCATAACTTACACAATGCGGATTTCTCATATGACATTATCGAAACTTCTCATGCGCTTAGCACGCCTTTCGATGTCTGGATTTCTTTTTAGTTTGGCAATCAATTTGCAAACGATATGACATACTTATTTCTAATTATGTTCCACACGTTCTTACAAACCCTTTTGAAAATTCGATGTAAATCGTAATTCTTGGTTCGACACAATTGACACAGAAACATCGTGCTTTGAAACGATTTCATTAAGACATAACTTCACTCACTACTCGATTTGTAATATGTTAACTTTGACATACCAAAAAGCTATCGCCATATCTTGCCACCAATATTAATATCGAAGGCAATATATTCATTTCGTGCTTCCTAGTTGATTTAATATATAAATTTTATGCAAAACTTCATTTTCAATTCCAGGTATTAGTGAAACTTAGTTTCTTCTTCTACTTTAAACTATCCTTCAGTATCGATTTTGAATTTGACACCTTCATCTTGGAGTTATTCTTCCTTTACCCTATCCAACAAAGTTATAAGGTTTTCCATCTGAAAAGCTTCTCCTCTAAATTTATTTATTTATTTATTTATTTTTATATATTTCTATCTCACACTATTTCCCCAAAATAACACCTCTAAATCCTCAAAGCAACCACTAATACCTCTAACTCTGAATCGTGAGTTGGACACCCTTTATCATAAAAATTTTAACTGACGTAATGCGTAAGAAATGACCCTATTGTTCTGCCTAAACACACTTCCTAATACATTGTATAATATGTCGCTATACAACACAAGTTTTTTTTTGTACTATCTAGTAGAGACAACATAGGTGCTAACTAAATTCTTCTTTAATTCTTGAAAATTCACTCTATAATTTCCTGCCCATATAAATTCCACTGATTTCCTCATCACTTAGCTAACTAAGTAACTATCTTGATCTTCACACAACCCATAAATTTATTTTCTTAATAACTTCTTGTTTTGCAACATCGATAAATAACTCTACTGTACAGACGTCTTGCAATTGAAAGAACAAAATACTACCTTTGACTTCCTCAGGGTCTTAAGGTTTATGCACTTTCTTTGACAATAACTTATCACCACCTGGTTTAACCACTTTAGAGTTTCATAAATCAAATCGGAAATAAATCCATTACGTGGCCATTAATACCAACACGTCAATTCTACACATCAACTTAAAAGGAATCACTGTACACACTTTCAAATTAATTTTTTTTAAGGAATAGTCTAATTATTCCCTAAGAGAATCTAGTTTCTAAATAAATTCATCAGGCATAAATTAACAAGTGGTGATTAAATTAAATAACACGCAACCGTATAGATAAATGATCGGAACCATACCTTGCATTGCGTTCTGGATCTTCATGTTGGATGATTGTTCAGTTGGTCGACACGACGGAGTTGACTCTACAATAATCAGTTTACCACTGCCCACTTTGCTTCCACTTGCTTTTCCTACCGCTTTCTTTGGGCAACCTCGAGCCAAGTGCTCCTTCGATCCACACGTAAAGCAGGCTCTCTTCCTCGGTCTTGAACATTTTGGTGCAATGTGATCCTTCTATCCATAATTAAAGCACACCCTTTTTCCCCTCAAACAAACACCTTAATGTTTCTTTCCGCAGTTGCTACACGCCTCTACCTTCTTCTTTTCCTTCCTTTGCTGATTTTAAACGTTATTATTATTGTCCCACTTTCTTTTCCGAGCGTTACCGGTATGACTATCACCCACCTTATCATCTTCACTCTTCTTTCCCTTCTACTCTTGATTGTATGTCAGCATATTACCTTCCCCGTCTACATCAATCATTCTCTCCAACCCTGTTGTAAACAAATTTGGTTGAAACATCGAGATTTGATTATACAGCCAAAAATTCAGTTGATTTGCCAGTGTTCCCACCAGCAAATTCACCAATTGTGGCACCGGATTTCGTTAGCTTCCCTATTGGATGCATATTCCTTGGGGCTCTGTTGACGTTGTTGTCTTCTTCTAGGCGGCATCTTAATGTTTAAAACTTGAACTATTAGATCATTGTTCATCCATACATTAACATTTTCAAACTTATCTTAACCACTTATAGATAACACATAATATATCTTAACAAACAATGATAATACTTTATTCATTTATTACATCACCACATCACAAAATAGCCACACTGCTATTTATATTATTTATCCCGAAATAATAAAATTCTAGGATTACTTTATCACATCCCACTATTTAATTCAAAAGTTAGGATCCACATCTATTAATTTTCATTATAATTTATATATCATCTTATTATTTTTCTTGCAATCTACAAGAACATTCCATGTTGTACAACTTCATTGCGCTCTTGTTCCACGATACGAATTGTCAGGAGATTGGAAGATTGAATTATAAGTTTCATCATTCGCTTCACGCTCTTTGACTTGTCTTCAACACGATCTATGCATTTAGAAGCCTTTACCCATGCGTCTTCAGCTCTCGCACGCTTTGCTGATTTCTTTCCCCTGTCATTCCTGCGCAATCTCATTCCCAGCTAATAACTATCCTCTTTAATATTCTGACCGTTCTGACAGAGCTAATATCCACTCTACATCTGCAAATGGTGCAGTAAGGTCTTGAGTCGCGACATCTTCTTGTGCTAACGTGACTTGGTGCTTTACGGCTACACCTTCTAATTTATCGACCTTCTTTTATAACTCAATGTAATGACCACACACCTCATTGGAGGAATTCCCCCTCCTCGTTCTCATCCTTCACCTTTATCACCCCAACTTTATCCTCTCGTTCAAACTCAAGCCTATATCCAAGGTCTACAATAGAAATCAACGGGTATGGCTTTCCCAATACCAACCATACTCAGACTATACAACTTCTAAGGCTCCTAATCCTTATCATCCTTCGTCAATCATTCTGAAACCGAAGTTTTAACAACCCCAACACTTGATATGTATAACACATGCCACTCCTAAGTACTCACGAGCATATAAGTCATTAACACACAAGCACATAGAGTTTTTTTTTTATCTTCAATGAATTTCCTTAATTCATTCCTTAGAACTTGATAAGAGTTTATCACCTCTATGTTTTCGATCTCCTAGAAGGTTATAGCTTAAGGTTTCCCCACCTAAGGTTCATAACCTTAAGCTTTGATACCAACTTGTAACACCCCCAAATCCAGGTACTTCAATTCCACAGATTTGGTGTTCACTGTCCAAATAATTATAACTAACTACCCGTAAACATAAGATATAATTAAACTCAAAAGCTTAAATAATAAATCTCCCATCAAGGGTTACATAATCTCAAGATAAATCTCAGGTCATCTAACCTTTATTACAATCATCAGCGGAAAATTACAACATAGCCATAATCAAATCAATTACATAAACTTCATAAATAAAAGGTAAATTAAACATCGTCGTCTAATCGAGCACTTTGTCTTTGCCCTTGCTTGAAGAAAGCTCTTCAAACTTCTTAACTTCATCTGTATTGTTTGGTGCAAGAGTGAGCAAACAATTGCTCACAAGAAGAATAATATACAATAACATTTTATGAATGACAATAACTGAACTTTCAATGGTAAAATTCTCTTACCAGAACAATAAACTTTAATTCAAACGCTATGAGTTCAAAGGAATAATGAACGTTCAAGTTAACAATAGATATCAACATCAAAGAATACATTGAGGGTCACAAGACCACGAACTATACTATAGGTTTTCAAGTATATCTACTTTAACCTTTAACAGTCTAAAAGACTATAATCATCATCTTTGTCCTAGGTTAACAGGTGTTTCTACTATAACTATTAACAGTCTAAACGACTATATGGACCATCATTTCGTACTCCAAGTGATCAACCCTTTGTACTATGTATTGCGCAAACATTTTAACGCTATTACGTATTTCTAAAATAATCCCCTAATAATAGGGTTGTTCATCTTAGCTTAGATCATCAGGTTCTGAACCAAATGAAGTTTGGTTGGGAATTAGCTTTCAAGGAATTCTAGATATTTAGAATGCTCATCAACCAAGTACTTGTTGAATCAGATAGAAACAAATAACTATTCAAGAGTTTGATTATAATATCTTTATGAACAAGGTATATCGATGAATCAATAAGAAGTAGAATATTAACAATTTCTAAATTGAACAAATGTTTTCATCGATAACATGCTTTCAAAATTTTTGTGAGTACATATACAAACCAAAGGAAGTTTGGTTTGGGTTGACTTCAAGGGAAATTTAGAGTTTAGAACATTCATCAACTAAGGATTAGTTGAATTGGTAAAAATCGCTAGAAAACTTAGAGTTCATTATAACAATGTAAGATAGTACAATGATATTGGAGAACGAAGATCAAACAACAGTTATTAGTAATTGAATAAACAACATTACTGACTTTGAATAAACAAGGTAATCTCGTTTGAAATAAGGAAATAAAGATTAACTAACTTGTTCAACAATTAAATGAGAGTTAAAGAATTCTCATGAAAATAAATCGTTAAATTAAAGAGGTTAGGGTTAGAGAATTTGCATAAGTATAACGTAATAGTGAAAAGTAACCATGCTGAATAATAAAGTAGCAAAGGTTAGGGAACATGCCTCTTGCGTAAGCTATACAATTACCATTCACGTACTCCAATATCCTACACATTTTAGTGCAATCACAATATCTATTAGACATGTTAACATCCACTTCCAAAATAACACCAATTATAGCTAAACTTGTTAATTTAGTACAAGTCTTATGCTACTAGATAAATATCAGAAATTTCAAGTGTTAACCTCCATAATACTTATTTACTAATCCTTATTCTCAATAACTAACAACATGTCATTTTCATAATTTACAAACTTCTTATAACTTTAGAATCACTAACCACATAACACTATGTTGTTTTAACCTTGTCGTTACACATTTGACACATAAACATAACCTTGGACCAAGTTATAGTGGTGTTACAAAGTCTGCCAGCCAGAGACCTCACCTTGTCTCGGGATTGTGGTATAGCGCTTGATTAAGGCCATACATACACAAGCCCTGGCAATGGCATGCAATGCTAAAATGTAAAGCAGTAGCGGTATGAACAGATGGCCAGGACTTTAGCCCAACTAACACGAATTTCACCAACTAAAAAGTGAAATATTCATATCTATCATTATAGGGTGATAAGGGAAGTATGATTGTATGCTAAGAACATATAAGAAGATATTGATGAATAAACTTAAACCGAATAAGATGAATAAGCAACTTGAACCTAAATAAGTTGATAAACTTGTACAAAACTTGTAATATGTTTGTCATATGATGGTAGTATGTTCAATATATTACGGGACCATTGATAGATGGACTTAAGTTCATAATAAGTCATAAGCATGAGAATTGGAGTTCATAAGTTAAATAAGTCATTGACTTATGAGAATAAGTCAAAACCTACATTGATAATAAGTTGGTGTAATTAGTAACTTGAAATGTTTATATGTTGATTGAAATCCATTTAGAATGATTAATAACGAGGTTTCACTTTTAATTCACACGATTGATTTATAATCGTCGAATTTGTGAAATTCTCGGAATGGAAGTCGTGTTTTGTGTTTGAACTCGGAAACGTTGGTTTTCAATGGAGATAAGTCATATTTGGCATTATAGAGTTGAGGACTCAAAAATGGCCGGATTCCAACTTAGAACGAAGAAACGAGCGATGAATGTTCACGAACGTTTATCATTTTGTTGAAAATGAACTAATAGGTGAAATTTTAGCAAAACGAAGTTTAATAGATAAAATTCTTGCATGAACACGTAGAGTATGTGATTTGTGAACCGTAGGTTCTTGAACGAGCCAATTCGGACTTATAACAAAGAAGTTCTTGAACCAGCCTCATGACCTAGATACTGAAAATTGTTTGCATGTTGTGCATGATGTATTGTGACACCCTCAAATTCGGGTACTTCAATTCCACAGATTTGGTGTTCACTGTCCAAATAATTATAACTAACTAACCATAAACAAAAGATATAATTAAACTCAAAAGCTTAAATAATAAATCTCCCATCAAGGGTTACATAATCTCAAGATAAATCCCAGGTCATCTAACCTTTACAACAATCATCAGCTGAAAATTAAAACATATCCATAATCAAATCTATTACATAAACTTCATAAATAAAAGGTAAATTAAACATCGTCGTCTAATCGAGCACTTTGTCTTTGCCCTTGCTTGAAGAAAGCTCTTCAAACTTCTTAACTTCATCTGCATTGTTCGGTGCAATAGTGAGCAAACAAGTGCTCACAAGAAGAATAATATACAATAACATTTTATGAATGACAATAACTGAACTTTCAATGATAAAATTCTCTTACCGGAACAATAAACTTTAATTCAAAAGCTATGAGTTCAAAGGAATAATGAAAGTTTAAGTTAACAATAGATATCAACATCAAAGAATACACTGAGGGTCACAAGACTACAAACTATACTCTAGGTTTTCAAGTATTTCTACTTTAACCTTTAACAGTCTAAAAGACTATAATCATCATCTTTGTCCTAGGTTAACAGGTGTTTCTACTGTAACCTTTAACAGTCTAAACGACTATATGGACCATCATTCCGTACTCCAGGTGATCAGCTCTTTGTACTATGTATTGTGCAAACATTTTAACGCTATTGCATATTTCTAAAATAGTCCCTTAATAATAGGGTTTTTCATCTCAGCTTAGATCATCATGTTCCGAACCAAATGAAGTTTGGTTGGGAATTAGCTTTCAAGGAATTCTAGATCTTTAGAATGCTCATCAACCAAGTACTGGTTGAATCAGATAGAAACAAATAACTATTCAAGAGTTTGATTATAATATCTTTATGAACAAGGTATATCGTTGAATCACTAAGAACTAGAGTATTAACAATTTCTAAATTGAACAAATGTTATCATCGACAACATGCTTTCAAAATTTGTGTGAGTACAAATGCAAACCAAAGGAAGTTTGGTTTGGGCTGACTTTAAGGAAAATTTAGAGTTTAGAACATTCATCAACTAAGGATTAGTTGAATTGGTAAAAATCACTAGACAACTTAGAGTTCGGTACAACAATGTAAGATAGTACAATGATATTGGAGAACGAAGATCAAACAACAGTTATTATTAACTGAATAAACAACATTACTGACTTTGAATAAACAAGGTAATCTCGTTTGAAATAAAGATTAACTAACTTGTTCAACAATTAAATGAGAGTTAAAGAATTTGCATGACAATAAATAGTTAAACAAGAGGTTAGGGTTAGAGAATTTGCATAAGTATAACGTAATAGTGAAAAGTAACCTTGCTGAATAATAAAGTAGCAAAGGTTAGGGAACTTGCCTCTTGCGTAAGCTATACAATTACCATTCACGTACTCCAATATCCTACATATTTTAGTGCAATCACAATATCTATTAGACATGTTAACATCTACTTCCAAAATAACACCCATTATAGCTAAACTTGTTAATTTAGTACAAGTCTTATGCTACTCGATAAATATCAGAAATTTCAAGTGTTAACCTTCATAATACTTATTTACTAATCCTTATTCTCAATAACTCACAACATGTCATTTTCATAATTTACTAACTTCTTATAACTTTATAATCACTAACCACATAACACTATGTTGTTTTAACCTTGTCGTTACACATTTGACACATAAACATAACCTTAGACCAAGTTATAGTGGTGTTACAAAGTCTGTAGCAGACCTCACTGTCTCAGGACAGGGTATGGCGCAGCTCCGCCATACACAAGCACAGGGACAGAATGCAAATATGCTTTTTTTTTTCTTGCACAGGGTGTAGGCTATTTTACTTGGCACAAATGTATTTAAAAACGACATGAACGATGAGCAGACTTTAGCCCAACTAACACGAATTTCACCCGATGAAATGTGAAATTAACATGTAAAATAAATATACAACTATCATAAACATGATTGCTAACATATTCAATCACTTAGCACAATTTAACAACAACTAAAACTATTTTAATTTCTCAAAATTCATATTTTTCATATAAAACTCCATTTTTGATATCTCTTGGAAAAATCATCATTGTAATCTCTATACTTGGCCAAATCACTTCATTCTAATTACGTTATGCTCATTTCTTAATGAACTAACATAATCAAGCTTCAATTTGCAGTTTAATATAAGAATTGACCATCAGAATTGGTACTTACATAAGCTATACAAAGAATACATATACTATCAAAATTTTCTACTGTCAAAACGAAATTAGCATACAAATTTCTTGTTTTAAACATAACTCTAGCATCATAAGCATGTATCATCAGAATTTACCAATTATATATCCACAATTCACCAATTGATTTCACAGAACACAAACACACCATGCCGTGAATTCATATATGTACATATATATAAACATATAACATTAGGGTTACGAATAATACCTTCAATTTGCTTGGTAACCACTGAAATTGCTGTAAATCACAGACTTTCTCTCAATTCTCTCCCTAGCTTCTCTGTATTTTCTTCGTTCTTCTCTTTTTAGGCTTATGCCAATTTTCTTTTACGTATAATAAAACTTAACCCAACGCACACACCCAAACGTCTGAAACTGACGTTATAATAATTAGAATAATAAGTTATCAGTTATAATATATATTATTTATTATTTAATATATATTATTTATTATATTTATAATTCGAATATTAAAAGAAATCCAAAAGCCATAAGGCTTTGTTTGGCAAAAAAGTCTTAAAATAAAAGACTTATATATTTAAGTCTTGTTTGGTAAAAACTAATTAAACTCCTTTAATTTATTTTAATAAACAACTTAGTTTATAATTTATAACCACGTGTGACTTATTTGGATTTCCATATCCAACATTAATTAAATAAAATAATTATACATACTATATTTTAAATAAATACTCCACTTAAACAAACACCACAAAATTATAACTTTATTATAATTTTATTTAATAATTTAATATACCATCTTAATTTATCACATCACAACAACAATATAACATCTCATGTTATCTCACAACATAATAACTATAAATCAAATTAATTTAGAATATTATCTAATAAATATAATTTATAAATATTTACTAACAAAATCACATATTCATTTAATTTAAGAAACATTTTAAATTACAAAACAACAACTTCATCAATAAAACATTTATTTAATTTAATAAATATTTTAAATTATAAATAAAATCTTGGATTGTTACATGTATAATTAACGAAACATTGTTAAGACATAATTAAGCCTTAAGTATGATCACTTAGGGTTAAAGAAAGTCAATCAGCATGTGAACATAAGAATGATGTAACTAAAGCCGGAACAATAATAACAAATCTAATACGTAATTAGATTGAGAAGAAGGGTAAGATTCTTTAGGAACCATGTATGATCATTCATGACCTAATGTGCTATGTGATGTTATCATTTACTATAGAGACCTTAAAGACGTAAAGTGCACGTATTATAAACTGTAGCAGACGCTAAAGGCAAGTACTCTAACCCTTGTTCCAGTTCGATCTGGACAAGTCTTTATGATTCATGTATTCTTCGCATTAGTTAATGTCTAAGGAAGTCAAAGCCAATTCTTTCGGCTAGACGTATGCTATGTTATTCTATCAAGTGTTGATAAATATTTACCAAACTAATAATGTTGTGATTTTCAAAAGTAGACTGAGTATGCTAAATTGTTTTGTTGTCAAACGACAGGCACGTGAGGTTGCCACAAATTAAACGTATACACGTTTAATGAATGTAGTGTTGATCAACATAGAGTACTATAGGTTGATCACCTAGACGTGCTCGTAAGATATGCCGGACTTACGGACTTAGTGTCGGGACGTCCTTTTCAAAGTACTTATGAAATGCTTACAGTCTTGAACCGGAATTGATGTTTTACTGAATATTGTTGTTGTAAAACGTTTTGAATGAAAAGAAGTGCTATTTTGAATTATCGATAGTACTTCATAACTATTGTTCAGTTATTGAAGATATACGATTCTTATGTTTCAAGCATGCTATTGTTACTAGAATTATTGTACTTGCTGAGCTAGTTATGCTCATTCTTGCTTGAACCATATGAATGCAGCTAAGACCGAATGGACCGATGGATCTGGCAAAGATAAAGGAAAGGCTAAGGCGAACTCGTAATCTATCTATGTAATAGTATAGGTTTTGTAATGATAATATGTTATATTATGACAAAGACAAATGTATTGGTTGTAAAGAACCAGGGGAATGTAAATATTCTTTTTATATATATAAGACATATCCGTTCTTTTGAGGTATTTCAATTGAATGTTTATGTGAACTATAGCACCATGTAGCACCATCTGTCGGGTCGGAAGATACCCAGATTTGGGGGCGTCACAAATATGAAGAGAGAGATTGCGGAGTTTATCTCAAGGTGTTTAACTTGTCAACGTGTCAAGGCGGAGCATCAAGTGCCAAAAGGTCCATTGTAACCACTTAAAATTCCAGAATGGATGTGGAAGCACATTGCCATGGATTTCGTTACTGGTCTTCTCAAGGTTTCTCAAGGCATTGATGTAATTTGGGTAATTATTGATAGATTGACCAAATCTACTCATTTCTTACCTATACGAGAAACTTATACACTTGAACGTCTTGCTCGTATGTACATAAATAAGATTGTAAGACTGCATGGTATGCCAGTATCCATAGTTTCGGATCGAGACCCAAGATTCACTTCACGATTTTGGGTTAGTTTGCAAAAAGCTATGGGCACAGATTTACAATTTAGTTGGGCATATCATCCTCAAACGGACGGGCAGTCGAAGAGGACTATTCAAACTCTTGAAGATCTATTAAGACTCTATGTCCTTGACTTCAAGGGAAGTAGGGAAAAGTTTTTGCCATTAGTGGAATTCTCCTAAAACAACAATTATCAAGCAAGTATCGACATGGCTCCATTTGAGGCATTGTATGGAAGAAAGTGTCGTTCTCCAGTATGTTGGGATGAGGTGGGTGAAGCAACGTTGTTGGGACCAGAGTTGGTATGTATGACTACGGAAAAGATTCAAACGATCCGGCAACGTATAAAAACCTCACAAGATTGACAAAAGAGTTATGCTGATCTTCTTTGAAAGGACGTGGAATTTAATATTGGAGATCATGTGTTGTTACGTGTTGCTCCATGGAAAGGAGTTACGAGATTTAGAAAGAGAGGAAAGCTCAATCCTCGATTCATTGACCCATTTTTATTCCTTGATCGAGTAGGAACTGTTGTAAGACCCCAAATTTTATGAAATAAAAGTATTCAATTTTCTTATAATTACTATTCAGTAAATGGTTAAATTGATAAAAGTTTAAAGTTAAGGGTGATATATGAATTTTTTCAAAATACGCAAATGGTTATAAAATATTCATTATTGTCGGGGAATATTCGTTTGCTCGTGGAATATTCTTTCTGTCGGGGAATATTTGTACGACGGCGCAACCTTTTGTTGGCCCCATAACAGAATAACTGTCGGATGAAGAAAACGACAAAAGGGAATTTTTATAAATAACGACATAGTTGTTACCGTTAACACTGTTGGAATACCCGGTGGTTAAAATACAGTAATACGCGTTGTTGCACAGTAGCACACGATATTACACCAATTATTGATTCTTACGTAAGAAGGCACTACTCAATAATTGTTACAGTAATTATTGTTCAGTATTTTATTGATTCAATAATTGCTGCGTTGATATTTTATATTACTATTGTTTTAATAATTGTCACTACACAGTATTTCCCATTATCGAAGCAATAACTCATATTATCTGAATAATATTATTAGATAACATTATTGGCAATGTCTAGAAAGTTACATCTAAGGAGAGGTTTGGTCACCTAATTGCGGCGCCAAGAAGAGAGAAATCCTTATTAGAGAGCCCCTCTTTCTGGAACCTACACGGTTGTCGATGATGTGATTCTATAATATTATTTGTGAATAATTAATTATTAATTTATATGATGAGGAAAATATTTATTTTATGTGGATATAGATGGAGAAAATTTTAAAGTGACAATTGTTGAAAATTTATATTTTATCTTTTCTGATAAAATAATATTTTATTAAATTATTATAATATTATAATAATGATATTTTTACAATGAATGTGGGATATATGAGTATATGAGGAGGAAGAGTATTTTTGTTGCATTAAATGATTAATACATATTTTGTGTGTCGGTGGACCCCATTTCTTGACTGAAATTTGATTATAGCCTGTAAAATCGTTCGTATGTGGATTTCGGTCAATTTCTATTTGGAATTTGGAAACACTTTCTTCTATAAAGTTGTAGATAATTGAATTTCCTATAAAAAGTCGCGAGATTCGAATTTTCAAATAAAAGGGCTATTTATTATGAATTATTGATGTTCCGGAATAATTGATTTTGAAGTTTTAATAATTTTTATTAAGAAAAACATTTTTTATATTGTTGGTGGGCCCCACTGGTATTGAATGCATGCTAAATTTAGATTCTTGGTGTACGTAGGAAATTTATATAAATATAATAAAATTTTATTAAATTTTCTTCTTTGGTGTTCTAAGCAATTTTCTATAAATAGGGTGCTTAGGTTAGAATTGAAAATCACACCAGAAACTAAAGATTTCTCTCTGTTTCTCTCTCTATAATATCGAGCGTATTTTTGTAAGTATTTTAGTACTTTGAGTATTGCTATATGGTGCAAGTTTGTTCAGCGTTATATCCGACATTCTAGTATTGCTCTTTCGAGGTAAGGGATTATAAAGGATAGTAAGGGGTGTTATATTCTTCCTAAAATGATATTTTCTTCAATATCATTATGCCGAAATATTGGTTTGAACTTTTTATCAAATTTGGAACTTTTTCATGTCGGGGTTACTATTCACGAGTTACTATTCACGGGTTACTATTCATGAGTTACTATTCATGAGTTACTATTCATAATTTACTATTCACGAGTTACTATTCATGAGTTACTATTCATGAGTTACTATTCACGAGTTACTATTCACAAGTTACTATTCACGAGTTACTATTCACGGGTACTATTCACTATAAAATTGGTTTCTTTTCTAACCAAATTATAGTTGATTTATGAATATTACTCTGGAGATTAAAACTATGTATTGATTATATTGATTTTATTATCATATATAACCTTTTTATAACCCTGATGTTGAAATTCTCTTTCACTGGAGTGTAAAGATGGGTAGATTATTGGTATGATCATGACTAGGGTTCGCTTTGGCCAGTAGTAAAAAGTTGAATTGTTATTGATATGATCATGACCATTGAATTTATGATTGAATATCTTTAACTTACGTGCAAAGGTGAATTGATCAACATGGTTATAATTATTGTTTATATAAATTCTGAAATGATTATATATTTCTTTGAGATATGAATATATTTGGCAAAGATGACTTATTGATGAATATCTTTGGCCCGTAGTGCAAAGATGAATGATTTTTGATGAATATCTTTGGCATGTAGTGCAAAGATGGTCTATTGATGAATATCTTTGGCCCGTAGTGCAAAGATGAATTTACTAGTATGATTATGAACATGAACTGTGATTTGGTATAACCATGATCTTTGATGTTTCAGGTGATGAAAATTATCTTTGTCCTGGATGAGAAAAGGAATTTAGAACAACAATTACGATTATGAGTTATACATGTGATTGTGGATAGGAATTGTTGATTGATATTACAGGGATAAAACATTGTTGGTGGACTTTTAACATGGAGAAGATAATAGACTTTATAGTCTATTTGACACTTCTAATGGATTGCTCATTCCGCTGCAACTATGGTTGAAAAGTTTTATCATCTACCATATGTTCTAAATCTCCGATTTATTACTGATGAAGACTATTGATAATTTATTTATCTTTAGTCATAATATTCTTTACTGAGCTAGTTGTGCTCACCCGTCTGTTTCATAATTCCTTTCAGGTAATAAGAGTGTAGCTGGGTCGAGCGAGGGTAATAGGAGAATAGAACGGTGGTCTCTAGCTGTGGAGGTTCTCCCTAAATAGTTATTGACTTTACCTTTATGTAAGGTGCCATTGTGACGTGCTATCCAAATTGGTGTCCAGAGTCACAGTTGGTATATATTTGCATCAAAACTCACAACATATGTGTTGCTGTATTTTGCACAATAATTGTAGTAATAAAGTTGTAGTTATTTTTTGTACCATGTATTTGGCGACTCAGAATGGGTTGGATGGAATGGACCTATTTTGGGGGCGTCACAACTGTGGCCTATAGACTCGCCTTACTGCCAAGTACGTCTTATGTCCATAACGTTTTTCACATATATATGTTACGTAAATATTTGAAAGACCCGAACTACATTATTGAATTAGAACCAGAAGAGGTAGCGGATGATTTAACGTATGAAGAGATACTTGTTAAAATCTTGGATAAGAAGGAACATATTTTACGCTCCAAGGTTATACCTCAAGTCAAAATTTTGTGGAGAAACCACGATGTTGAGAAAATGACCTGGGAGTTGGAATCTGAAATGAAATCAAGGTATAATCACCTATTCATCATACCAGGTATGTACCCTAATTTTGAGGTGGAAATTTCATAAGAATAGGAGGTTGTAAGACCCCAAATTTTATGAATAAAGATGAATTTTCTATAAATATCATTTTTGAATATTATGGAGTGAATTTAATATAATTTTATAGTTGTGGGTAATATTTATAAATTTTACAAAGTACGCAAGTTGTTATATGAAAAATGGGGGGGGGGGAAAGTGGCATTGGAAGGAAGGAAGTACTTTTATTTTATATATATTGTGACGCCCCCAAAATAGGTATACAACACTCATTCTGAGTCGTCAAAATACATGGTAGAGAAACAACTACAAATTTATTAATACAACATAAAAACTTTGAGTTTAAATACAAATATTGTCATCTAGAAAATATCCACACTCAAATAAGTCCTCATTACAATTATTGATACATTATTTTATAAAAATGGTGAGGACTACTAAAACGAATTCTAGAACCATCATTCCACACCCTGACCAGTACTCGCTACATTCTCGCCTCCTGAGAAGAGAAATGGAATAACAAGGAAAAAGGGTGAGCTCAACTAGCCCACTAAAGAATATTATTGTGAGACCCCAGATTTTATCAATAAAGATTTAAATTTTGTCGAAATAATTTTTTAATATTATGGTGTGAATTTAAGATAATATTATAGTTGTGGGTAGTATTTATAAATTTTGCAAAGTATGCAAGTGGTTATATTATATTCGATTGGTCGGGAATATTCTTGTTTAGCAGGGAATATTCGTGACAACTACTCAATCATTGGTGGACCCCACAATGTAATTATTGTTGGATTGAGAAAACGACAAAAATATTTTATTGAAATAACTACGAAGTTTTACCGCCGATACCGCTGAACTACTCGATAGTAAAAGTACAATGTACGTGTGGTTGCATAGTAGCACACCAGTATTGATTATTGATGCTTATGTGAGAAGTCACTCAGCTTTGATTCCATTATCATTATTAATAATATGAATTATTATAATGATAATGACGCTTTTGTTTTATTCAGATTATTAACGTAATAAAATGTAAACATCTTTTATATAAAATGTAATACTTTATTAAAGTTATTCTATAAATAAAATATATTATATTTTATTATGCATAGTGTTGCATAGTGTTTTGCATAGTGTTGCATAGTGTTTGCATAGTAAAATATTTTTATATAAATAGAATATATTATATTTTATTTAAAAGATTTTGCTTTTAAATATGGACCGTCGATTAAAGTAAATCAATTTGGACCGCTCATGAATTAATTACTATGCATTCTATTTTCCTATAAATAGAAGCTTATTCCTTCATTATTTTCTTCACGAATTCACCAAACTCTGTAAAGAGAAACTATAGAGAGAAAGAAGAAAAGTATTCTCGCTACTTCACTTTTTGCCAATATTCAGTTCTTCTAAGGTAGGGAATATTATTTGTTGTACTTCGTAAGGGGTGTTATTCTTTCTTATTCATGAAGAGAACTTCATTATTCCATTCATTATTATTCTGTTGAATAACTCGTTGCAAAGTGGTATACCCTATACATAACTTCGTATACGCCAGATACCCTATACTTGGTGAAATCCTTATATTATTCCATTCTTATTTATTCATTGGAATAACTCAGATACGCTTTAATCCCCTATACTTGGTGATCTTCTTCTCATTATTCCATTCTTTATTATTCTGCTGGAATATCCTCGTCTCGTGTGTGTACACCTGACCCGGGTTCCATTGTTTATTATTCCGCATTTATTATTCTCATTGGAATATCCTCGCGTGTGTTTTTACACCGGACCGGTTCCATTGTTTATTATTATTCAAAGATTTATTATTCTGTTGATCATCCAAAGATGCTTGTGAATTTCACCGACCGGTTCCGTTATTATTATTCTCGTTGAATAACTCGCCTATGCTAAGCACCGCATGCATGGTGATTTCCTTTGTTACTCCATTCTTTATTATACCAAATTGGTTAAAACTTTGACTTCTATACTCCATGAAATTAGTAGAATATTCTTGATATTTACGTTTCATCCAAAGATCTTTCATAGAAATATTCTTCCGATCATTCTTGAATTTTACTCTACAAAAACAAAGATCTTGTTGACAATTTGACGTTACTAATTCCTCGGATAAAATAATTCTTGAACTTGTTTTATTGAATTATTATGTCATTGTCATCATCCTCATGTTATAATATGTTATCTTTGGCTTACGTGCATAGATGAACTTAGTATGATTATGACCGTGGATCATTCCTCGATAATCATGGCTTGTTATAAATGATGTGATAAAAGTCCTCAAAGGGCCTCGTAATGCGTTGATGGATAGTTTTTGGTATGATTATGACCAGGGGTGATTCGGATAGTCATGACCATTGATAATTTGATGAAAATCCTTGACCGTGGTACGGGGATGATTAGATATTGTGGTTTATTCATTAAACCGAGTCTTAGTGATAAAAATTTATGAAAACCTTTTAAAACCTAAAAGATAGTAGACTTTATTTTCTACTTGACTCTTTTAATGGATTGCATATTCACCAGCAGCTTAAACTTGTTGTCTATTGTATTTTATCGCTTTAACATCGTTGAAGGCTAATGATAATTTATTTTGCATTATCTTAGTCATAATATTTCTTCGGGCTAGTTGAGCTCACCTTTTCTTTAACCGTTTCTCTTTTAGGAAATGAGAACATAGCCGGGACGAGCCTGGGAACGGAGTAATGGTCCGAGAGGATAGCATTAGTAGTCCCTCACTATTCTCGTGAAATTGTGTGATAATAGTTGTAATGAGGACTCCTTTTGAGTTTGTATAATATCGAGTAGACAATATTTGTATTCAAACTCACGCTTTATGTCGATTGTACACCACGCGCTTTGTTAGTAAGTTGTATTTGAATTTATGTACCATGTAAGTGGCGACCCAAGATGGGTGACGATACCTAATTTTGGGGCGTTAACTTGGTATCGTAGCTTAGGATATGATCCTCGCTAAGATGTGAGAATAGTACTAGGAAGGAGAGACGGGAATACCTTCGCTAGTATGACCTACCTAAGTTTATTTGTTATTTGATTGGTCTCACGAGAGTATAGTGATAATATGTTGCATGTCAATTAACCCTTATTTTGTGGCGGTGTTTGAAAATGGCATCCGAGAATGTTGAGAATAGCAATGGAGCACAGAGACCGCTGATTCTCCACGCATCAATAATCGTGACAATGTACAACAGGATGGCGATAATCCTCCGTAAACAACAACACCGATCAATCGATGAACGACGATACGCGCTTAAGAAGTTTTAGAATTCATGCAACATCGGTAAAGTGACTCCTATCCAAAACGTAGGTGGAAACACGGAAAACTCTCGGCCACACCGCTAAACAATTCAAGGAGCCGGGACCACCGGAGTTTAAGGGAGAGCCAAAACCACTTCAAGCGGAAGCATGGATAAAGCGATTACCAAGATATTTGATGTCTTGGGATGCTCCGAGGAGCAAAAGGTTCCTTTGCACGCCTTTTACGTCATGCGGCGAGGCGACATCGGTGGGAATCGGTAAAACGTACTCAACTCCGTTGATCAAGATATCTTGGGAGAAGTTCCAGAGTCGTTCAACGACAAATACTTTCCCGAAAGTATTCGCCACATGAAGGAGGTGGAGTTTATCAAGTTGGAACAAAATAATATGACCGTGTCGCAATACGAGGCAAAATTTGCGAGTTATCACTATTAAGGCCCCACTGGTGGATAATGAAGAGAGAATGGCGCGAATGTTTTTAAGAGGTTTGAAGTTGGAGATACGCCAACATCTTATTTCTCATAAACTGTGTTTTATTCGGATGTTGTAAATAGGGCTCAATTAGTGGAGCGCGATAACGAGTCAACGCAACTAAAAGAGAGTAGCTGGAAAAATTATAATACCAGTGAGAGTAGTCATCGAAGCGGTGACAACAAGCGTGGAGGGAATCAACATGCCAGATATGGTAACCACTTCGGTGGTAATCAGTGCCAAAACAATAAGAATGGACATTTCAAGAAAAGGAAATTCAACAATGATGGAAGGACGTCAGCACCAGCACCCGTTGTTAAGGAAGGAGACAGACCACCTATCATATGCTTCAAATGCGAAGGAGAGGGATACATCAGTCCGAACTGCGCCATGTCGTCCAAAGCATGTTATAATTGTGAAAGAGAAGGTCACTTAGCTCGATTTTGTTGTTTACCGAAGACAAATTCAACTAGGATGGAGGCACCAAATGTCATTCCCTGCATAAACCAAAGCCTAGAGAGTTTAAGAGAGAGCATTTTTTTTTTTTTGACGAGGAACCCAATAAAATTATCACGGGTAAGTTAATCATAAGCTTTTCATGAAGTCTATACCGTGTTAGATACCGCCTCTACCCACTCTTTATTCTACCTAGTTGTGTTCAATGTTTAAATTTGACTCAAAAAATTAGACTTTGATTTATCTATTAAAACTTCGTTGGGAGAAACCTTCGTTACCTCCAATCGCTTATTAATCTTGTTGTTTCAAATAAACACTTTCACGATCTTATCTCTTTGAAAATACTTGCCTTTGAGGTAATTTTTGAAAAACGATTGATTAACTACTCATTATTCTTTTGTAAGGTTGTTAGCTTTCATATTCCTAACCAACTCATATACTAATTCAAAGTAACCAAACCCTAAAGTTAATCAACGTTATATCAAGTCATAAGTAAAGAGCCCCGATCCTTTCGTTGTTGACTTCCTTGTGTGGAATGCACCGCCGACTTTCAGTAGGCGACGCCATGATCAAGATGGAAAGTTGATAGGTATCATTGTGAGGTGCTATCCAGTTAAGGGATGAAGTCACAATTGGTATCAATGTGACGTCTTATCCAAGTTTTGGATGAGAGTCACGCTTTGAATGATATTTCTATTATTGATAAATTTCCTAGCGTATTCTTGAAGACTTCTTAGCCTACTTAGAGCGTGAAATCGAATTTTGTATTGACCCCAGTACAAAAACCCATTTCTTAAACCCTCAAATATTTCTTCAACTAAAAGGATCTGTTTACGAGGATTATGATGAAAGTCATAATAAAAGCATTGGACTAATGAAAATCATGGGTATACGTGGTATTAGTAAGTTTTATGATGAGTTATGTTGGTTAGTATGTGAAAACATGAAAGTTTCTTAGAAATCACAAAGAGTTGAAAATCAGATTTTGGTGAAAAACGTAACATGAAATTCAATTGACCATATCTTCTATTATATTTTGAATTTTTGAGTGTGGTCAAGTCCTAGAGTTAGATCTATGAGTTACCTAACTAATCCAAGTGGAATTACTGGAAAAGGTGTTGTAGATTTTTGTGTGGACTGATTTTAGCAAAGGAGTGCAAAGCTGCAAAAACCTAAAAAAGTCACCGCCATGATTTTAGAGGGGCTGTTTTGGCCACTTAAATTATGAGAAAATTCTGGCCTTTTGGGACATGAAGGTATATGGTATAAAGTACCTCTTGTCCAAAAAGGAGCTCATTCTCGACTTAAAATGAGCAAGTTATGACTATTTCAATATTTAGGTTTTTCCAACGAAAATGTTATAACCGAGTTCTATAACTCAATGACCATGAAATTTAAACTAGAAGCTCACGTTAACATGTGTAAGGTCCTGCCAAGATTTGGGAATTTTGGAGTTAAACTTGAGGTAGCTAATTTCTTAAGGAATTAATTAGAAATTAATTTTTGAAAAATAATAAATGGATTTTAAAAATTCGAGAAAAATATATTTTCATTATGGGACTATATTATGCTAAATCCCGGAAAAGAAATATTTTTGGGACTAATTTGGTATTTTTCATGAAAATAGTTTAGTTACGAACATATGAGTTAAATATGTTATGGGAAGTAACAAAGTTGAAAATAGGATTATATGGCTAGAGAATCCTATATAGAGTATATGCATATTTTTTTTGAGGGATTTGATAATTGGTGATGATATCGTATGAGTATGGCATTTTTGAATGATTAAATGCATTATATGGTAAAGCATAAACAATTGAGATAAATTGTTTATAAATTAAGAAGTGATTAAAATATTGTTATAATATTAATGATATTAGATTATGAGATTATTAAGTGATTGATAACATGGGGATATTCTTGAATCCTGGATAAATTATATTATAAATGTTTAATATTTATCCTTTATCTCATTTGATTGATTCTTTATATCATTATCCTCATATTTATATTATGTTGAAAGTCATCTGTGGCCGTAGTGCATGGATAATTTGTGGTCGTGATACTAATGAATACACGATTATCTTTGGCCGTAGTGCATGGATAATTTGTGGTCGTGATACTAATGAATACACGATTATCTTTTGCCGTAGTGCATGGATAATTTGTGGTCGTGATACTAATGAATACACGATTATCTTTGGCCGTAGTGCATGGATAATTCGTGGTCGTGATACTAATGAATACACGATTATCTTTCGCACGTAGTGCATGGATAATTCGTGGTCGTGATACTAAGGAATACACGATTATCTTTGGCACGTAGTGCATGGATAATTTGTGCTCGTGATACTAATGAATACACGATTATCTTTGGCACGTAGTGCATGGATAATTCGTGGTCGTGATACTAATGAATACACGATTATCTTCGCACGTAGTGCATGGATAATTTGTGGTCGTGATACTAATGAATACACGATTATCTTTGGTAGTAGTGCATGGATAATTCGTGGTCGTAATACTAATGAATATCCTCGGCACGTAGTGCGGGGATGATTCGATGATATGGATTAATTATTGAAATGAGTCTCAAAGAATGAAATATTAATTCATGAATGTGGTAAAAGTCATCTTTAGTCGTAATACATTGATAGACTTGGTATGATTATGACCAAGGATTATTCTAAGATAATCATGATCAGATTGAAAACACGAATATCCTTGCCAAGAGTGCATGGATAATTCGTGGTCGTGATACTATTAAGTCGCGTCTCAAAGATTATTGGTTTTACAGCAGTATATCTTTAGCTTGTAGTGCAAAGATGAATTGTTAATGAATATCTTTGGCGGATCAAGAAGATGAATTTAATATTTTAACGATAAAGGTATTCAAGGTATCCTCACCTCTTATCATACCAGTACGCATTCCTAATTTCGAGGGCGGAATTCCATAAGGAGGGGAGATTGTGAGACCCCGGATATTATCAATAAAGATTTAAATTTTGTCGAAATAATTTTTAATATTATGGTGTGAATTTAAGATAATATTATAGTTGTGGGTAGTTTTTATAAATTTTGCAAAAGTATGCAAGTGGTTATATTATATTCGATTGGTCTGGGAATATTCGGTTTAGCAGGAATATTCGCATAACTACTCAATCATTGGTGGACCCCACAATGTAATTATTGTTAGATTGAGAAAACGACAAAAATATTTTATTGAAATAACTACGAAGTTTTACCGTTGATATCGTTGAACTACTTCGATAGTAAAAGTACGATGAATACGTGTGGTTGCATAGTAGACACTCAGTATTGATTATCGATGCTTATGTGAGAAGTCACTCATTTGATTCCATTATTGTTTATTAATAATATGAATTATTATAATGATAATGACGCTTTTGTTTAATTCAGTATTATTAACGTAATAAAATGTAAACATCTTTTTATATAAAATGTAATACTTTATTAAAGTTATTCTATAAATAAAATATATTATATTTTATTATGCATAGTGTTGCATAGTGTTTTGCATAGTGTTTTGCATAGTGTTGCATAGTGTTTGCATAGTAAAATGTTTTTATATAAATAGAATATATTATATTTTATTTAAAAGATTTTGCTTTAAATATGGACCGCCGATTAAAGTAAATCAATCTGACCGCTTCATGGATTAATTACTATGCATTCTATTTTCCTATAAATAGAAGCTCATTCCTTCATTATTTTCTTACTTAATTCACCAAACTCTAGAGAGAGAAACTATAGAGAGAAAGAAGAAAAGTATTCTCGCTACTTCACTTTGCCAATATTCAGCTTCTTCTAAGGTAGGGAATATTATTTGTTGTACCTGTAAGGGGTGTTATTCTTTCTTATTCATGAAGAGAACTTCATTATTCCATTCATTATTATTCTCATTGGAATAACTCCGTAAAAGTGGCATACCCTATACATAACCTCGTGTACGCCAGACATACCCTATACTTGGTGAAATCCTTATATTATTCCATTCTTATTTATTCTGTTGAATAACTCAGATACGCTGAATCCCCTATACTTAGTGATCTTCTTCTCATTATTCCATTCTTTATTATTTTGTTGGAATATCATGTCTGCGTGTGTTTTACAATTTACCGGGTTCCATTGTTTATTATTCCGCATTTATTATTCTATTGGAATATCCTCATTTTGTGTGTTTTACACCTAACCGGGTTCCATTGTTTATTATTATTCAAAGATTTATTATTCTGTTGGATCATCCTCGCTTGCAATTGAATTTCACCGACCTCGGTTCCGTTATTATTATTCTGTTGAATAACCTGCTCATGCGAAGCACCGCATGCATGGTGATTTCCTTTATTAGTCCATTCTTTATTATACCAAATTGGTTAAAACTTTGACTTCTATACTCCATGAAATTAGTAGAATATTCTTGATATTTACGTTTCATCCAAAGATCTTTTCATGGAAATATTCTTCGATCATTCTTGAATTTTACTCTACAAAACAAGAGATCTTGTTGACAATTTGACGTTACTAATTCCTCGATAAAATAATTCTTGAACTTGTTTTATTGAATTATTATGTCATTATATCATCCTCATGTTATAATATGTTATCTTTGGCTTACGTGCATAGATGAACTTAGTATGATTATGACCAGGGATCATTCGGTATAATCATGGCTTGTTATAAATGATGTGATAAAAGTCCTCGATGGCTCAGTAATGCAAAGTGATGGATAGTTTTTGGGTATGATTATGACCAAGGGTGATTCTAAGATAGTCATGACCATTGATAATTTGATGAAAATCCTTGACCGTGGTACATGGATGATTAGATATTGTGGTTTATTCATTAAACTAAGTCTTAGTGATAAAAATTTATGAAAACCTTTTAAAACCTAAAAGATAGTAGACTTTATTTTCTACTTGACTCTTTTAATGGATTGCATATTCCGTTTACTGCAGCTTAAACCGGTTGTCTATTGTATTTTATCGGGCTCAACATTGTTGAAGGCTAATGATAATTTATTCTGCATTATCTTAGTCATAATATTTCTTCTTCGGGCTAGTTGAGCTCACCTTTCTTTCATCGTTCTCTTTAGGAAATGAGAACATAGTTGGGACGAAGCCGGGAACGAGTAATGGTCCGAGAGGATAGCATTAGTAGTCCTCACTATTCTCGTGAAATAGTGTGATAATAGTTGTAATAAGGACTCCTTTTGAGTTTGTATAATATCTAGTAGACAATATTTGTATTCAAACTAAAAGTTTATGTCGATTGTACCTACGCTTATATTAGTAAGTTGTATTTGAATTTATGTACCATGTAAGTGGCGACCCAAGATGGGTGACGTATACCTAATTTTGGGGGCGTTACAATTATGACTAAGATAATATAAAACAAATTATCGTTAGTCTTCAATAGGGAAAAATCTAATAGAATACAATAGACAACAAGTTTTAAATCAATCTTCGTAGTGGAAATAATAATTCATTAGAAGAGATAAGTAGAGAATGCAAACTACTATCTTCTATATATGAATTTAAAAGTTCATCGTCTATCTTTTATCCCTGTAACATAAATCAATATATATCTGGAATCAAATATTCATCTTTGCACTACAGGCCAAAGATATTCATTGTAAAATCATTCATCTTTGCACTACGGGCCAAAGATATTCAGTTATATCATCATTTAGAACTGAGGATGATGAAAAATATTTTTTAGAAAATGAATCCAGTGAAACAAAAGAACAAATATTAAGGATTCGTACTTTAAATAATCCAAGTTCAAAAATACTTCATAAATAACTAGAGTGGAGTAAAATTCAAGAATGATCAAAACATGGATATAATCAAAGCTAGTATCCAGAATAGATATTTTGGACAAAAAGAAAAAAAAATTATTTTTCGGTGAATAGTGCCGTATTTGTGAATAGTATCGTATACGTGAATAGTTTCGTATAAATGAATAGTAACTCCGACACTAAAAGATAGAAATTTCACAAAAAAGATCATCATGCTTCGTGAATAGTACTCCTAAATAGTAACTCATGAATAGTAACTCACGAATAGTAACTCATGAATAGTAACTCATGAATAGTAACTCATGAATAGTAACCCCGACATGAAAAAGTTCCAAATTTGATAAAAAGTTTCGACCAATATTTCGGCATAATGATATTGAATAAATAATATCATTTTCGAATAAAATAACATCCCTTACCTCAGAAAAAATAGTAATTCTTATTGGAATACTGAATATAGTGGTGAAGAGAACTTGCACCGTATAACTTTGCAGAAGAAAGTTTTTCCAAATTCCAAACAGAAATTGACCTAAATCCATAAACGGGCGATTTTACAGGTTACAATCAAATTTTAGTCAAGAAATGGGGTCCACCTACACACAAAACATGTGTTAATCATTTAATGCAATAAAAATATTCTTCCTCCTCATATACTCATATATCCCACATTCATTGTAAAACTATCACCATTATTATATTATTAAAATATAATAATAAATTATTTTATCAGAAAAGATAAAATATAATTTTTCAACACTTGTCACTTTAAAAATTTTCTCCATCTATATCCACATAAAATCAATATTTTCCTCATCATATAAATCAATAATTAATTATTCACAAATAATATTACAGAATCACAAGATCTTGCAACCAAAGCCGCTCCGAGAAAGAGGGGCTTTCCAATAAGAATTCCTTCTTCTTGTGCGCCGCAATTAAGTGACCAAACCTCTCCTTAGACAAAGACTTTCTAGACATTGCCAATAATGTTTTCTAATAATATTATTCGATAATATGAATTATTGCTCGATAATAGAAAATACTTGTGTAGTGACAATTATTAAAACAACAAAGAATATAAAATATCAACACAACAATTATTGAATCAATAAAATAAAATAATCTTGAATAATAACTACTCGTAACAATTATTGAGTAGTGCCTTCTTACGTAAGAATAAATAATTGGTGCAATACTGGTGCTACTCTTGTGCAACAACGCCAGACATCGTGTTTTAACCACCGAGTATTCCAATAAAGATTAATTCAGTAATAACCGCTACCAAGTTATTTATAAACAACTTATACTTGTCGTTTTCTTCATCCAATCGCTTTCAGTTATGGGGCCCACAAAAATTATTCATCGTCGCATTTAATATTCCCCAACAATAATGAATATTTTATAACCACCTGCTTATTTTTAAAATATTCGCACATTTTTCCCATAACTAACCACATTAATCAATTCAACCCTTATTATTTTAAAATAATAAATAGAGGAAATTAAATTTCATTTATAATAAGTTGGGGTCTTACAACCTCCCCTCCTTATGAAATTTTGTCCTCGAAATTGACGTACGTACCTGGTGTTTCTAAAAGATGAGGATACCTCGCTTTCATTTCTGTTTCCAACTCCCAGGTCATTTCCTCAATAGCATGGTTCCTCCACAAAACCTTAACTTGTGGTATAACCTTAGTGCGTAGGACATTTTCTTTCCTATCCAAGATCTTGAGAGGTACCTCCTCGTACGTTAAATCTTCGGCTATCTCGTCTTGTTCTAACTCAATAACATGGTTCGGGTCTTTCACATATTTATGAAGCACGGATACGTGAAAAACATTATGAACACGAGACATACTTAGAGGTAACGCGAGTCTATAGGCCACATTTCCTACTCGTTCAAGAATCTGAAATGGACCAATAAATTGTGGATTGAGCTTTCCTCTTTTTCTGAATCTTGTAACTCCTTTCCATGGAGCCACACGCAATAATACATGATCTCCAATACTAAATTCCACGTCCTTTCTATGAAGATCCGCATAACTCTTTTATCGATCCTGTGCCGTTTGTATACGTTGTCGAATCATTTGGATCTTTTCCGTAGTCATACGTACCAACTCGGGTCCCAACAATGTTGCTTCACCCACCTCATCAAAACATATTGGAGAGCGACACTTTCGTCCATACAATGCTTAAAATGGAGCCACACCTATACTTGCCTGATAACTGTTGTTGTAGGAGAATTCCACCAATGGTAGGTACTTATCCCAACTTCCTTTGAAATCTAGGACACAAAGTCTTAATAGATCTTCAAGAGTTTGAATAGTCCTCTCTGATTGCCCGTCTGTTTGAGAATGGTATGCCAAACTGAACCGTGAATCCGTGCCCATAGCTTTTTGCAAGCTAACCCAAAATAATGAAGTGAATCTTGGGTCACGATCTGAAACTATGGATACTGGCATGCCATGCAATCTCACAATCTCATCTACGTACATACGAGCAAGACGTTCAAGGGAATAAGTCTCCGTGACGGCAAGAAATGAGCGGACTTGGTTAATCTATCAACAATAACCCAAATAGCATTTATGCCTTGAGAAACCGTGGGGAAGACCCGAACGAAATCCATGGTAATGTGTTCCCACTTCCATTTCGGAATCTCAAGTGGTTGCAATGGACCTTTTGGCACTGATGGCTCCGCCTTTACACGTTGACAAGTTAAACACATAGAGATAAACTTTGCAATCTCTCTCTTCATATTGTTCCACCAAAATGTATGTCGAAGATCACGATACATTTTGGTACTTCTAGGATGGATAGCAAATGGTGTATTGTGTGCCTCCATCATGATCTTGCACTTCAAATCAAAATCGTTAGGAACACAAAGTCTGTAGTGGACTCAAAGTATTCCTTCTTCATCGATTCTTGCTTCTGGAATAGCACCTTCTTGTACTTTCTTCTTCATACGCATCAGCTCCGAGTCTGTGGCTTGAGCAACTTTAACTTTATCTATTAAAGTTGGTTCTATGCGTATACTTGACATCATCGCACTCGTTCCTGCATATGATCTTCTACTCAACGCGTCAGCTACTACGTTTGCTTTTCCAAGATGGTATTGAATAGTATGGTCGTAGTCTTTCAACAACTCGAGCCAACGTCGTTGCCGCATATTGAGTTCTTTTTGAGTGAATAAATATTTGAGGCTTTTATGGTCTGAATATATCTCTACTTTCTCCCCATATAGATAGTGCCTCCAGATCTTTAGCGCGAAAATGACTACTGCCAACTCTAGATCATGAGTAGGATAATTCCTCTCATAATCTTTAAGTTATCGCGAGGCATAGGCTATGACTTTCCCTCGTTGCATGAGAACACATCCTAACCCTTTGCCTGAAGCATCATTGTAGATAACAAATCCATCCGAACTAGATGGTATTGTCAAAACAGGTGCCAAAATGAGTCTCCTCTTGAGATCTTTGAAACTCTTTTCGCATTCCTCGCTCCATACAAATTTTGTATCTTTACGAGTCAGTTGAGTTAACGGAGTAGCGATTCTAGAAAATCCTTCCACAAATCTCCGATAATAACCAGCTAAGCCCAAAAAGCTACGTGATTTTGGCACACCGCTTTGGTTGCTCCCAACTTTGTATTGCTTCAATCTTCGTCGGGTCAACAGACACTCCATGTTTTGACACCATTTGCCCAAGGAATGCTACTTCCTCAAGCCAGAACTCGCATTTCTTTATCTTGGCATATAGCTTGTTATCATGAAGCCTTTGCAGTACAAACTTCAAATAGCGCTCATGATCTTCACGGCTTTTGGAATAGATGAGGATGTCATCAATAAAGACAACAATGAACTGATCCAAATATTCCTTGAATACTCGGTTCATCATATCCATGAAAGCAGCAGGAGCATTAGTCAATCCAAAAGACATGACTAGGAATTCATAATGCCCGTACCGAGTTCTGAAAGCAGTCTTTGGAATATCGTGAGTTATAACCTTCAGCTGATGATATCCAAAATGAAGATCGATCTTTAAAAAGAATTGTGGTCCTTGCAACTGGTCAAAAAGGTCATCAGTACGAGGTAGCGGATACCTATTCTTGATAGTAACATGGTTCAATTCTCGATTGTCAATACAAAGTCGCATACTCCCGTCTTTCTTCTTTACAAATAAAATAGGAACACCCCAAGGAGATGTACTAGGATGAATGAAACCGATGTCCAACAACTCTTGTAGTTGGACCTTTAACTCCTGAAGTTAAATAGTAGCCATTCGATATGGGGTTTTAGAAATGGGCTTTGTACAAGGTTCAAGGTCAATAAAGAATTCAACTTCACGTTCTGGGGGTAGACCGAAAAGTTCTTCAGGAAATACGTCAGGAAAGTCAATAACAACAGGAATATTATTCAAATTTGACGTGTCTTTATTCAAATCCATAACACGGGCTAAGAAATCTTGACATCCGTTTTTCAATAAACGAATAGCTTTATGACTTGATATGACAGTGATTGATTTTAATGGTTTAGTTGCTTGAATTCGCATAACAAAGTTGATTAGGAATATGAAAACTAACAACCTTACGAAAACAATCAATTTTGGCATGATGAGTAGTTAACCAATCAATCCCTAAAATCACATCAAAAGCAAGTATCTTTAAAGAGATAAGGTCAACAGGTAATATGATGGTGCCAACTTGGATCAAACAAGATTTATAAACAGTGGATGTGATGAAAGTTTCTCCTAATAGAGTTTCCACAGATAGGTCAAAGTTTAATTTCTCCGGAGTTATGTTTAAACGTTGAGCACAAGCAGGAGAGATAAATGAATGGGTAGCACCGGTATCAAGTAATGTATAAACTTCGCATGAATTTATGATTAGCTTACCCGTGATCACCTCGTTTGGGTTCGTCGCATGTTGACTACCACAACAAACGCCTTCCAGAACCGCTTGACTTTGACTTTTCTCGGGATGACCTTTTGAGTCACCATCCTCACTGGACTTGGTTTCGCTTACTGATCAATCTCGAAGCGATATGTCCTTCCTTTCCACAATTATAGCATACCTTGAATCTGCAGTGGACAGCTTGGGTGATATGTCCCTCTTTTCCACATTTATAGCATACGACCGTTGGTCGTTCTCCTCCCTTAAAACCAGTTGCTGCTGGTGCTGACGTCTTCACAATGTCATTGTTGAATCTCCTCTTTTTAAAATCTCCCCCAACTCGCTTCTTCTATTTTCATGGCCACGAGTACCACCAGAGTGGTTACCGCTTTTGTCTGAATGTTTTCCTCCCCACTGGTTTTCATTGCTCGATGATCGCCGCCACCGATATGACCACGTTGCAGGTCCCTTGGTTGAACGTATTTCATTATCTCGCTCTAATAATTGACCCGTGTTGACAACATCCGAATATAAAGCAAATTTATGAGAGATAAGATATTGCAATCTCGGTTTTAAACCTCTCGAAACATCCTCGTCATTCGTTCCTCATTCTCTACCAAAAGAGGTGCAAACCTGGATAACTCTGCAAACTTCGCCTCGTATTGGGACACCGTCATGTTATTTTGTTCTAGTCTAATAAACTCTACCTCCTTCATATGGTGAATACTTTCAGGAAAGTATTTTTTGTTGAAAAGTTTCTGAAATGTTTCCCAAGACATGCGGAGTACGGCAGGCTGGGTAAGTTTCACAGACTCCCACCAGTAATCTGCCTCACCACGGAACATAAAGGTGGCGAATGGAACCTTCGTTCTCTCGCGTGCATCCCAAGACATCGAATATCTTGGTAATTTGCTTGACCCATGTTTCCGCTATGATCGGATCCGCTTCCCTTAAATTCGGTGGTCCCAACTCTTGAAATCGTCACCATGACAAACCACGCGATGCTATCATTTCCACCAGATTCGCATACACGAGTCTCCCTCGCCCGGTTTTGTATGAACTGCAAAAAGCTTCTAAACATCCCGTCGTTCATCGCTCGCTTCAATTGGTGTTGTTTATAGGAGGAATATTTCCTTCCTGCTGTACGCCTCTCGAGTGGTGATTAAAGGTGTTTCCACGGTCTCATTAACTCCACCGTTAATATTCTCAGCTGCCATTCTTAAATACTGCCATAAAACAAGGGTTAATTAAACAATTTAACATATCACATCACATATTAACCATATGCTTCAACTAACCAACAATTAAGCTTAGGTATGACACACTAGCGAAGGATTACTCGTCTCTCCCCTCCTAGTACTATTCCCCGATCTCCGCCAGAGACCATATCCCTAAGCTCTGATACCAACTGTGACGTCGCCAAAATAGGTATACAACACCCATTCTGAGTCGTCAAAATACATGGTACAGAAACAACTACAACTTTATTAATACAATATAAAAACTATGAGTTTAAATACAAATATTGTCATCTAGACAATATCCACACTCAAATAAGTCCTCATTACAATTATTGATATATTATTTTATAAAAATGGCGAGGACTACTACAACGACTTCTAGAACCATCATTCCACACTCTAACTAGTACTCGCTACATTCTCGCCTCCTGAGAAGAAAAATGGAACAACAAGGAAAAAGGGCGAGCGCAACTAGCCCAGTAAAGAATATTATGACTAAGATAATATAAAACAAATTATCGTTAGTCTTCAACAGGGAAAAATCTAATAGAATATAATAGACAACAAGTTTTAAATCAATCTTCGCAGCGGAACTAATAATTCATTAGAAGAGTTAAGTAGAGAATGCAAACTACAATCTTCTATATATGAATTTAAAAGTTCATCGTCTATCTTTTATCCCCTCAGAACATCAATCAATATATATCCGGAATCAAATATTCATCTTTGCACTACAGGCCAAAGATATTCATCAGTTGGTCATGTTCATCTAATCACCTGTTCATCTTTGCACTACAAGCCAAAGATATTCATTGTAAAATCATTCATCTTTGCACTACGGGCCCAAGATATTCAGTTATATCATCATTTAGGACTGAGGATGATGAAAAATATTTTAAAGAAAATGAATCCAAGGAAACAAAAGAACAAATATTAAGGATTTGTACTTTAAATAATCCAAGTTCAAAAATACTTCATAAATAACCAGAGTGGAGTAAAATTCAAGAATGATCAAAACATGGATACAATCAAAGCTAGTATCCAGAATAGATATTTTGGACAAAAAGAAGAAAATTTCATTTTTTGGTGAATAGTGTCGATACGAATGAATAGTCTTAGTGTCGTATCGTGAATAGTAACTCGACACTAAAAAGATAGAAATTTCACAAAAAGATCATCATGCGTCGTGAATAGTACTCATGAATAAGAACTCGTGAATAGTAACTCATGAATAGTAATTAAGTGAATAGTAACTCATTAATAGTAACCATGACATGAAAAAAGTTCCAAATTTGATAAAAAGTTCCCACCAATATTTCGGCATAATGATATTGAATAAATAATATCATTTTCGAATAAAATAACATCCCTTACCTTAGAAAGAATAGTACTTGACTAGAATATCGAATATAGTCTTTGAAGGAACTTGCATCAGATAACAACACACTCAAAGTATCAAAATACTCACAAGAATACGCTCAATATATCGAGAGAGAAAGAGAGAGAAGATTTAAGTTTCTGGTGTGATTTTCAATTCTAACCTAAGCACCTCATTTATAGGAAAATGCTTAGAACACTAATGCAGAAAATTTAATATAATATTAATATATTATAAAAAATTTCCTACGCCCACTAAGACTCCTGAATTTAGCATGTTTACAACACATGGGGGGCCAACCAAAACAATAAAAACATTTTTCTTAATAAAAATAATTAAAACTTCCAAAAATCAATTATTTCGGAACTTGAACTTCAATAATTCATAATAAATAGCCCTTTTATCAGAAAATTTGAATCTCGCATTTTTTAGGAAATTTAATTCTCTACAACTTTGCGTAAGAAAGTTTTCCAAATTCCAAATGTAAATTGACCAAATCCATAAACAGGCGATTTTACTTGCTACAATCAAATTTTAGTCAAGAAATGGGGTCCACCGACACACAAAAAACATGTGTTAATCATTTAATGCAACAAAAATATTCTTCCTCCTCATATACTCATATATCCCACATTCATTATAAAACTATCACCATTATTATATTATTAAAATATAATAATAAATTATTTTATCGTAAAAGATAAAATATCATTTTTCAACAATTGTCACTTTAAAATTTTCTCCATCTATATCCACATAAAATCAATATTTTCTCATCATATAAATCAATAATTAATTATTCATAAATAATATTACGAATCACAAGATCGCAACCAGTGTAGCTCCTGAGAAAGAGGGGCTTTCCAATAAGAATTTCTTCTTACTGGCGCGCAATTAGGTGACCAAACCTCTCCTTAGACAAAACTTTCTAGACATTGCCAATAATGTTTTCTAATAATATTATTCAGATACTATGAATTATTGATTCGGTAATGGAAAATACTTTGTAGTGACAATTATTGAAACAACAGTAATATAAAATATCAACGCAAAGAAATTATTGAATCAATAAAATAAAATACCGAATAAAGAATTCATCAGTAACAATTATTGAGTAGTGTCTTCTTCACGTAAGAATCAATAATTGGTGCAATATCGTGTGCTATCACTGTCTGCAACAACGCCAGACATCGTGTTTTAACCAATTTATTCCAACAAAGATAATTGTAATAACCGTACTGTTATTTATAAACAACTTATACTTATCGCTTTCTTCATCTAATCGCTTTCCCAGTTATGGGGCCCACAAAAAGATCTTCCACGCCAAACGAATATTCCCTTTATAATAATGAATATTTTATAACCACCGCTTATTTTTAAAATATTCGCGCATTTTACCCATAACTAACCACATTAATCAATTCAACCCTTATTATTTCAAAATAATAAATAGAGGAAATTAAATTTTATTTATAATAAGTTGAGGTCTTACATATATATATATATATATATATATATATGATAATTGATCTTGGTGGAGGAAGTAGTCACGGGAAGGAGTACTATGTGTATTATATATATCTATATATATGTAATGGTTTGAAAAGTTGGCAGGGGATAATTCACGGGGTAGTATGAAATGATTATTATATATTATATATTATAATAAGTTTTGTTTTATTAGATTATAAATAAAATATATTATATTTTAATTAATGTTTTATTTTATTAGAATATTTTATTGCACAGTAAGGAACAGTAAAAATCAGATTTCTCGCCAAATTTTGCCCGTGAAAGTTACTGTTGGTCCGTGATTTTCTAAAAACCAAATAGTATCCTTTCCATTCCCCTATAAATAGGATGCTTAGTTAGAATTGAAAATCACACCAAAATCAGAGAATTCTTCTTCTATAATATTGAGCGTATTTCTTTCGAGTTTTAGAAAGTTTTGAGTGTAAAAAATAGTGAAAGTTTTCTTCAAGAATATCCCCGCTATACCATTTGGAATACTCTTCTTTTCAAGGTAAGGGGTGTTATTTTTGTTCAATATTCACTTGAAATAATATTTTCTTATATAGTCTATAGTATGTAAGTAATATTATTTCGTTTCAGATTTCAAATTTTATACTCATTTTCTTGAAGATTTGGCTTCTATACTCCATAAAATTAGTAGAATATCCTTGATGTTTGCACTTCATCCACTATCTTTTCATGGAAATATTATTCTGAGCATTCTTGATAAGTTTTAACTTTTTCATATCGGGGTATTATTCACGGGGTTACTATTCCCAAAGTTACTATTCACAGGTACTATTCACTCAGTTACTATTCACCCGGGTACTATTCATAACAAAAATTGATTTCTTTTCGGTCCAAATACTTTTATATAATATTATTCTTAAATTTTACTCCACAAAGCAGTATCATGTTGATAATTTGGACATTATTGAATTCTGGATAAATTAAATTATAAATCTTTAAAATTTATCCTTACTTTCATTTAATTAAATTCTTATATCATTATCATCATCCTCATGCTTATATTGTTATGAGAGTCATCTTTGGCCGTAGTGCATAGATGGACTTGGTATGATTATGACCAGGGAACGACGTGGTTGTTAAATATTGTGAATCATAATAAACATGATAAATATTGTTAAAAATATTGAGGTAATTTTTATGAAGTATTTGATGTAATTTTATCGTATTATTTGGATCCCCACTTGCCCATTTTTCAAAATAGTCAGGAAAAAGTATTTGATGTAATTTTATCATAACTGTCGGATGAAGAAAATGACAAGTTTGTGTTTTAGTAAATAACGGTGTAATGGTTACCGTGAATACTGTTAGAATACTCGGTGGTTAAAATACAGTAATACGCATGGTTGCATAGTAGCACAAGGTCACAATATTTTTTGAATTATTGATTCTTACGTAAGAAGTCACTACTCAATAATTGTTCAAGTAATTACTGTTCAATATTTTATTTTATTGGTTCAATAATTGCTGCGTTGATATTTTATATTATTGTTGTATCAATAATTGTCTCTACACATTATCTCCATTATCAGATCAATAATTCATATTATTTGAATAATATTATTAGATAGCATTATTGGCAATGTCTAAGGAAGTTCTGTCTAGAAAAGGGGTTTGGTCACCTAATTGCACGCCAATAAGGAGAAATCCTTATCGGAAAGCCCCCACTTTCTTAGGAACGACTTGGTTGTCATAATTGTGATTCTGTAATATTATTTGTGAATAATTAGTTATTGATTTATATGATAAGGAAATATTTATTTTATGTGGATATAAATGATGGATATATTTATTTTATGTGGTTATAAATGAAGGAATAAATGCTGAGGTGTTTTATCAAGATTTTGTTTGGAATGGAGGTTTTGAAAATCGTCCGTATGTGGATTTCGGTCATTTTTCGTTTGGAATTTGAAAAAAACTTAAACTTACAAAGTTATAGAGAATTAAATTTCCTATGGAAAGCACATGAGATTTGAATTTTCTGATAAAAGGTCTATTTATTATGAATTGTTGATGTTTCAGAAAATAAAATATTTTTATTAAAAATATGGTGGGCCCCACTTTTGGTTGGTGAGTAATGAAATGTGCTGGAATTTATTTTCAAAAGTGGTGGGCTTGAATAGTAGCAGGTAACGCCACCATGTAGCAGGTTAGTCTGCTATAGCGTTCTAAGCATTTTCCTATAAATAGAGTGCTTAGTTAGAATTGAAAATCACACCAGAAACAAGTTTTCTCTCTTTCTCTCTCTATATTATCTAACGTATTTTGTGAGTATTTAGATACTTTGTGAGTTGTTATTCATCAGTGCAAGTTTTCTTCGGCTTTACACCCGATATTCCAATCAGAAATACTGTTATTTTGAGGTAAGGGATGTTATTTTCTTACTAATGATGTTATTCTTTCAATATCATTATACCAAAATATTGGTATGGATGTTATTGTGGAATTTCTACCTTTTTGTGTCAGGGTTACTATTCACGTATACAGCACTATTCACGTATACGACACTATTCACCGAACAAAATAAATTTTGTCCTTTTTGTCCAAGATGTCTATTATGGTTACTATCTATGATTGTATCCATGTTTTGATCTTTATTTTTTAATTCTGCTTCACAATTGGTTATTTTGGAGTATTATTGAACTTGGATAAATTATAATACGAATACCTAAGATTTGTCATTTTGTCTCATTGGATTCAATTTCTTTAATATATTTTTCATCATCCTCAGTCCTAAATAATGATATTATTGAATATCTTTGGCCTGTATTGCAAAGATGAATGATTACCTAATGAATATCTTTGGCCCGTAGTGCAAAGATGAACTGGTGTTGAGATGAACATGACCAACTGGTGATACAAATGAATATCTTTGGCATATAGTGCAAAGATGAATATTTGATTCAAGATGTATATTGAATTGATGTTATAGGGATAAAATATTGATGATAGACTTTTAAATTTTAGAAGATGATGGAATTCTTTCTCTACTTGACTCTTCTAATGGTTTGTTGTTTCCGCTGCAATTGTTAATCTAAAACTTGTTGTCTATTATATTTTATCAGATTTTTCCTTGTTGAAGACTAATGATAATTTGTTGTATATTATCTTAGTCATAATATTCTTTACTGGGCTAGTTGAGCTCACCATTTTCCTTTTTGTTCCATTGTTCTTCTCAGGATGATAGAATTTAATAGGAACTAGTCGGGGTATGGAGTGATGATTCAAGATAGTTGTTTTAGTTATCCTCACTGTTTTATAAAATAGTGTATCAATAATTGTAATGAAGACTCCTTTTGAGTTTGTATACTGTCTATTAGACAATATTTGTATTCAAACTCACAGATATATGTGTTGTCGTATTTTGCACGTTAATTATATTACTGAAGTTGTATTTGTTTATGTACCATGTATTTGACGACTCAGAATGAGTGATGTATACCAATTTTGGGGGCGTCACAGTTGGTATAAAAGCTTAGGGATATGATCCCTGGCTGAGATGTGAGACAAGAACTAGGAGGGGAGAGACGGGGAATTCCTTCGCTAGTATGACCTGACTAAGTTTATTTGGTATTTATTTGGTCTGTCAGAGTATAGGGATAATATGTGGCATGTCAATTAACCCTTGTTTTGTGGAAATATTTGAGAATGGCAGCTGCAAATATTAACAATGAAGTGAATCAGACCGTGGAGACACCTTTAATCACCACCTAGGAGAAAGTGCAACAAGAAGGCAATATTCCTCCTGTAAACAACACTACCGAACAAATGATGAATGATGGGATGTTTAGAAGCTTTTTGTCGTTCATGCAAAATCAGACGAGGGAGACTCGTGTACAAAATACGGGTGGAATTGATAGCAATGCGCGCCATGTCACAACCAAGCAGTTCAAATAGTTCGGACTACTAGAATTTTTGGAAAAGCCAGATCCGATCAAGGCGGAAACGTGGGTCAAACAAATTACCAAGATATTCGATGTCTTGGGATGCACGGAGGAACAGAAGGTTCCATTCACCACCTTTATATTCCGCGGTGAGGCAGATTACTGGTGGGAATTTGTGAAGCGTACCCAGCCTGCCACACTCATCATGTCTTGGGAAACATTTCAGAAACTGTTTAATGACAAGTACTTTCCTGAAAGTATTCGTCATATGAAGGTGGTGGAGTTTATCAGACTGGAACAAAACAACATGACGGTGTCCCAGTACGAGGCGAAGTTTGCAGAGTTATCCAGGTTTGCACCTCATTTGGTCGAGAATGAGGAACAAATGACGAGGATGTTTCTGAGAGGTCTAAAACCGGATATTTGGCAATATCTTATCTCTCATAAATTTTATTTATATTCAGATGTTGTAAACAGGGCTCAATTAATAGAGCGAGATAATGAGTACGTTCAACCAAGGGACCACAACCAGGGTCATACCGGTGGTGGCAGTCATCGGAGCAATAAAAACCAGCAGGGAGAAAAAAATTCGGACGAAAGCGGTAACCACTCTGGTGGTAATCGTGGCCGTAAAAATAGAAGAAGCGAGTCGGGAGGAGATTTCAAGAAGAGAAGGTACAACAATGATAACGTGAAGACGTCAGTAAAAACATCAACTGTTTCTAGGGGAGGAGAACGAGCACCGGTCGTTTATTACAAATATGGGAAAGAGGGACACATCAGCCCCAACTGCCCACAACAATCCAAGGTATGTTATAACTGTGGAAAAGAAGGTCATATAGTTAGAGATTGTCTAGTTACAAAACCAAGTTCAACGGGGATGGTGACTCCAAAGGCTATCCTATACAAGTCAAAGTCGGTGGTTCCTGGAAGGGCGTTTGTCGTGACTGGCCAAAATGCGAGAAACCCGAACGAGGTGATCACGGGTAAGCTAATCATAAACTCTTACGAAGTTTATACATTATTAGATATCGGTTCTACCCATTCTTTTATCTCTCTTGCTTGTGCTCAACGTTTAAACTTGACTCGGGAGAAATTAGACCTTGACTTATCTGTTGAGACTCCGTTAGGAAGAACTTTCATTACATCTACTATTTATAAATCTTGCTTGATTCAAGTTGGAACCATAACATTACCTGCCAATCTTATTTCGTTGAAAATTCTTACATTTGATGTGATTTTAGGGATTGATTAGTTAACCACGCATCATGCTAAAATTGATTATTTTCGTAAGGTTGTTAGTTTTCATATTCCTAACCAACCTATTATGCGAATTCAAACAACCAAACCATTAAAGTCAATCACTATCATATCAAGCCATAAAACTATTTGTTTATTGAAAACGGATGTCAAGCTTTCTTAGCCATTGTCACGGACTTGAACAAAAACACGTCAGATTTGAATAATATTTCTGTTGTTAGTGAATTTCCTGAAGAACTTCCTGCCTACCCCGTAACGTGAAGTTGAATTCTTTATTGATCTTGAACCTGGTACAAAGCCCATTTCTAAAACCCCATATCGAATGGCTCCTATTGAACTTCAGGAGTTAAAGGTCCAACTACAGGAGTTGTTGAACATCGGGTTTATTCGTCCTAGTACATCTCCTTGGGGTGCTCCTGTGTTATTCTTAAAGAAGAAAGACGGGAGTATGCGACTTTGTATTGACTACCGAGAATTGAACCATGTCACCATTAAGAATAGGTATCCGCTACCTCGCATTGATGACTTGTTCGACCAGTTGCAAGGAGCAAAATTCTTTTCAAAGATCGATCTTTGTTCTGGATATCATCAGCTGAAGATTAAAACTGATGATATTCCAAAGACTGCCTTCAGAACTCGGTACGGGCATTATGAATTCTTAGTCATGTCTTTTGGATTGACTAATGCTCCTGCTGCTTTCATGGATATGATGAACCGTGTGTTCAAAGATTATTTGGATCAGTTTGTTGTTATCTTTATTGATGACATCCTCATCTATTCAAAAAGTCGTGAAGATCATGAGCACCATTTGAAGATGGTACTGCAAAGGCTTCGTGATAACAAGCTATATGCCAAGTTGAAGAAATGCGAGTTCTGTCTTGGAGAAGTAGTATTCCTTGGGCACGTGGTGTCAAAACATGGAGTATCTGTCGATCCGGGCGAAAATTGAAGTAATACAAAGTTGGGAGCAATCGAAGTCGGTGACCGAAATACGTTGCTTTCTGGGCTTAGCTGGTTATTATCGGAGATTCGTGGAAGGATTTTCTCGAATTGCTACTCCGTTAACTCAGCTGACTCGTAATGATACAAAATTCGGTTGGAGCGAGGATTGTGAGAAGAGTTTTCAAGAGCTCAAGAGGAGACTTATTTCGGCACCTGTTCTGACAATACCATCTGGTTTGGATGGATTTGTTATCTATAGCGATGCTTCAGGCAAAGGGTTAGGATGTGTTCTCATACAACATGGGAAAGTTATAGCCTATGCCTCGCGACAACTCAAAGAATATGAGAGGAATTATCCTACTCATGATTTGGAGTTGGCAACTGTCGTTTTCACATTAAAGATCTGGAGACACTACCTATATGGGGAAAAAGTGGAGATCTATATAGATCATAAAAGCCTCAAATATTTCTTCACCCAAAAGGAACTCAACATGCGGCTATGATGTTGGCTCTAGCTGTTGAAAGATTACGATCACACCATCCAATATCATCCTGGAAAAGCAAACGTGGTACCTGACGCATTGAGTAGAAGATCATATGCGGGTACGCGTGCAATGTTGTTAACACAAAGGTCCATTTTGTATGACTTGCAAAGGATGGAGATAGAGATAAAGGCTCCAAGTACTCACGTGATGATATCAAATATACGAGTAGAACCGACTTTAATCGATAAAGTTAAAGCTGCGCAAGCTACGGATATGGAGCTGATGCGTATAAAGAAGAAAGTGCAAGAAGGTGCTATTCCAGAAGCAAGAATTGATGAAGAAGGAATACTTCGAGTCAACTCCAGACTATGTGTTCATAACGATACTGACTTGAAGCATAGAATCATGATGGAGGCACACAAGACACCGTTTGCAATCCATCTTGGGAGTACCAAAATGTATCATGATCTTCGACATACATTTTGGTGCAACAATATAAAGAGAGAGATCGCGGAGTTTATCTCGAGGTGTTTAACTTATCAACGTGTAAAGGCAGAGCATCAAGTGCCAAAGGGTCCATTGCAACCACTTGAGATTCTGAAATGGAAGTGGGAACACATTACTATGGATTTTGTTACGGGTCTTCCCAAGGTTTTTCAAGGCATAGATTATTTGGATTATTGTTGATAGATTTACCAAGTCTGCCAATTTCTTGCCTATACGAGAGACTTATTCCCTTGAACGTCTTGCTAGTATTTACGTGAATGAGATTGTGAGATTGCATGGCATGCCAGTATCCATATTTTCGGATCGTGACCTAAGATTCACTTCACGATTTTGGGTTAGCTTGCAGAAAGCCATGGGCACGCATTTTACGATTCAGATTCGCATACCATCCATCCTCAAACCGACAGCAATCGAGATGACTATTCAAACTCTTGAAGATATATTAAGACTCTGTGTCCTAGATTTCAAAGGGAGTTGGGATAAGTACCTACCATTGGTGGAATTCTCTTACAACAACAGTTATCTGGCAAGAATAGGTGTGGCTCCATTTGAAGCATTGTATGGATGAAAGTGTCGCTCTCTAGTATGCTGGGATGAGGTGGGAGAAGCAATGTTATTGGGACCAGAATTGGAACGCATAACTATAGAAAAGATCCATACGATTTGACAACGTATACAAACGACACATGATCGACAAAATAGTTATGCGGATCTTCATCGAAAGGACGTAGAATTTAATATTGGGGATCATGTATTGTTACGTATTGCTCCATGGAAGGGAGTTACAAGATTTGGAAAGAGAGGACAGCTCAATCCAAGATTTGTTGGTCCATTTGAGATTCTAGACCGAATAGGAAATGTGGCCTATAGACTCGCATTACCTCCAAACAAATCTCGTGTTCATAATGTTTTTCACATAACTATGCTTCGTAAATATGTTAAAGACCCGAGCCACATTATTGAAAGTTAGAACCAGCATTTAGATAGTCAAGATTTAATGTATGAGGAGGTACCTGTTAAGATCTTGGATAGGAAAGAGCATGTCCTACGCACCAAGGTTATACCACAAGTTAAGGTTTTGTGGAGAAACCATGCTATTGAAGAAATGACCTGTGAGTTAGAATCAGAAATAAAAGCAAGGTATCCTCACCTTTTCAAAACACCAGGTACGTACGTCAATTTTGAGGACAAAATTTCATAAGGAGGGGAGGTTGTAAGACCCGAACTTATTATAAATAAAATCAAATTTCCTGTATTTTATTATTTTGAATAATAAAGTGTTAATTTGATATAATACTTTGGTTATAGGTGAAATGTTCAAATTTTGCAAAATAAGGAAGTGGTTATAAAGTATTCATTTGGTTGTGGAATATTCTCTCTGTCGGGGAATATTCGTCCGATGACACAACCATTTGTGGGCCCCATAACAGATAACTATCGGATGAAGAAAATGACAAGTTTGAGTTTTTATAAATAACGGCGTAATGGTTATCGTTAACACTGTTGGAATACCAGGTGGTTAAAATACAGTAATACGCGTGGTTGCACAGTATTTTTGAATTATTGATTCTTACGTAAGAAGTCACTACTCAATAATTGTTACAGTAATTACTGTTTAATATTTTATTTTATTGGTTCAATAATTACTGCGTTGATATTTTATATTATTGTTGTTTCAATAATTGTCTCTACACAGTATCTCCATTATCAGATCAATAATTTATATTATTTGAATAATATTATTAGATAACATTATTGGCAATGTCTAAGGAAGTTCTATCTAAGAAAGGGGTTTGGTCACCTAATTGCACGACAATAAGGAGAAATCCTGATTGGAAAGCCCCCTCTTTCCTGGGTACGACCTGGTTGTCATAATTGTGATTCTGTAATATTATTTGAGAATAATTAATTATTGATTTATATGATAAGGAAATATTTATTTTATGTGGATATAAATGATGGATGTATTTATTTTATGTGGTTATAAATGAAGGAATTAATGCTGAGGTGTTTTATCAATTTTTTTCTGAATGGGAATGGAGTTTTGAAAATCGTCTGTATGTGAATTTCGGTCATTATTCGTTTAGAATTTGAAAAAACTTAAACTTACAAAGTTGTAGAGAATTAAATTTCCTATGGAAAGCACATGAGATTTGAATTTTTTGATAAAAGGGCTATTTATTATGAATTGTTAAAGTTTTGGAAAATAAAATATTTTTATTAAAAATATGGTGGGCACCACTTTTGGTTGGTTAGTAATGAAATGTGCTGGAATTTATTTTCAAAAGTGGTGGGCTTAAATAGTAGCAGGTAAAGCCATCAGGTAGCATATTAATCTACTATGGCGTTCTAAGCATTTTCCTATAAATAGGGTGCTTAGTTAGAATTGAAAATCACACCAGAAACAAGTTTTCTCTCTTTCTCTCTCTATATTATCGAGCGTATTTTGTGAGTATTTAGATACTTTTTGAGTTTCTATTCATCAGTGCAAGTTTCCTTCGGCTTTACACCCGATATTTCGATCAGAAATACTATTATATTTGAGGTAAGGGATGTTATTTTCTTCCTAATGATGTTATTCTTTCAATATCATTATACCGAAATACCGGTATGGATGTTATTGTGGAATTTCTACCTTTTTTTGTCAGGGTTACTGTAAGACCCCAACTTTTATGAATAAAGATTAATTTTTCTTGAAATTTATTTTTGAATATTATGATGTGGATTTGATATAATGTTATAGTTGTGGGTATTATTTACAAATTTTACAAAGTAAGCAAGTTGTTATATAATATTCGATTGGTCGGGGAATATTCGTTTGAAAAGGAAATATTCGTACGACGACACAATCATTGGTGGACCCCACAACGAAAGTATTGCCGTAGTTAGAAAACGACATAATTATCTTTTTATAAAAATAACGGCGAAAGTTTTATCATTAAACTATTGAACTACATTGTGGTAAAAGTACATTAATATGCGTGGTTGCATAGTAGCACACGGTATTGATTATTGATGCTTACGTGAGAAGTCACTCAGTTATACTCAATTATTGCTTCAGTAATTGCTGCATAATATCTCTCATATTATTGATTCAATTATTGTCACAGTATCATCTCCATAATATTTTATATTATTAAATATTATTAAGACGACAAAGTTATTCATATTATTATTTACAATATTGACAATGTCTGGAAGTTCTGTCAAGGAGAGGTTTGGTCACCTAATTGCCGCCAATAAGGAGAAATCCTTATCGGAACGCCCCCTCTTTCTTGGGAACGACCTGGTTGTTAAATATTATGAGTTATAATATTAATGATGAATAAGTTTGTGTTGATTAAAGATGAAATTGATAGTTCCATTGTGTGGGAATTATTAGTGTTAGTGGAAATTGACATTTATTTCCATAATAATTAATGTCTGGAGGTTATATTGACCAATCGGGTAATTCACCGGATAAATGAGCAATTAAGTGCTATTAATTCACATGCTTATAACTATGTGTTCATATGTGTGTACTATTGATTCACATGATTTACTATTAGGGGAGTTGGTGCAAGATTAATAATACTTGAATGACTAAATTAAAAATGGAGGTATAGATGAAAGTACTATACTGTAATTAGTTTTTTCACATGATTATACTATTAAGTCACATGAATGAACAATTAATTCACAATTTTTACTATTAGGGGAGGTGGTGCAAGTTTGATAATACTTGCAGGACTAAATTAAAAATGAAGAAAAAGAGGAATGTATTATATTGTAATATTTCGAGCCCCAAAACGTGCAATTATTGAAACTATATTTTTCTATAAATAGAAGCTCATTCTTCTTTCATTCTCACCAATTCACTAAGTCTCACAAGAGCAATTATTATAGAGAGAAATTATAGAGAGAAAGAAGAAGAGAAGTCTGTTACCTCACTATTCCAGTATCTAGTTTCTTCTAAGGTAAGGGGTATTATTTCTTTCGTATTCATGAAGAGAGTTATTTTCTTTCAATACTCGTAAGGGTTGTTATTCCATTCTTTATTATTTTATTGGAATAACCTGTCTATGCGATTTATTGCATGCCTGGTGAATTCTTTTGTTATTCTATTCTTTATTATTATGTTGGAATAACCTGTCTACGTGGGCTACCACATGCATGGTGAATTCTTATGTTATTCCATTCTTTATTATTCTGTTGGAATAACCTATCTATGTGGACTACCACATGCATGATGAATGATCCTTCGTATAAATTCCTTATTAAATTGTGGAAATGATCGGTCTACGTGGATTACCGCATGGCAGGAAAAAAATCTATTTGCAGTTTTATATATATTCTATTATACTCATTTGGTTAAAGTTTTGGCTTCTATACTCTATGAAATTAGTAGAATATCTTGGATATTTGCGCTTCATCCAGTATTTTTTCATGGAAATATTATTCTGAGCATTCTTGAATTTTACTCCACAAAGCAGTATCATGTTGACAATTTGGACGTTATTGATTTCTGGATAAATTAAATTATAAATATTTAAAATTTATCTTAAACTTGTTTTATTGAATTATTATGTCATTATCATTATCCTCATGCTTATATTGTGATGAAAGTCATCTCTGGCTTACGTGCATAGATGGACTTGGTATGATTATGACCAGGGATTATTCGGTATAATCATGGCCGTAATGTGACGAATGATGTGGTGAAAGTCCTCATTGGCCTGTAGTTCATTGATTGACAGTTGTTGGTATGATTATTATTAGGGATTATTCGGTATAATCATGACCATTGATGATTACATGAATATCCTTGGTCGTGATGCAGGGATGATTCGATTTTATTTATTAAGCTGAGTCTCAGCGATAAAGTTGATGAAAAACTTTTTAAATCATAGAAGATAGTAGATTTTATGCCCTATTTGACTCTTATTACGGATTGCTTATTCCGCTACAGTTGTTGATCTAAAACTTGTTGTCTATTATATTTTATCAGTTGTTATACTGTTGAAGGCTAATGATAATTTATTCTACATTATCATAGTCATAATATTTTTTACTGGGCTAGTTGAGCTCACCCTTTCTTTCACTGTTTTCTTCAGGAAATGAGAATATAGCTGAGACGAGTCGGGGAACGAATTGACGGTCCAGATGGTTGTTTTAGTAGTCCTCACTATTCTATAAAATAGCGTGACAATAAATGTAATGAGGACTCCATTGAGTGTGGATATTGTCTAGATGACAATATTATTATTAAAACTCTTAGATTATGTTTTGTCGTATTTTACACGATTGTTGTATAATTAAATTGTATTTGAAATTTGTACCATGTATTTGGCGACTCAAAATAGGTGATGTATACCTATTTTGGGGGCGTCACAGTTACTATTCACGTATACGTCACTATTCACGTATACGACACTATTCACGAATACGATACTATTCACCGAAAAATGAAATTTTCTCCTTTTTGTCCAAGATGTCTATTATGGTTACTATCTTTGATTGTATCCATGTTTTGATCTTTATTTTTGAATTCTGCTTCACAATTGGTTATTTTGGAGTATTATTGAACTTGGATAAACTGTAATACGAATCCCTAAGATTTGTCCTTTTTTCTCACTAGATTCGTTTTCTTTAAGATATTTTTCATCATCCTCAGTCCTAAATAATGATATTACTGAATATCTTTGGCCTGTATTACAAAGATGAATGATTACCTAATGAATATCTTTGGCCTGTAGTGCAAAGATGAATGATTACCTAATAAATATTTTTGGCTCGTAGTGCAAAGATGAACAGGTGTTAAGATGAACATGACCAACTGGTGATACAAATGAATATCTTTGGCCTGTAGTGCAAAGATGGATATTTGATTCAAGATGTATATTGAATTGATATTACAGGGATAAAATATTGATGATGGACTTTTAAATCTTAGAAGATAGTAGAATTCTTTCTCTACTTGACTCTTCTAATGGATTGTTGTTTCCGCTGCAGTTGTTGATCTAAAACTTGTTGTCTATTATATTTTATCATATTTTTCCCTGTTGAAGACTAATGATAATTTGTTGTATATTATCTTAGTCATAATATTCTTTACTGGGATAGTTGAGCTTATCCTTTTCCTTTTTGTTCCATTGTTCTTCTCAGGAGGAGAGAATTTAGCGAGAACTAAATTTTAGTATGGAGTGATGATTCAAGATAGTTGTTTTAGTAGTCCTCACTATTTTATAAAATAGTGTATCAATAATCGTAATGAGGACTCCTTTTAAGTTTGTATACTGTCTATTAGACAATATTTGTATTCAAACTCACAGTATATATGTGTTGTCGTATTTTGCACGACAATTATATTACTGAAGTTGTATTTGTTTCTGTACCATGTATTTAGTGACTTAGAATGGGTGATGTATACCTATTTTGGGGGGCGTCACAAAAGTGGCGTAGGAAGGAGGGAAGTACTTTATATATATATATAATGGTTTGAAAAGTTGGCAGGGGAGAATTCATGGGGGAGTACGAAATGATTATTATATATTATATATATTATAATAAGTTTTCTTTTATTAGATTTAAAATAGAATATATTATATTTTATTTAAAGTTTTTTTAATTAGAATATTTTATTGCACAGTAAGGAACAGTAAAAATCAGATTTCTCGTCGAATTTTGCCCGTGAAAGTTACTGTTGGTCCGTGATTTTTTAAAAATCAAATAGTATCCTTTCCATTCTCCTATAAATAGGATGTTTAGTTAGAATTGAAAATCACACTAGAATCAGAGAATTCTTCTTCTATAATATTGAGCGTATTTCTTTCGAGTTTTAGAAAGCTTTGAGTATAGAAAATAGTGAAAGTTTTCTTCAAGAATATCACCGCTATACCAGTTGGAATACTCTTCTTTTCAAGGTAAGGGATGTTATTTTTGTTCAATATTCGCTTGAAATAATATTTTCTTCCATACTCTGTAGTATGTATGTAATATTATTTCGTTTCAGATTTCGAATTCTATACTCATTTTGTTGAAGTTTTGGCTTCTATACTCCATGAAATTAGTAGTATATCCTTGATATTTGCGCTTCATCCAATATCTTTTCATTGAAATATTATTCTGAGCATTCTTGATAAGTTGTAACTTTTTCATGTCGGGGTACTATTCACGGGGTTACTATTCCTGAAGTTACTATTCATGGGGTACTATTCACTTGGTTACTATTCACCCGGGGTGCTATTCATGACAAAAATTGATTTCTTTTCGGTCCAAATAATTTTTGATACAATATTATTCTAGAATTTTACTCCACAAAGCAGTATCATGTTGACAGTTTGTACATTTTTGAATTCTGGATAAATTAAATTATAAATCTTTAAAATTTATCCTTTACTTTCATTTAATTGAATTCTTATATCATTGTCATCATCCTCATGCTTATATCCTCATCTCTGGCCGTAGTCCATAGATGGACTTGGTATGATTATGACCAGGGATTATTCAGTATAATTATGACTGTAATGTTACAAATGATGTGGTAAAAGTCCTCATTGGCCCGTAGTGCATTAATGGACAGTTGTTGGCATGATCATGACCATTGGTGAATACACGAATATCCTTGGCTCGTAGTGCATAGATAATTTGTGGTCGTGCTACTTTAGAATATCCTTGGCCGTAGTGCAAGGGTGATTCAATGATGTGGATTATTTATTAAGCTGAGTCTCAGCGATAAAAGTGATGAAAAACCTTTTAAATCATAGAAGATAGTAAATTTTGTGCTCTACTTGACTCTTCTAATGGATTGCTTGTTCCGCTGCAGTTAAACTTGATGTTTGTTATATTTTATCAGTTTAACACTTTTGAAGGCTAACGATAAATTATTCTGCATTATCTTAGTCATAATATTTCTTACTAGGCTAGTTGAGCTCACCCTTTTGTTTTTATTATTCTCTTCAGGAAATGAGAACGTAGTCGGGACTAGTTGGGGAACGGTGTGATGGTCTAGATAATAGCATTAGTAGTCCTCACTATTCTATGAAATAGTGTGATAATAAATGTAGTGAGGACTCCATTTGAGTTTCAATACTATCTAGAATACAATATTCGTATTAAAACTCTCAGTTTATGTGTTGTTGTATTTTATACGACAGTTGTATTTAAATTTTGTACCATGTATTTGGCGACTCAAGATGGGTGATGTATACCTATTTTGGGGACGTCACAGTTGGTATAAAAGCTTAGGGATATGATCCCTGGTTGAGATGTGAGACAAGAACTAGGAGGGGAGAGACGGGGAAATCTTTCTCTAGTATGACCTACCTAAGTTTAATTGGTATGTAATTGGTCGGTCCGACTATAGGGATAATATGTGGTATGTCAATTAACCCTTGTTTTGTGGCAGTATTTGAAAATGACATCCGAGAATGTTTAGAATAGCAATGGAGCATAGGAGACCATTGAGTCATCACAGATCAATACCCAGGATAATGTGCATCAGGAAGGCAACAATCCTCATGTAAACAAAAACACCGACCAAATGATAAACAAGGGAATGTTTAGGGGCTTTATTCAATTCATGCAACATCAGGCAAGAGAGACTCATGTCCAAAATGCAGGTGGAAACACTGGCAACTCTCGGACGGTCACCGCTAAGCAGTTCAAAGAGCTGCGACCACTGGAGTTTATTGAAGAGCCAAAACCACTTAAGGTGGAGACGTGGATAAAATAGATCACCAAAATATTTGATGTCTTGGGATGCTCCAAGGAGCAAAAGGTTCCCTTTGCCACCTTTATGTTGCTAGGAGAGGCAGATTACTGGTGGGAATCGGTAAAGCTTACTCAACCTGCCGCACTCAAAATGTCTTTGGGGAAGTTCCAAGAACTGTTCAACGACAATTACTTTCACGAAAGTATTCGTCACATGAAGGAGGTAGAGTTCATCAAGCTGGAGCAGAACAATATGATCGTGTCGCAATACCAAGCTAAGTTTGTCGAGTTGTATCGGTTTGCGTCACACTTGGTTGATAATGAGGAGAGAATGACGCGGATGTTTCTAAGAGGGTTGAAACCCGAGATACGTTAATATATAATTTCTTATAAACTGTGTTTGTATTTAGATGTTGTAAATAGGGCTCAGTTATTGGAGCGCGATAACGAGTCAACCCATCCAAGAGAAAAGTAGCCGATAAAATGATAATACCAATGGTAACAATCATCAAAGCGGTGACAACAAACGTGGAGGGAATCGACATGCCAGAAATGGTAACCACTTCGGTGGTAATCATGGCCAAGACAGTAAAAGTGGACATTTCAAGAAGAGGAGATTCAACAATGATGGAAAGACGTCATCACCAACACCCGTTGTTAAGGAAGGAGAACGACCACCTATCATATGCTTCAAATGTGGAGGGGAGGGACACATTAGTCCAAACTGTGCGCAGCAGTCCAAAACATGTTACAATTGTGGAAGAGAAGGTCACCTAGTTAGATTTTGTCGTACTAGGAAGCCAAGTCCAGTTGGAACGGTGACACTAAATGCCATCCGAGACAAGTTAAAACCAGTAGTTCAAGGGAGAGCGTTTGTTGTGACCTCCCAGAAACTAAGGAACCCAAACGAGGTCATCACGGGTAAGCTTATCATAAACTCTAACGAAGTATATACCTTATTTGTTATCGGTTCTACCCATTCTTTTATTTCTCCTACTTATGCTCAACGTTTAAATTTAACTCTGGAGAAATTAGACTTTGACTTATCTGTTGAAACTCCGTTGGGAGAAACCTTCATTACATCCACTATTTATAAGTCTTGTTTGGTTCAAATTGGTACCCCTACATTACTTGTCGATCTTATTTCATTGAAAATACTTGCATTTGACGTAATTCTAGGGATTGATTGGTTAACTACTCATCATGCAAAAATTAATTGTTTTCGTAAGGTTGTTAGCTTTCATATTCCTAACCAACATATTATACGAATTTAAGCAACCAAACCATTAAAATAAATCACTGTCATCTCAAGCCATAAAGCTATTCGTTTATTGAAAAATGGATGTCAAGCTTTCTTAGCTCATGTCACAAATTTAAACAAAAATACTGCAGTTTTGAATGATATTTCTATTGTTAATAAATTTATTGACGTATTCCCTGAAGAACTTCCTGGCCTACCCCCAGAGCGTGAAATTAAATTTTGTATCGACCTTGAACCCGGTAAAAAACCCATTTCCAAAGCCCCATATCGAATGGCTCCTATTGAACTTCAGGAGTTAAAGACCCAAATACAGGAATTGTTAGACATCGGTTTCATTTGTTCTAGTACGTCTCCTTGGGGTGCTCCTGTTCTATTCGCGAAGAAGAAAGATGGAAGTATGCGACTTTGTATTGATTATTGGGAGTTGAATCATGTCACCATCAAAAATAGGTACCCATTGCACTGTATTGATGACCTGTTTGACTAGTTATAAGGAGCCAAATTCTTTACAAAGATAGATCTTCGTTACGGATATCATCAGTTAAAGATTAAAACCAATGACATTCCAAAGATAACTTTTAGACCTCGGTACGGGCATTATGAATTCCTAGTCATGTCATTTGGATTTACTAATGCTCCTGCTACCTTCATGGACATGATGTGAAAGTAATATGCACACAAGCCAATCATGTTTGATGATAAAGCATATACTTTGTAACAATCTTATTCATTTATTAATAAAAAGTATTAATTTATTAAAGGTTTTTAATTATCTACATGATGCTGTTTTATAATATGTGATAAACCCATAGTTTTAAGCAATGCTTTTAGAATAATGATGATGATCATTCTAATGAGATCTAAATTCTTTGAAAGCTTAAAACTAAAATAGTTCCCAATCGTTGGATTACTAAATTGGGGATTAGTGAATCCGGATAGATTGGTACATACGTTGCTTGCTAATTGGATGAGGATGATTGATCTCATGATCATTTGTGTGGAGACACTAAAGCAAGTATGTAAGTGCTTATTAGAGAATAAGTTCACTGAACGTGGCTCGCTAAGGAATACCTAATGGAGTTTTACTTGCTCGCGATAGGAATTCTCAGTAGTGATAGTAGTACAAGTGATCCTTGGACTTGAGGTCATCATAGTATCTTGTGTATGATGAGTTATACTTTGACTTATTCCTTAAGACCCTTAGGGTATATCAAAGGGTATGCTTGGGTATAATAAGTTGTACATGGAGATAATGTATGATCAATAAAGAATCTACCACTTATTATTAAAGAAGAGAAATGTCCTATGTGATTCGATAAATGACAACCCAAAGAGTCCTTAGCCAAGGCGTAATGAAATTAGAAAGGAGTTTCTAATTTGCATTATTTGAGTTGTGCATTTAAGAGTCAAAATACATATAATTAAATAAAATAAGACTTGACAAAGAATTCCATGTCTTATATTTAATTAGGACATTGTATGGTGGAAGGATTGAATTATACGGTAACTATTTACTCAAAGGTTCTTTTATGATTAATGTTGAAATCTATATTATCCGGAAAGTCGTTTGATCGCTAGGGAGGCTTATCCCTATTGTAGAATAAATATTATTTATTTAAATAAATTAATTATTTAATTTATTTATTTAAATAAGATTAGAATTGTTCTAATTGATTTATTCACAACCGGTTTTAATATGGAGAACCTAAAGGGTCACACCATAAAAGGAAGAATAATTATTTAAGAAGTTAATGGCATAATTGTAATAATATGTTAAGTATATTTAATTTAATCTATGGTGATAGAATAAATTAAATAGCTTAATATTTATTATTTAATATTTTAGAAATATTAAATATAAATTAATAAGAGGAGTCTTATTAATATTATTATAATTATTATTATTATTTTAATTTCTAAAGAGTTTATAAATTAATTTAATATAAGTACTCTCATTAATTCCTAATAGGATTAGGAGGGAAAATTTGTTAAAGGAGTTTAATTAATTATCCATAATAAGATTAGGGAGCCCATTTAATTAAAAGAGTTTAATTAAATAATACCTTATTTTTAATAGGGTTACTTGATATCTTTATAAGAGGAGTCTTATATCAGATATTAAAAATACGACATAATTTCGTTTGGTTGGAGAGTATGTTCTTTTCTATAGAGATAGAAAACTAGGGTTTGAGCCAAAAACACTCATCTTCTTGAATTTTCTTCTTCCTTGGAGGATCACCTCTAGAGGCCAAACATTTGGGTGGCTAACGTTAATCAAAGGAAGGAACCAAACCCTGTGGATTCAAGTTGAACGCGAAAAGGATTGGAGGTGAACTTGTACCTGAGGAAGCTCGATCTTCAAGGGTATGATTCCTATTTGTTAACTTTTTCGTTTAATTAATAATTGTGCATAAAGCGTGATCCGGGTATATGGTTTGTATAAAAATTTAAAACTCTGATTTTTACACGTTTCCGCACTTTTTATGCAATTTGATTGCGTTCTTGAATATTACAAACCTAACAGTGGTATTAGAGCCAAACCTTTATGCGAATTATTAATTGTTTTAATTTAATATGCATATTGATATGTGTTTAGAACAATTTAATTGGGCATAATTTATTGTATAAAATTTATTAAAAAAAAAATAAAAAAAATAAAATAAAAAAAAGGACCAATTTTTTTTTTTTGGCGCGCCTTCATCATATTAATCTAGCTAGCGTTAATATTATTATTATATATATATATATATATATATATATATATATATATATATATATATATATATATATATATATATATATAACGTGAGCTTACATGCATGGAAAGAAAAAAACAAAAGGGTATCAGATTAATTAAAAAAAAAACGGTACAGTTTTTTTTTTCCGTCAATTTTTTTTTGAAAGCTGGTTGCACGGATTTCAAGGGATCCTGAGCTTCAAGAATCAAAGTTACAGGATTTAAGAACGCATGATACTAATTGGATTATTTACATGATATCAAAATTTTTTTAACGTGCCACACGGTTCGGTTAATATAAATATTATATATATAATAGTTTCGGTACTAATATATATATATATTATTATATATATTGATAATTTTATAATTAAAATAAAAGGTTTATTTTAATCTTAAAATAAAATGTTTATTTTAATTTTAAAATTAAATTTCATGCTAACTAATTAGAGTTGGAATTGGATTTCAAGATAACTAATTAGAGTTGAAATTGGATTCTATTTTTCCTTAAATAAAGGAGTTTGTTTTGATATGAAATTAGATTTCATATTATTCAAAAATAAAATGGGTTTATTTGTGAATAGGAAAAAGAATCGCCTTTCCTTAAATAAAGGAGTTTATTTAGATATGAAATAAGATTTCATATTATTCAAAATAAAGGAGTTTATTTGTGAATAGGAAAGATAATCCGTGTTTCCTTTAATAATTTTTTTATTACATGGAATTGGATTCCATAATTAATTAAAATAAAGGAGTTTATTTTGATTAAAGATTTTGATTAAAATAAAATAGTTTATTTTATTCAAAATTGGATAAATTAAAATAAAATAGTTTTATTTTGATTTAAATTTGGATTAAAATAAAGGAGTTTATTTTGATTCAAAAATAGATTTTATACTAACTAAATTTGCCCATTAAATGATATCAATATATATATATATATATTAAATGTTTATTATTCATAAGATGAATGTTATTTATTGATGCATATGGTGATATGTATGATAATAAATGGGATTGATTATGGACTATCACCAATATGATTGGATTTTATTTTAGTTGGATGCATGAATGTATGGGTTATATTAAATGGGGTCTGCGTACCTCGTCTTCTCTAATTTTTCTTAATGTAAATTCTATCTCCCTCCTATGTACTTCCTCTTGACTGCTGATCAAGGCTTCTATTTATTTTAAAATAGTTTTGTAATAGGAATATTTAGAATTAATTTTGAAGAATTAGAGATCAAAGGAGCAAGGAGCGCGTGAAGACCCGTTTGTAATGGAGCCCGGGTTTAAATGTAATTGTTATATTTAAATATTAATTCTTGCACCCCTAGGGCTTGACCTTTTTGGTTCACTTGATGGCTCTAGTGAACCAAACTAGAATAAAAGTCCATAATCAATCCGGATAGAATATAGTATTCTATATGTGCATGCTTATACTATATATATTATATATTATGCAAACATGCTTCGCATGTTCATTAATATAACGCGTATTTTATATATATATATGCAATGCTACTAAACAAGATGAGACAAATTAATAACAAACCCCTCAATTTATTATATTAAGTCCTAAGCGTTCAAAGATATTTGGAATATCTAACGTCGCCTTCTAGCATGATAAAATTAATAGAGTATTAAATATTTAATATGAGTTTGTTGTGTCACCACAAAGCAAGTATTAAGTATTTAAGATGTTAATTTATCACATTTGATGCTTATAAAGAAAATTGAACAATATTGTTTTGTTGTGTCACCACAAGGATGATATTTTTCTTTTTTGAATATATGGAGTGCTAGGTCGGACTTAACTTGGATAATTTTGATTCGGATGTGCCACCACTTGATCAAAATAATCTAAGAGGCAAAAGAAAAGGAGTTGCATAGTTTATGTAATTGACAAAAGTTGTCTACCTATTTAGTTATATATAGTTTGTTGTGTCACCACAAGGCTATATACATTTGAAATGAGATCCTTATTCTCACTAGCAAATCTTTAATTAGATTTTGCCGAACTATATAAGTGAGAGTAATATAGTTTGAAGAAAATAGTGGGAGATACCAATTTAAAATAAGACCTAATTTATTTTGGTAATTAATAAAAGAATGTATGTTAAAATGTTGTTAATTACAAATTCATTTACAGAATTTTACAATGTTTAAATTACTATCATTGCGAAGCATATTAGATGCTATTTAATCGGACCAAATTAAACGGATTGGTTAATGAAATTGAGAATAGTTCTCATAGCTGAAAAGCTATCTTATGTCCTTAATACGCCTATCCCTGCAATGGTTGCAGACAATGCCTCTAAGGAAGAGATTGCTACTTTTAGAAAGTGGTAAGATGATGCACAGTTGGCTCAATGCATCATGCTCGCATCCATGAGTAACGAGCTTCAGCGCCAACATAAAACTATGGATGCTCTTACTATATTCCTGCACATCAAGTAGTTGATGGTGAGGAAAGTAGGACTGAAGAATATCGATATCTAAGGAGCTCTTCCGATCTAGAATGGCCAATGGCACTATAAATGCATACAAAAGTTCTTAACATAATCAATTTGATTGATCAATTAGGACAACCGGTTTTGTCATGGATGGAGAGTTGAGCCAAGATTTGATCTTGCACTCACTCCGGTCTCTTTTCACAATTGTTGTGATTTTTCATATAAACAAGCTAGATATCTTACCTCATTATTCGCTTAACATGTTGAAAATGTTGAGAGTGACTTTCCAACCAAGAAAAACAAAGTCTTACCGGTAGGGGCCAAAGGATCTTCCTCAAAAGAAGAACGATTCAAAGAAGGTATATAGAAAAGGCATAAACAAAGGATAATAAGAACAAAACTCGATACGGATAGCAAAGGAGTTTGCTTCCACTGCAATAAGCCGTAAGACCTTTGGAAAAACTACAAGAAGCATCTTAGCAGAGGCTAACCAAAGAAGCTTAGTGAAGTTTGATTCATGTATACAAATTTGTTCATGATTTGAAATAAATTTTTTCTTTAAGTCAATGTTCTATTTGGGTATTGGATACCAACTTTGGTTATCATAATTATAGATTTATGAAGAGACCAAGCAGAAGTAGAAAGCTAAACAAATATATAAGTAATCCTATGTGCGGGAAATGTAGCAAAGGTTGCCATATTAGCCATAGAAACTTATAGTTTAGCAATGCCTACGGGCAAATCTATTTAAGTCAATAAGTTGTTATTGTATTCTAGTTCTTGTTAAAAATATTATTTCCATTTTATTGTTGGACAATGAAATCTTTGGTATTATAATTAAGAACAATTGTTGTTCTATTTATAATAACAATGTTTTGTATAGAACTGGAATATTACTTAATAAATTTTGTATACTTGACTTACATGAAAATAATTTTGCATATTGAACAAATTAGTATAAGAAAAGGAGATGATCATTCAAAGAGTTGAATGTGTGTATTTGCTGAAATACAAGTGTGAATTATTTGAAAGGTTCAAAGAATTCAAAAGTGAAACAAATTGACAAAGTATTAAGATTCTTTGATTAGATCAAGGAATAAATACTTGTGCAATAAGTTTCTAGATCATCTCAAATGGTTTTCTCATAATGGACACATCCTGATACGCAATAATTGATTGATGTATCTGAATGAAAAATTGTACCTATTTGAACATGGTGCGATCCATAATGATTTTACCGACATTCCAGTATCCTTCTAGGGTCATGTCCTAGAAATGGCTGCATATCTACGAAAAGGTAACCTCAAAATCCAGCCCCAAGACTCCATAAAAGTTATGGACATGGAGGATTCCTAATCTTAAGTATGTTAAGATAAGTGGTTGTCCAACTTATGTGAAAAGGTTTCAAAGGATAAGCTTGGGACAAGATTTGACATGTACAGATTTGTGGGACATCCTAAAGTAAGTTTAGGGTATATGTTCTATAATTCTACTTAGCAAAATGTGTTTGTTACGAAACACGCTGCCTTCTAAGATAAAGGTGTTTATCATTAAAAGGGGCTAGTGGGAGGATAATAGATCTTGAAGAGTTCAAGAACCACAAAACACTATAAGTCAAATAAGAGGAACCTGTAGATAGACCTATTATACCACAACCGAATCAGAAATCGAATAGTACCAAAGATACCTAGAGGTATGGATTCATCATGGATGATGATGATGATGAGGTACACATCATAGAAGATGATGATCCAGAGTTACATTCAATGAGGTAAGACTTCTAGTGTGTACAAAAGGGTCAGTGGGAGCATCGTGACATTCCTAGTACTATATGTTGAAATACTACGGATAAGGAATGACATACCAATGCTACAATCAGTAAAGATAAAGTTGTCTAAACATTCCTCCATGAATGTTTTGGAAGAGTATCTTAATTGGGGATATAAATCTATATAGATAGATTTAAGAGGATGCTCGACTTAACCCAAGGAACATATATTCATTTGATGCTAAAGTCGTTTAGCATGGAAAACTCCAAGAGATGTCTCATGTCGATGACCTGTGGAGTGTATCTCTCTTAATAGTCCCCACAGACTCCTGAAAAGAGAGGTCGCATGAGTGACAATCATGCATGCAATGAAATGTACGAGACCTAATGTTGATCAGTCATATTATGGAGAAGTTCACTATGAGTCAGTGAAAAACAAATTAAAGTGCTTAACCGACACTAAGGATGTGATCATATTCATGGTGGGTCTAAATTAAAACTAGAGGACTTAACAGACTCAAGTTTTCGAGATGCACTAAGATGACGTAAAATCCACTTTAAGGTAAAGCGTTATCTTGAAACAATTGGTGCGATGAATTGAAAAGGTTCCAAACAAAGAAAGAGTCTTTGGTTTAGTGATAAAGACAAAGTATATAGCTATAAATGAAGTCGCAAGTTGATTGTTTGGATTAAAAGTTCATTACGTAACTAGGAATAGTTCCTAAGTCTCATCTTGGATCTAAACATGTGTTGTGGCACTTTCATTTGATTATAAGAATCATTGAAAATGGGAAATCACTATAGAGATGGTGGACTCTCAAGAACAACATTACATATCCATTAACTAAAGCTTATCCAATAGCGGGATAATCATCACTTAGAAGAAGAGTATAAGATACAATGGCGATTGGCTTTAGTGCAAGTGGGAGATTGAAAGTAATATGCACACAAGCCAATTATGTTTGATGATAAAGCATATACTTTGTAACAATCTTATTCATTTATTAATAAAAAGTATTAATTTATTAAAGGCTTTTAATTATCTACATGATGCTGTTTTATAATATGTGATAAACCCATAGTTTTAAGCAATGCTTTTAGAATAATGATGATGATCATTCTAATGAGATCTAAATTCTTTGAAAGCTTAAAACTAAAATAGTTCCCAATCGTTGGATTACTAAATTGGGGATTAGTGAATCCGGATGGATTGGTACATACGTTGCTTGCTAATTGGATGAGGATGATTGATCTCATGATCATTTGTGTGGAGACACTAAAGCAAGTATGTAGGTGCTTATTAGAGAATAAGTTCACTGAACGTGGCTCGCTATGGAATACCTAATGGAGTTTTACTTGCCTGTCAATAGGAATTCCTGTAGTGATAGTAGTACAAGTGATCCTTGGACTTGAGGTCATCATAGTATCTTGTGTATGATGAGTTATACTTTGACTTATTTTTTAAGACCCTTAGGGTATATCAAAGGGTATGATTGGGTATAATAAGTTGTACATGGAGATAACGTATGATCAATAAAGAATCTACCACTTCTATTAAAAGAAGAGAAATGTCTTATGTGATTCGATAAATGACAACCCAAAGAGTCCTTGGCAAAGGCGTAATGAAATTAGAAAGGAGTTTCTAATTTGCATTATTTGAGTTGTGCATTTAAGAGTCGAAATACATATAATTAAATAAAATAAGACTTGACAAAGAATTCCATATCTTATATTTAATTGGGACATTGTATGGTGGAATGATTGAATTTTACTAAGAACTATTTACTCAACGATTCTTTTATGATTAATGTTGAAATCTATATTATCCGGAAAGTCGTTGATCGCTAGGAGGCTTATCCTATTGTAGAATAAATATTATTTATTTAAATAAATTAATTGTTTAATTTATTTATTTAAATAAGATTAGAATTGTTCTAATTGATTTATTCACAACCAGCTTTAATGTGGAGAACCTAAAGGGTCACACCATAAAAGGAAGAATAATTATTTAAGAAGTTAATGGCATAATCGTAATAATATATTAAGTATATTTAATTTAATCTATGGTGATAGAATAAATTAAATAGCTTAATATTTATTATTTAATATTTTAGAAATATTAAATATAAATTAATAAGAGGAGTCTTATTAATATTATTAAAATTATTATTATTATTTTAATTTCTAAAAGAGTTTAGAAATTAATTTAATATAAGTACTCTTATTAATTACTAATAGGATTAGGAGAGAAAATTAGTTAAAGAAGTTTAATTAATTATCCCTAATAAGATTAGGGAGCCCATTTAATTAAAAGAGTTTAATTTAATAATACCTTATTTTTAATAGGGTTACTTGATATCTTTATAAGAGGAGTCTTATATCAGATATTAAAAATACGACATAATTCCATTTGGTTGGAGAGTACGTTCTTTTCTATAGAGATAGAAAACTAGGGTTTGAGCCAAAAACACCCATCTTCTTGAATTTTCTTCTTTCTTGGTGGATCACCTCTAGAGGCCAAACATTTGGGTGGCTAACATTGATCAAAGGAAGGAACCAAACCCGGTGGATTCAAGTTGAACGCGAAAAGGATTGGAGGTGAACTTGTACCTGAGGAAGCTCGATCTTCAAGGGTATGATTCCTATTCGTTATCTTTTTCGTTTAATTAATAATTGTGCATAAAGGGTGATCCGAGTATATGGTTTGTATAAAAATTTAAAACTCTGATTTTTACACATTTCCGCACTTTTTATGCAATTTGATTGCGTTCTTGAATAATACAAACCTAACATGATGAACCTAGTATTCAAGGAATATTTAGATCATTTTGTGGTCGTCTTTATTGACGACATTCTCATATACTCCAAAAGTCGTGAAGATCATGAGCAACACTTGAGGCTGATACTCCAAAAGCTTCGTCAAAATAAGCTTTATGCCAAGTTGAAGAAATGCGAGTTCTGGCTTGAGGAAGTTGCATTCCTTGGGCACGTGATATCAAATCATGGAATATCTGTTGACCCAATGATGATTGAAGAAATTCAAAGCTGGGAGCAACCTAAGTTAGTGACCGAAGTACGTAGCTTTCTCGACTTAGCTGGTTATTATCGGAGATTCGTGGAAGGGTTTTCTCGAATCGCTACCCCATTAACTCAGCTGACTCGGAAAGATACAAAATTCGGTTGGAGGGAGGAATGTGAGAATAGTTTTCAAGAACTCAAGAGGAGACTCATTTCAGCACCTATTCTAACAATACCATCTGGCTCGGAGAGATTTGTCATCTACAGTGATGCTTCAGGCAAAGGGTTAGGATGTGTTCTCATGCAACATGGGAAAGTCATAGCCTATGCCTCTCGACAACTCAAAGAATATGAGAAGAATTATCCTACTCATGATGTAGAGTTGGCAGTTATTGTCTTCGCACTTAAAATTTGGAGGCATTACCTATATGAGGAGAAAGTGGAGATATATACGGATCATAAAAGCCTCATATATTTCTTCACCCAAAAGGAACTCAAAATGCGGCAATGATGTTGGCTGGAACTATTGAAAGATTATGATCATACCATTCAATACCATCTTGGAAAAGAGAATGTGGTAGCTGACGCATTGAGTAGAAGATCATATGCGGGTACGTGTGCGATATTGTCAACACAAAGGCTCATTTTATATAACTTGAAAAGGATGGAGATAGAGTTAAAGACTCCATGGACCAACGTGATGATGGCAAATATACGAGTTGAGCTAACTTTAATTGATAAAGTTCAAGTTGCTCAAGATACAGACCTGGAGCTGATGTGTATGAAGAAAAAAGTACAAGAAGGTGTTATCCCGGAAGCAAGAATCGATGAAGAAGGAATACTTAGAGTCAACTCCAGATTTTGTGTTCCTAACGACCCTGATTTAAAGTATAAAATCATGATTGAGGCACACAACACACCGTTTGCAATCTATCCTGGGAGTACAAAAATGTATCGTGATCTTCGACATACATTTTGTTGGAGCAATATGGAGAGAGAGATCGTGGAGTTTATCTCAAGGTGTTTAACTTGTCAACGTGTCAAGGCGGAGCATCAAGTGCCAAAAGGTCCATTGCAACCACTTGAAATTCTAGAATGGAAGTGGGAGCACATTACCATGGATTACGTTACTGGTCTTCCCTAGGTTTCTCAAGGCATAGATGCAATTTGGGTCATTGTTGATAGATTGACCAAATCTTCTCATTTCTTTCCTATACGAGAAATTTATACACTTGAACGTCTTGCTCGTATGTATATAAATGAGATTGTAAGACTGCATGGTATGGCAGTATCCATAGTTTCTGATCGAGACCCAAGATTCACTTCACAATTTTGGGTTAGTTTACAAAAAGCTATTGGCACAGATTTACGATTTAGTTCAGTATATCATCCTCAAACAGACAGGCAGTCGAAGAGGACTATTCAAACTCTTGAAGATCTATTAAGATCCTGTGTCCTTGACTTCAAAGGAAGTTGGGACAAGTTCTTTCCATTAGTGGAATTCTCCTATAACAAAAGTTATCAAGCGAGTATCGACATTGCTCCATTTGAGGCGTTGTATGGAAGAAAGTGTCGTTCTCCAGTATGCTGGGATGAGGTGGGTGAAGCAACATTGTTGGGACTGGAGTTGGTACGTATGACTACAAAAAAGATTCAAACGATCCGACAACGTATAAAAACCTCACAAGATCGACAAAAGAGTTATGTTGATCTTCATCGAAAGGACGTGGAATTCAATATTGGAGATCATGTGTTGTTACGTGTTGCTCCATGGAAAGGAGTTTCGAGATTCGAAAAGAGAGGAAAGCTCAATCCTCAATTCATTGGCCCATTTTTAATCCTCGATCGAGTAGGAACTATGGCCTATAGACTCGCCTTACCGCCAAGTATGTCTCGTGTCCATAACGTTTTTCACATATCTATGTTACATAAATATGTAAAAGACCCGAACCACATTATTGAATTAGAACCAGACGAGATAGCGGAAGATTTAACGTATGAAGAGGTATCTATTAAAATCTTGGATAAGAAGGAGCATATTTTACGCTCCAAGGTTATGTGGAGAAACCACGATGTTGAGGAAATGACCTCGGAGTTGGAATCTAAAATGAAATCAAGGTATCCTCACCTATTCATCATACTAGGTATGAACCCTAATTTCGAGGGCAAAATTTCATAAGAAGGGGAGGTTGTAAGACCCCAAATTTTATGAATAAAGATGAATTTTCTATAAATATCATTTTTGAATATTACGGAGTGAATTTAATATAATGTTATAGTTGTGGGTAATATTTATAAATTTTGCAAAGTACGCAAGTTGTTATATTATATTCGATTGGTAAGGGAATATTCATTTTAACAGGGAATATTCGTATGACGACACAATCATTGGTGGACCTCACAACGGAATTATTGTCGGATTGAGAAAATGACAAAAATATCTTTTTATAAAAATAACGGCGAAAGTTTTACTGTTAACTCATTGAAACACTCGGTGTTAAAAGTACGATGCTCTGCTATCGTTATTGCAGTAGTACACCAGTATTGATTATTGATGATTACGTGAGAAGTTACTCAGTTTTTTTCAATTATTGCTACAGTAATTATTGCATAGTATCTCACGTTATTTGATAATTGTTGATATTTTTATATATTATTAATTTGATAATTGAGACGACAAAGTTATTAATATTATTATTTGCAATATTGACGATGTCTAGAAGTTCTGTCAAGGAGACAGGTTTGGTCATCTAATTGCGCGCCAATAAGGGAGAAATCCTGTCACATCTCCAGACCTGGAGATTGAAGAAGAGTCGGTGGATTTGATATTCTCAAACTGGCTACTGATGTATCTCTCTGATAAAGAGGTGAGTTTTTTTTATGACTCCTTCCATTTATAAATTTAGCGTAATAGGGGTAAGACGAATCTTAATTTTCTCAATGTTAGTTTAAAATCAATTTAGTGGTCTGGCAAAATAGATTACATGTTCTAGAAAATAGAAAAAGGTGACAGAAAAATACTTACCAGAAACTTGTACAATATACATCAAGTTTGATCTGCATTGATCATATGGTTATTTGACTAAACACTCTAGCACGTGTGACAAAATTCTCTCCACCAATATATATCTTCTATTCCTCCTCCCCGTCCACGAAGTTGGTGTATCTTCTTGCTGGTTTCACGGTTACATGCTCATGTTTAGCATCAGTTCTATCCAAATCCATAACATCTTACTAGTTATTCCGTTATAATCATTCTGGTTCTGATGATAGATACTTAGAGCCATATCATATAGAGCATATAGTGTAGTTAATGAGTACTTTATTTATAGTGAAAGTTTGACATGTTAAGACATATTTTTTCTCTTTGTTACAGTCATGAGTCTTGCACAGTTTCTATTACATTTAAATCATTTTAAAACTTTTTCCCTATGTTAGTAGATTGTTTTTCTCTATTCTTTCTTTATTAGTAGATTTTAATTTATTTTTTTATCACTCTTTCTGTTTTTTGGCAGGTTAAAAATATGGCAGAAAGATTGATTAAATGGTTGAAGGTTGGCGGGTATATTTTCTTCAGAGAATCATCTTTCCATTAATCTGGAGACCATAAGCATAAAAACAACCCAACACACTACAGGGAACTATAAACAAATGGTATTATTATTGGTAATAATTTATATTAAAAAGTGAATTTGAGATGTATATATGGATAGTTTGGTATATATTTTGTGGATGTAGTAATTTGAAACTGTAAACAAATGGTATTATTGGGATGTATTTTAAATGGTTGGTACATTTTGACTTTAAATTTAAATGAGAATTTAGACCTTTTAGCTATATATCATGACATTAGCATATTGCAGGTGCATTCGTAATATAGGTGAACTACAACCTTTTTTTTTTTTTTTTATCTAGAACATTTTAAAAATGTTGTATATTTGTATAAATAAATGAAACTTTCTAAACGTTGTATAAATTGGTTAAAAACGTTGTTTGTTGTTGCTTTTTATGGTCGATATTTAAAAATAAATGTTATATGCATGTATTACAACATTTTTAAGTCACACTACAACGTTTTAAAACCGGTATATAAATTTTTCTAAATAGATGACGCATTATAAACATTGTGTAAATGTGCCTAAACATTGTCTGATATATTAAACTATAACATTTTTACCAGAAAACGTTGTGGAATCATACCTTCTACAACGTTTTCAAGCATCTGCTAATTTATGGAAAACAAATCTACAACATTTTTTTCTTAAAAAACGTTGTATAATGTGCTTAACTACAACGTTTTAAAAACGTTGTGTAAGGGTGTCAAATAGATGACACCCTTAACCACGACGTTTTGCTGAATGGAACAACAAAGTTTTTTTCACGTTGTCTATTTACTATTTTATAGTAGTGCAGCCAACCATTTGATTCAACCTATTATTTTGTTATATTAGTTTTGTTTGTTACAATTCAGTTCATTAAATTGAGATAATTATTTCAGTTCATTATTTTTTACTCTATATCCGTACTTGGCATTTGGCTCATGCTGTGTTTTTCTCCTGGTAGGTAATCGGGGGGATCAAGGGCAAGTGTGATGAGAGTTCTCTTCTTTTATTTCCAAGTGGTTTAAATATTTTGTTTAGGCTTTGATATTTTAATGTGATATGGAGATATTTAGTTATTGGATTTGTAATAAATATTTTAGATTGTGATTTGAGCTGGTTGGGCATTTATTATGGTTTTTTGTGACATTTAATAGTTATGAGACTATTCTTTTGTGGCTTAAAGCCTTATTATAATTTTATAAGTTCCGTTCTATTTTGTGCGTAACCTCTCTTTCTATTTCGAAAAGAGGGTGTTACAAAGTTGGTATCAGAGCTTAGGTTCTTTCTTGTAGAACACCTATTTAGGTTTAATCTGTGAGTTATGGGTAGATTTCTAGGTTAGGGTTTTCTTCAATTTATATTTTGTTCAGCTATAAAATTGGGTTATATTTGAATTCACCTCTAATATGTTTACTTCTATCCGTCATTATGTTTCATAAATGGCTCGTAAATTCGCTAGAATTGCTGGGAGGCAATGGTGGGGGAAAGGGCGAAGAGTAGCCCAATGTGCAGCCTAATAACCAGAATAATACTATATTGGCTACCTTGGTGAATTAAGCGGTTAATCAAGCTTTGCCATAACTGGTGGCACAAGTCTTACAAGTGATGTAGTAGCCACCATGGATTCCTGATCAGGGGAACTCGAGAAATAATGTTCCACAAATAAACAGAGAGAAATGTAATGCAGATGGTGTTGGTCATCATGTGTTTTCGATGTACGTGTGGTTATAAGGTTTAAAAAAAACCCAATGCATTCAGTTCAACTTTATGTCTAATTGATGTAGAGAATTGGATTACTCATTTAGATAGTATATCTTTGATTTGTTGGGGGCACTCAGAGAACAAAAAGGTGTGATGGCTACTTATAAGCTAGAGGGGGTGATAATGGTGGTAATGCCATGGCTAGAATCAAAACAGGGGTTATCAACAGAAGCCTCAGTAAGGGCATAATCGTCAGCTTCAGCTACCTTAGAAATGTCAAAATCATCAGCATGGGCAAAATTAGGGTCGTTATTCAGGATCAGCTGGTGGGGGTAACCCAAAACTTATTCCGATAGTTCCTTGTGCTACTATTGGGGGTCATCATCTGGTGAGACAGTGTCACATAGTTACTTGTTCATGTTTCTTGTGTGGACGGATGAGTCATATTGCTAGAGATTGTACCAGGTCACGTGGTAATGGCAGAGGCAGTAATAATGGTGGCAATGAAGGTCAACATCGGGGTGGTCGAGTGTTTGCCTTAACATATAACTAGACAGCAGGTGCGCCGGGTACTGTTTTTGGCACTCTTTTAGTTAGCAGTCATGAGGCTTCTATTTTGTTTGATACGGGTTCTACTCATTCAGTTATTTTTTAGTCTTTTGTTCGACACCAGGGTGTGCCATCTCAGTCCTTAGATTCTGTTATATCTATTGCTACTCCCATGGAAACTTCTATTGTTATTTTTTATTTGTATTGAGGGTGTCCAATTAGTTTTAGAGATAAGATTCGTGGGGCAAAGGAAGTTATAATTGGAGATGTGAAGTCTCTGTAGTTCGTGTTTCAAGGTTCATAATGAAGTAGGGTAGTGAAGCTAATTTCAACTTTGAAGGCTGGGAAGTTAATGGCAAAAGGTTGTAAGAGGTATTTAGCATTTGTGAAGGATACCACTAAGGGTGAGTCTCATATTGAGGATGTTCCAGTTATTCGTGACTTTCTTGATGTATTTTATGAGGAAGTGTCAGGGTTGCCACCACAGCAGGAAATTGAGTTTACGATTGAGCTTGTTCTTGGTGTGGAGCCTATCTCTAAGGCGTCATATCGGATGGCACCGTTGGAGTTACAGGAGTTGAAGGAGTAGTTCCAGGAACTACTAGATCGTGATGTGATTCAGCAGAGTGTTTCCCCATGGGGTGCACCGATTTTGTTTGCAAAGAGGAAAGATGGGTCTATGTGGTTGTGCATAGACTAGGGTGATTTGAACAAGATTACCATCAGGAATTAGTATCCATTTCGAAGGATGGATGACTTGTTTGACCAACTTTAGGGGGCGAAGTATTTTTCGAAGATTGACTTGAGGTTGAGCTATCATCAGTTGAGGGTGAGATATGAAGATATCTCTAAGATAACGTTTTTGTATTCGCTATAGGCATTACGAGTTTCTGGTCATGCCATTCAGATTGACTAACGCTCTGGAGGTGTTTATGGATTTGATGAATTGGGTGTTCAAGTTGTACTTGGACCAATTTGTTATCGTCTTTATTGATGACATTTTGGTTTACTCCAAATCTAGGAAGGAACATGAAGAAAATCTTTGCACAGTGTTGAGGATTTTGCAGAAAAAGAAATTGTATGCTAAATTCTCTAAATGCGAGTTTTTGTTAGAGCATGTTTCATTTTTGGGCCATGTTGTTTCTGCTGAAGGCATTAAGGTGGATTCTGCGAAGGTTGAGGCTGTCACTAAATGACCAAGACCTACTACGATGACAAAGGTTAGGAGTGTCTTGGGTTTGGCAGGGTATTTTAGTCAATTTGTGGAAGGGTTCTCTTTGCTTGCTTTGTCATTAACTTAGTTGATGAGAAAGGGCACAAAGTTTGTGTTGAATGACGAGCACGAGAGAAGTTTTAAGGAGTTGAAAAACAACTTTTGATAACTCCTATACTTACATTACCGACAAGGACAAGAGGTTACCAGATTTATAGTGATGCTGCTAAGAAGGAATTTTGGTGTGTTTTGATGCAACACAGTAATGTGATTACTTATGCTTCTAGGTAGCTTAAACCTTATGAAGTGAATTACCCCACTCATAATTTGGAGTTGGCAGTAGTGATCTTTGCCCTAAAGATTTGGAGGCACTATTTGTATGGAGAGACTCGTGATATCTTCACCGATCACAAAAGTCTTAAATACATTTTCACTTAACTGAGCTCAACATGAGGTAGAGGCGTTGGTTGGAGATTGTAAAAGATTATGATGCAAGAATTCAGTATCACTCGAGGAAAGAAAATGTGGTTGCAGATTCTCTTTGCCGAAAGACTTCAGGGAGTGTACTAGCCTTTATTAAACACCCTGAGCTTATTTCAGATATGGAGCGATTAGAGTTAGAGTTATATGTGCAAGGTTCAGATGGGCATTTGGCAGGTAAGGGAATCGAGCCCTCTCTTATCTCGTGAGTTAAAGAAGTTTAAAAGAAAGATGGGGAATTATGGTGTTTGGCACAGAATCTGGAGGAGGGCAATCAGCCCAAATTTTGTATTAATGATCATGGTATGATTTGGTTAGGTGAACGGTTGTGTGTACTATCGGATCCAATCTTTAAAAAAGTTTTGTTGGCTGAGGCTCATAGTTCGTCATTTTCTATTCATTCAGGTTCTACAAAGATGTATAGGGATTTGAAGAAATTTTTTTAGTGGAGTGGGATGAAGTGAGATGTGGTTGAATATGTTGGGAAGTGCCTCACTTGTATACAAGTGAAGATAGAAAATCAACGAGCTAGTAGTTTGTTGCAATAATTAGACATTCCAGTTTGGAAATAAGAGGATATCACGATGGATTTTGTGATTGGTTTATCGAAGACTTTCAGGAAGAATGATGCCATTTGGGTAGCGGTGACCGGTTTACAAAATTGACACACTTTTTGGCTATCTATAAGGGTTACTCGATGGATAGGTTGGCACATATCTTTCAGTAAGAGATTGTTAGACTTTATGGTACTCCAGAGTTTATTATTTTAAATCGGCGGTACACTTCATGGTTTCGGAAAGGGTTTCAATGAGCTTGGGGCACTCGGCTTAACTTTAGTACTTCTTTCCATTCGTAAATCGATGGACAATCTGAGTAGACTATTCAAACATTAGAAGACATGTTGAGGTCTTGTGCACTTGAATGGTCAGATAATTAGGATGATTACTTGAGTCTAGTTGAGTTTTCTTATAACAACAGTTGGCATACAATTATTGGGATGACTCCGTTTGAGGCGTTGTATGGTAGAAAGTGTCGGACACTAACTTGTTGGGATGCGGTTGGTGAGAAGGCCATAAAAAGGCCTAAGGTAGTTCAAATCACTACGGAGAAGGTAATGATAGCTAAGGAGAAATTGAGATCGGATCAATTATGGCAAAAGAGTTATGTTGATAAGCATAGGAGGATTTTAGAGTTTGAACCTGATGAACATGTGTTTATAAAAAGTTTCTCCTTGGAAGGGCATCCGACGATTTGGGTGAAAGGGAAGCTTAGTCCACGTTATATCAGGCCATTTGAGATTTTGGAGAGAGTTAGTGAGGTTGCATATCGGTTAGCTTTGCCTCCACAGCTAGCTCATGTGCATAATGTGTTTCATGTGATTATGTTGAGTAGTTATCATTATCATCCGTTGCATGTGGTGCAATATCTGTTTGATAAGATTCAAGAGGATCTTACTTGTGAGGAGCAAGTCGAGGCGATTTTTGATTGTCAAGAGCGGATTATGAAGAGGAAGACTATTCTGTTTGTTAAGGTTTTGTCGATTAACCATTCAGAGCGAAAAGCTACTTGGGAGATAGAGGAGTCTATTCGAGCAGAGTATCTGCATTTCTTTGAAAATTAGGTAAATTCCATTCTTTTGATTCCAGGGACGGAATCCTTTTTAAGGGGTAATGTAATACCCAAAGAAAAGAAATATTAAATAATAAAAAAATAACTTTTCAACTTAGATTTTTTAAATATATTAATTGGACTTTGTCTCTTATTTGGGTCAGTCTTATCATTTTAGTTATGTGGGCTAATAAATATTAATAAGTGATTGATATTGGTTTGGTAAAGTTGGGCTTTAAATTAATTGGGTCTAATTTATATTTGTGGGTAATATTAAATCCTATTATAATTACTAGAATTAATAAGATATATTATTAAATAAATAAACCTAATACGTAATTGAGGAAAGGAGAACGACGCAATATAATTTGGGAAGGGAGAAGGCCACAAGCTTTCAATACATAGAGAAAGAGAGTTCATTTAAAAAAGGTAAGATAAAATCATAAAACCATCAAAATCAATTCTATAGATTATGTATGTATATATGTTTAAAAAGTTTGTCTTTATATATATATATATATATATATATATATATATATATATATTGATGTGGGGATGTTATATATGTAAACTGATGTGGGATGTTAATGAAAGATATATATTTTAGTATCATTTAGTGTACTTCATAATTTGGTAAAGGAGGGAGTATATATATAACAACAACAGAAGCTTGAGCTCACATGCACACACAGATAAGGATTTTTGATTTCACCTATGCACATATGAGATCATAGAACCAATAAAAGAATGATCGAAAGTTATATAAATAATATACGCATTTTAATGAATAGATAAATATTATTCTGGGAATTTAAAATTATTGTATAATATATATTTTTTTGGAAGTTGATGTCATAGGCAGTGGATTTTAAGTATAGAAAATTAATTGGTTAATTAATATTAACTTGGGCATATGATTTTGTTCAACAATAAATGACCTTCAGGAACATTGTTAAATAATAATTTATAATAATGAGACACTTGAACTAACTAATTAAAATATAACAGTAATAATAATGAGATGTTTATACATGAATTTAGAAATTTAACAAAATTATAAAAGTTAATTGTTGTTAAATTTAATATTATATAACTCTTTAAATTTATAAATTATTTAATCTTTTTAATTAGTTTGGACGGAAGGAATTTAACAAGTCCTATTTGGAATATAAATTTTGAGTATTGCATTGTTTACTCCAGGTACGGATTTTGTACTCCTTCTGCGATAATCCTTTAATTTTGATTTGTTCGTTTCACTTTTCGTTTTGAAATTTGTTATTGTTTCACATGATTGTTCCTTCTTAAATTCGTGAAAATGTTTCATTTTGCCATTGATATTTAAAACTAGTATTTTTACTCTTTAAACTAGTTATCATGTTTAGTATTTATTTCAATCTTTGTAGAAAGGTACATGTTAATATATTTTTGGAGACTTGTGTTGATGATTCGTTCGATTTAACATGTACACGTTAGAACCCCTTTCTGTTGATATTGTGTCGCATATGTTAAGACATGATATTTTTTTTAGAATATACAATAGGGTATACGCAAAAAACGTTGTGGTTTGTATCGCAGAAACGTCGTGGTTAAGGGTGTCATCTATTTGACACCCTTTATACAACATTTTTAAAACGTTGTGGTTTGTCACATTTACAACGTTTTTTTCTTAAAAAAACGTTGTATATTTATTTTTCAAAAATCATTGGATGCTTGAAAACTTTGTTGATGGTATGATTCCACAACATTTTCTGGCTTAAAATGTTGTAATTTGATACATCAGACAACGTTTAGACACATTTATACAACGTTTAGAAGGTGTCATCTATTTGACACCCTTTATACAACGTTTTTAAAATGTTGTAGTTTGACTTAAAAATATTGTAATACATGCATATAACAACTATTTTTGGATCTCTACCTTAGCAAGCAACAACATACAACGTTTAAACACATTTATACAACGTTTAGAAGGTGTCATCTATTTAAAGCCAAAATGTATCAAACATTCAAAATATACCAATTACAAAGAATATTATTATCCATACATCTCAAATTCAAAATATACAAATTACAAAGAATATTAATACCATACAATACGTTTGCATCCCAATAATACCAAACTATCCATACATCTCAAATTCACTTTTCAATTTAATGACTACTATATTAAATTTAAAAATTTGACTACATCCACAAAATATACCAAACTATCCATAAAACTAAACTACTACCTAATTAAACTATCCATAAATTATGTCTTGTATTCTGCTTGCGCCTACAAAGAAGAACAGGAGAGATTAAGAACATTATACTGGACAAAATAAAAAAGTTAGCAATTTAATGAATTGTCATTAAATACAAACATGTATCTGCTTGAACTTGATTTATACTCATGTAACGAATCCCTCATTTTCCAGTTTGACTAGCATCCAAAGTAACTTGTGCATTTTCTAATTCAACTGTCAGATTATTTTCAAGGACAAAAAGGGTTATAACAAGATAATTGTGATGAAGATATTTTCTAGTACAAGAGCTGGTATGCAGTTAATGCAAATGAAATTTCATCAGGAGATGCAAAATCTCGATAGGAATAACAATTATCTTGTTATATTTACATGCACATAAGAAAGTGGCGCATAAATTTGAAAAGGTTGATTTATAGTCAACTAAAAATTGTATCGACAGAAAATATTCAAGTATAAATAATCTCACTGGAGAAAAGAAATAACCAATCGCAACCACTTTGATTAGATGAGTTCCTGCTGACACATTATGGCTTTTAGCAAGAATTAAGGAACTTCATCAAAAATATAGAATGATTACAAGCATAGAACTGATATGTTGGTTACCTCTTATCATTCAAAACATACTGTTTCTCATTATGCTCGAAAAGATTACATAATGCTAAAAGATCTTCTTCTCACATCTTTTTGGACACCTGTAGGAAGCATGCAATGTAAAGTCATATACTTTATTTAACAGGACATTAATGTTATTTTGTCTAATAGAAGAAAAAGTTTATACAGTGCTGCAATTCATTTCCTCATAAATTATTATATAAAAGTTTGTTCCAAGTTTACTAGTTTTGGAGGTGCAGTTCCGTATCGTCCTGCTGAAGATTTGGCATTTTCAGTTGCTAGGTTTATACAGAAGGGTGGATCTTTTGTTCATTATTATATGGTATGTAAATGTTTGTTGCATTTCCCAAATGATCCACTCCCGTAATAAATCAAACTAATATTTGGTTCTTTGCTGATCTGGTTTCAGTATCATGGAGGAAATAACTTTGGCAGGACTGTTGGTGGTCCTTTTATTGCTACTAGTTATGATTATGATGCTCCTCTTGATGAATTTAGTAATCACAAAAGAATAGAATCTACAACTAGCATTTTTCCCTAAAATTATTTCCAGTTCAACTGTTCAAGAAATACATCATCATGAGTGCTCTCTATTTAGTTCCACTTTTCTATATCTGATATAATTACCAATAACCAACCTATCACTGGTCATTGTTTGCCATATTGCGGAACATGTTTGCATCTATCATTTTAAAAGAAAGGGGTAATTTAGGCATGCACTGCATTTAGTTAAGCACTTCAATGTCCCTAGCATGATTCATTCTGATTGGTCAATCAAAATTTCTTTATAATAGCATTTGAATCCCAATCTACTAATTTTTCTATATTAGCCACATGTCCATAATATATAACCTGTATAGTTATAAATATTTGCATTGGCCATGTTTATAAGTTTTGGTTTTAGCTTTTGAGAAGCTTTTATACATTTTTCAAATACCTCATTCATTTTCTTACATTAACCATTTTTTTCTTCAATAAGCTTTAATGTGCTTGTAGTATGCAAACACATTACAATTATAATATATACCCTACCAAGAACTTAATACAAGAGCATTCCATGTTCCTTTTACATAACTTTTAGCATACAAGGTGATCTCTTAACTCATTTCATGTTTTGAAGGTATTTTCAACTTGTATAATAAAATTTTAGTCTTCTCAATGATTTATAGTTTCATTTTGACACACTAATGAATTAAATATTCTTTTTTTTTCTTCATAATACCAAAACATCCCTCTATCATGGCCTTGCTTGATTTTATAGCCTCAAATTTTAAACATTTACCTTGCTAGCCATTATATTGTAGATTCACTTATATTGAATTGTGAATCTGATGTAAATTCTATACATTTGTTTATTTAGGAAGTTTTAAACTCAACCCTATATTTAGATCTTCAAACTACATCTTAGAGTTAAAATAGCCCACCTAAAACTGCTATGGTAGCTATTTGGTGCTATCAATAGGCAACAACTGCTTCCCTTGTCCCTCACTTCGCGTAACTTTGATTCCCCACATCTTTGATTCATTTGTTTTAAGTTTTGGATATCATACAAGTGGTACATTCATCTATTACCAAAGCAAATTACCTAGGCAATCCTAGAAATTTAGAGGTACTAACCGAGAGCTCAAAGGAAGCCCCCCAGCCAATGCCAAATATAGACACTCCTGCTGCCCATAGGCAGCATCCTATTTTTCCTTGCCCATTACTTCATGTCATTATATCCCCTATAATGGCCTTTTACTAATTTAAAGAAGTTATATTCATTTATAATTGAACACCAACAGCTGGGAATATATAGCAACACAAGTGCACTGATAGAAAGCACATGAAGAACTCCCAACCAATGCCATCCACGCCCACTTGTGCTGCCTCGGCAGCAAAGCTGCTCCCTCCTTCTTTAGTTTCTAAACTTCTATCCATGTATTCTAATATGCTACATTTTGGTGACAAGGTAGTTAACATACTCCCCTATATAAAAAAAAATACTAACTGTCGACGTCAGGATTTTTATTTGTCCCTTTTCGTTACTTTTTCTTTGGTGTTCTCAAGTTAGGTGAGATTTGTTTGAAAAAACAAGTGAAAAAGGTCCGACATGTATAATGTCTACGATGGACTGTTAAGAGTCGCCAATTGGTTTTATATGGTTGTACCAACACAACCGAGAAAAGGTTTGCACATTGACCAAGTGATATGGCACTACTAAACGGGTCGGTGAAACTGAGATTCATTAGGATCCGAGGACTTGATTATGCGTAGTGACATCCGTGTTACCACAGTGACTGCCACTTTTTAAGAAACTATTATATGAATGTGTGTGTGTGGGTCAATATGCTGTTATTTGGCAGTAATGCGAGGCCTCGTTCGCACCTATATACACAGGGTTTGAATTTGTGTAAAAATTTAGTTTTAAACAAGATATGGCAGTGATGTTTTATAAAAGAGGTTTTTCAAACCATTGTGCTCAATAGTAATTGAGACCTTTTACACTCCCATTTTATTAAGTGTTCGGCTTGATTGTTTTAATTTTTTGAGATGCGAAGCATCTTCGATAAAATAATGTACAAAATAGTGCAGAACTCCTCGTGGGTATGAAAACCATCTAAGAAAATTCAAACACCGTGAATAAATTTACAAGCTGCTTACAACTGGAAATGTCCATAACGGGAACCGAATCTAGATCCAGTAAACTGAATCTGTGATCACATGATTCCTAGGCTCACATGATGCCACAATTGATAATAAAGCAGTAATCATGTATATATATATAAGCGGTAAATATATATACAGACATGACCAACCACCACGAAACACCTCCATGGGGAATAAGAAATGTAAATAAAGCTGTAAAAGCAATCAACCGCCACGAAGTAAACTCCAGGCGGGACGAAAAGTAAAGAAAGCTGTAAAGACGATCAACCACCACGAAGTAAACTCCAAGAGGGACTAAACGTATATATATATATATATATATATATATATATATATATATATATATATATATATATATATATATATATATATATATATATATATATAAAAATCACGGCTCATCAAACAAAGTCAAAATCAAGTCCTAATATATATTATATATATATATATATATATATATATATATATATATATATAAAGCGATAAACGCTCCAGGATGTAAAATCCGTGCTCATCGAACAAAGTTCGACACACAGTTCATATATATAAATGTATTTATATATATATACGAAAGCAAATAAATGCTCGCATCAAGTCTAGGCTAAATCGAGGCATAACTCAATAATGTTAGTCCATATATATATATATATATATATAGATATATATATAATATATATATATATATATAAACTGAAATAAAATCACGGACCGAAGTCCGAGCAAACATACACAACACGACTCTCAACGTGAATAATAGTGTGTGCAAAGATGAAGAGAAAGACTTTAAAGTGTGTGAGAGGGCTTACAGTGGGCTGCCAAAGAAGACTTCTATATCTTTAAAGGGATGAACACTCGGCTCCCGCCGGTACAAAAAGTAGTTATATGTGAGCTCACAAGTTTTTTAAATGAGAAAGCACTAAGTGTACGGTGAGTATAGAGCAAATTTGACAAGGCTTCCTCGCTTTTTTCTCTTGAAAATAAGGCCACCCCAAGCCCTTTATATATAGAGGGGGTGTTGTAGGTCTACCTGCAGCTTCCCGGGATGCCCAGGGCAATGTGGGTCCAGCTATGTCGAAGTACGTACACTCGGACAACGTGCCGTTCGCTCGGACCTTCATAACTTTCAATCCAGAGACTGATGGAAGCGTGCCATACCATTCCGGACAGCTCTTTCCGAGAGTTACACAATGACATCGGATTTTCACTTTTTGATTCCAGAAAAATTGGTCCATGACAAAAATAGCATTTACGGGTTTCCGTCAGGCAATCCGGTGAGCCGTTTTGCGTAGTTTGCGGTCCGAAGTTAAGATATGGTTCTCGTGGGACTTCTTTTGAAGAAATTTTAGTTAAAATGAGTGTATTTGATTTGAAGTGAAGTTGAGTTTGCAAAAATGACCATTTTGCCCCTCCCAAGGTTATCTCCGGTGTTCGCGCAGTTGTATCAGTCTTTTCTCAGGGTTATCTCTGAGGTTGTCATGTTGTTGACTTTGAATGTACTAAGGGTTATCTATGAGGTTGGCTTTACCTCCCGGGGTTGACTGTGGGCATTAGACTTGATCATCCGGGGTTGGAAACTGGATATCTCGGGGCTACCTCCGGGGTTGGAATTGATGTTATGGTCCTCCGGGGTTATCTCTAGAGTGTGAAAAAGACACTGTTGCCCTCTTGTATAGTTAGTAACAGGAAAGGAAAATTTTGAGTGTCTATAGATGCCCCTCTTTATCATCTTCATGCAATGAAATGGAATGGACATGATAAAGATTAGTATACACTTGAGATATGACAAGGCATTTTTAATGATGGAAATCGCAATGTAATGAATGTTATGATGAATGTTTAAAATGTTTTCACAAATCGCACATCGCATTTCGCACTTCGCATTTCGTATTTGGCCAATCGCACTTCATAACTAGCACATTGCATTTCGTACTTCACACTTCTCTTTTCGCGTTTTGCACTTCGCAATGTAATGAATGTGATGATAAATGTTAAAATGTTTTTGCTAATCGCTTTACCTTTACTTATCATTGCTGATGCCTATGCTGGTGTTGACTCCAACAGTTTGGCTTTTTGTCGGTGTCGCTGATACTTGTTTGATGAAGATAAGTTGAGATGTTTTCTACATCTCTACTGGGGATGACGTTCTGAAATCATCGAACCTTCCCGATGTATACGCTGGTATTTTGAAACTGTGCCTACCCTGCTGATTGCCAAAAATTTTGGTTCCCACTCGAACGGTGGTATACGAAGCTTTCATCGCAGAACAGTTTTGATGTTGCGCTGAATTGATGTCAATGGTTTAGAATACCGGATCCTCTGATACCTTCACTAAATTAATATTCAAAGGTTTACTTCACCAGACTTTGCATGATGTTACACTTGATTGAGATGTACATTGATGTAGCACCTTCACACATGTGTAGATCATGCATGATGCTCTAGATTTCCTTAGGAGTCTAATATCATAAGTTGATGCAGATTTAAATTGTACGGAGTAGAATTTTACCTCACCCTTTTTTGAGGTGACTTGTAGTTTTCTTTCCTTGTTGGGTACTTGTGCCCCATTTCCTTGTTCATTTGATTCACAACCTAGCTGAACTGATGACCTAAATGTCGCTAATATCCCTAGAGGGTGCAGCTTGTTCTTTCGTTGCCCAGATTTGAACTTCGGTGTAGAGGTCTCGACTTGTGATAATTTGACGCCGGTTTGCACATTTGACGATGAGGATTTAATTCGCTAGACCTTTTGACATTGGGCTTCTGTTTTTGAGTTTAGAAATTTCTTGAGAATTTTCCCCTTCTTTTGTAGGGCCACGCTTATGTCGCCATGATTTCTTTTAGGAGTTCTCCCCTTTCTTTTAGAGGAGAGGCTTGATCTCGTCTTAAGCTCCTTCCATTTTTTGGAATCGCAAAATGCCCCAGTCATTCCACAAGTTGTTGCCAGGGATTCATATGAGAGACTCTTTTTGTTGACCAAATCGCGAGTGAATAATATCTGAATTGCCATTGAGATGATGATGGACCATGCTGATGGCGCTGACTGGTGCATTTTCCACTTTAGGATGGTTGATAAATGCCCCAGTGTTGAGTTGTCGCTGCTTCCGAGATTTCCCCAATCTTGTTGTAACAGACCCAATATCCGGTTGTCGCCAATTTTGAAATTGCCTTAGCCTTGCTGGTTGTCTGGGGTAGTTGATTAGACAAGTGGGCTGATAAGATGTTGAGATCGCGAGAGGCTTTTACCTCTGTACCATAAAGTGGATTTGGTATTTAATGTTAACAGCTCTTTCTGGTAGAGATGTCCCTCTGTTAGAGAGATGATGCTCTAAGTCATATGGATACCGCTGTTGCTGAGCGGGATGACGCTAGATCATCCAGAGATGCAGTGATTGTTGAGTGGCATAACACTATATCTGCCAGAGATATCAAATGTAGTTGGCGGTGGATTTGTTGTCTCGTGTAGAAACCCTTGGGCAGGAGATCACATCGTTACCTCCTTTTTTTGAGAGGGAATCCATGTTGGACTTGATAGCCCACATATACAATGACTTATAAATGTGCTTGTATTTCCCTGCACAGACTAGCTTAGCCATTTTGTCATGTACAGTACACACTGTATATATTAAGAAACATTATATATGGTAGGGAAATATATGTTGATTTACTTCCCTTTTAGTTGTGCCTTATTACTTGCTTGATATTTGCTTATGTCTCCACGGCTTTGTGATCTGGATGTATTCTGAACTCCTCCTTGATGGATGGACAGTGAGATGTCTCAGGATTTTCAGAATAGATTATCGATCTTTGTGTATTCCCTAACATCTTTGGTGTCTTAGGACTGGTTTCTATATGTGGTTATGGATAGGAGTGTGTTTATTTTTGTTTGTTGTGTGGTGAGACGGGGCCATATAACATGGCTGCCTACATACTCCCGTCTATTGGTGAGATCAGGTCGGCGTAGTTCACCCCGTGTATAGGGCGTATTGCAGGTGAAAAGTTTAATCCTATGTACAGGATAAATTGAAGGTGTGAAAGGTTTAATCCCTTGTGGGATAATGTGAAAGGTTTTGAAAACCTCCGGGGAATGAAGGATCTGGTGATCCAAAACTAGGCTACTAGTTAGAAAAGTGTTTTTCCCTAATGGGGCAGATGAGTGTGAAGCGAAGTTGTATATAATGAAGGGTTAAAGAACCAGAATGACTAATGATCTGATGATCCAAAACCAGGATGTTCGCTTGATGGTAACCTTAGACATAGTACCATTTCACGGTGTTCGAATTGACGAGTTGCGAAAATTCATCGCCGTCCATTTCCTGTAATCTGAAAGCGCCTCCTGTCAATACCTCCTTGACAATAAATGGGTCTTCCCAGTTTAGAACGAATTTTCCTTTAGATTGAGCTTGGTTGTCAACGATCTTCTTCAAAACCAAGTCGTGTTGTTTGAAATGCCGTAGTCGGACTTTTCTGTAGTAGGATCATCTTTACAACTAGAAGGTCGCTCATGTTTGGGCCACATAATCCCCCATTGATTTCATCCATTAGCCTTTGAGCTTGGTCCTCGTCCAGACATCTGAGGAGACCTCGTCCTGCATATCTTTTGTAGAGTGCATCTCCGCTCAGGTAGAATTTCATAGCAAGTCGATGGATCTGCCTTCTTTTAGTTGGGCTCGCCTCAGCAAGAGTAGATCTATCTTGTAAGTGCTCATTGATATGTTGATATTAAGTGTGCTAGATGGGAGGTAGCTCATCTGATACTTCTCCATTTTAATTCCCATAGGCTAGAGCCTTTTGTTGGGTAAATCTGAGGGTTGGCATGTCTTCCTTGTCATGTATGTTGATCAAGGAGGCCAAGGTTGCTAGCGCATCCGCAAAATCATTCCTATTCCAAGGAATATGGAGGAAGGATTTTTCTTCAAACTCTGAAGCCATCTGTAGAACCTATCGAGGGTAAGGCAGCAACTATAGAACCTGTTGAAGAGCTTTTTTCTTCTTCTTTTTTTTTCTTTTTATTTTATTTCTTTTTTCTTCTTCTTTCTTCTTTCTTTTTTCTTTTTATTTTTATTTTTTATTTTTATGCATTAGATCGTGGGAAAATAGCCATATGGCTCATTGATAGGTAGTTTCGACATCGATGAGGCCGAATGACAATCGTCTATAGCAAAAGGTTCCCCAAGGAGTGATGAATGTCGTTTCTCACGATCCTTTTCAATAACCATGATTTGATGGTACCCTGAAAATCAATCTACAAAGGAGTATATGTCATACTGAGTCGTATTGTCAATGAGTATGTGGATGAATGGGATGGGAAAGCTATCTTTGAGACAAGCTTTGTTCAGATCACTGTATTCCACGCAAACTCGCACCTCTCCTACTGGTTTCGGCACGGGGACTATGTTGGATAGCCATTCAGGGTATGTTGACACCATGATGGTGCCGACTTGAAATTGTTTCACAATTTCTTCTTTAACTTTTAACCTCTACTCAGGTTTTTAATCGCCTAAGCTTCTGCTTGACGGGCTTAAATCCCCCTTTGATGGGAAGGCAATGAATGACAATGTCAATGGATAAACCGACCATGTCTTCGTGAGACCATGCAAACACATACCAGAATAGGGTCAATAGAGTAACCATGTCATTCCTTTGTTTTGGGGTAAGGTCTGAACCAATCTGGATTAACTTAGGGCTTTCTACGATTCCGAGATTAAAAGAAGTGGTTTGATCAAGGTTGGGTTTAGGTTTATCTTTGACCCATTCTTTAATCTCCGAGGCACCTCAATCTCCTCGTGTATTTCCATCAAGGCTGAATCCAACTTTACATCAAAGTTACAATCCTTGTGGAGAAGAGGCATCTTATCAGCAAGCACATGCACATCTAAATTCAGGGTCCTGAAACAAAATATGCTTTCATTTAATATATGAAACTGTTTAATCACACAAAGTGTTAGCATGTAATGCCAAAAGTAACTGCTAATAGTGTATAGAAAAAGTAAGCAGTTATGATTATCTATAGGGCAGAAGAAGTTTGTGCCCATTTTACCCTTGTCGACCAATGTAAGGAGTGCTGCTTTGATTGTCGAGGGCAAAGTCCTGATGGATTGCAGTGATGGAGGAGTTGTCATCGTCCTCCTTCTCCCGAATGATGACAATTATGTCTGGGCAATCATCGTCTGGGGTGTATCTGTTTGTATGTTCATCATGGACAATGATGCGTATGCCTGACATCATTCTGACAATGTGTTGCTTAATTCTTCGTTCTTCTTCTTCCACTTCGGGATCTGGAACAAAGACTTCTTTCTCCTTTACCGATATCGGTTTAGGAAATAACAGGGACATTACATGGGAAGGCACCTTTATCGGAGACCGTACAGGCTCAGGGACTGTAGGTGGAGATGATCGTCGTATGGCTAAAGCTGAAGAAATATGTATGTGCTTATGAGGAGTCCTGTAAGACCTCGAATTTTATGAAATAAAAGTATTCAATTTTTCTATTCAAAGAATTGGTTAAATTGATAAAAGTTAAAGTTAAGGGTGATATATGAATTTTTTCAAAATACACAGTGGTTATAAAATATTCATTGTTGTCGGGAATATTCGTTTGGTCGTGGAATATTCTTTCTCTTAGGAATATTCGCATGCAATTGGCTAAGCAGCCACATTTTGGGCCCCATAACGTAATAACCGGGCCGGATGAAGAAAACGACAAATATAAGTTGGTTAAAAATAACGTAGTTATTACTGAATTAAGATCATTGGAATACCCGCATTGGTTAAAATACAATAATGGCGTCGTTTAGTGAGTACGGTATTATTACAATATTGTTGAATTATTGATCCTTACGTAAGAAGGCACTACTCAATAATTGTTACGATAATTACTGTTCAATATTGATTCAATAATTCTTTGTGTTGATATTTTATATTATTGTTGTTCAATAATTATCATTTGCACAAGATTTCCCATTATCGATCAATAATTCATATTATTTGAATAATATTATTAGATAGCATTATTGGCAATATGTCTAGAAAGTTCTCATCAAGGAGAGGTTTGGTCACCTAATTGCTTACGCCGATGAGAAGGAGAAATTCTTATTGAAAGCCCCTCTTCCTGAGGAGCAACTGCGGTTGTCATAAATGTGATTCGTAATATTATTTGTGAATAATTAATTATTGATTCATATGATAAGAAAATATTTATTTGATGTGGATATAAATGATGGATTTATTTATGTGGTTATAAGTGAAGGAATTAATGATGAGGTGTTTTATCAAGATTTTGTTTAAATGGAGAACAAAATATGGGATTTTCGTAAAAATTAGTTTATTACTTGATTTTGTAAAATCCATAACTCTTTGTGTATAATGAGTTAAGAGATGAGCCATATATCAAAAGAAAGCCCTAGAAGTAAGCTAATCAGAGAAATTTGAATCACCCAAAATTCTTTGTAGATATTTCAGTGGTGAAATTTTGAATGAAATCGGTCCAAGGACTAATAGTCCGAAAAATCGGTGTTCTTCACTATATATGCGTGAGTTATAAATTTTGATCCGACCGTTGGATCGTTGTAATTTTGGATATGTTATACATATATAAGTTGAGTATATGTCCACAAATTTTGAACCGTTAAAATGAACGTATGATTTGTTATGAATTTTAAGAGGTAACCGATTCGTAAATTAGGTTTTGGTGGAAAATTCTAGAATTGAGTGGGCCCCACTCTTGGTTGTTGGGGAAGATGGCTAATTTTTGGTGGGTGGAATAGTAGCGAGTAAAGCCATCGAAGTTGCGAGTTAAGTCCCTTGGTGTACTAACATTTTCCTATAAATAGAGGCTAAGTTATAATTGAAAATCACACCAAAAACAAGTTTTCTCTTCTCTCTCTATATTATTTCTTGTGAGTATTTTGAGTATACTTTGAGTATTGTTAGATTTGCAAGTTCCTTTCAAAGACTATATCCTGTGTTTCAACTAAATCATGCCTTTTCGAGGTAAGGGATGTTATTTTCTTCTCAAATGATATTATTTCTTCAATATCATTATGTTGAAATATTGGTTGGAACTTTTTATCAAATTTGGAAATTTTTCATGTAAAGTTACTATTCATGAGTTACTATTCACGAAGTTACTATTCACGAAGTTACTATTCACGCAGTACTATTCATGAATCGTGGAAATGTTTTTTGTGGAATTTCTATCTTTTGGTGTCGATTCTACTTATTCACGATACTCGGACTATTCACGATACTGGCACTATTCAATTTAAAAATAAAATTTCTTCTTTTCGTCTAAAATATCTATTCGGATACTAGCTTTGATTGTATCCATGTTTTGATCATTCTTGAATTTTACACCACTATGATTATTTTTGAGGTATTTTTGGACGTGGATAAAATCAATGCAAAGATGAATGATTTCAAGAATATCTTTGGCTCAGAGTACAAAGATGAACAGTGTTTAAATGAATATGACTAACTCGATGAATATCTTTAGCCAAAAGAGTAAAGATGAATTATTGATGAATATCTTTTTGCTCAGTAATGCAAAGATGACTGTTGTTGAATATCTTTAGCCTAGTAGTGCAAAGATGAATTATTGATGAATATCTTTTGCTCGAAATGCAAAGACGACTGTTGTTGAATATCTTTAGCTTTGTAGTGCAAAGATGAATTATTGATGAATATCTTTGGCTTGTAATGCAAAGATGACCCGTTGTTGAATATCTTTAGCTTTGTAGTGTAAAGATGAATCTGTTGATGAATATCTTTGGCCCGTGGTGCAAAGATGAATTTATTAGTATGATTATGAACAGAACTATGATTTGGTATAACCATGATCTTTGATGTTTCGTAAAGACAAGTGATGAAAATTATCTTTGTCTTGGATGAGGAAAGGAATTTAGAACTACAATTACGATTATGAGTTATACACGTGATTGTGGATGTGAATTGTTGATTGATGTTACGTGGATAAAACATTGTTGGTGGATTTTTAACATGGAGAAGACAATAGACTTTATAGTCTATTTGACTCTTCTAATGGATTGCTCATTCACGCAACTATGGTTGAAAAGTTTTATCATCTACCATATGTTCTAAATCTCGATTCATTCTTGATGAAGACTATTGATAATTTATTTATCTTTAGTCATAATATTCTTTATCGAGCTAGTTGTACTTCACCCTTTTGTTTCACAATTCCTTTCGTGTAATAAAAGTGTAGTGGGTTGAGCGGGGATAACAAGGAATAGAACGGTGGTCTATAGTTGTTGAGGTTCTCCCTAAAGAGTATGAAAATAATTTTATTGAGGGCTTTAGTGTGTCAGATTTTATACATCATTTAATAGTTATTTTTGGTGAATTAAATAGGGTGGCGAACCCAACTTTGAAGGGTGTTTTGTCACTCATACAAGATGTCTAATGACATACAAACTCGTGTTATCATAAGACATGGTTGTGCTCATCCACTTGTCGAGTATATTTACAAGCACTACCTATATAATCTTGGTGTTTGTTTGGAGTATAATACCCAATTAGAGACTAGTGGAGATAATGATATGTCAAGAGAAGACTCACCATTGGGAAGAATACGATAGTAATCTTCTCGCTTTTTGGGGTCTATTGGGTCAACCAAGGATAATTCTGCATGGCCATATGATATCTACCATAACCTAAAAGCACGGCCTCCCATGTAAAGGTTTCCTTGAGCACTTCCCAAAAAGATTCTAATTTCTAAAACAGTTTTGATCGTACTTTATGTAAGGTGTCATGGTGACGTGTTATCCAAGTTGGTGTCCAGAGTTACATATGGTATATATTGGTATCCAAACTCACAGCATATGTGTTGTTGTATTTTGCACGACAATTGTTGTAATAAAGTTGTAGTTATTTCTGTACCATGTATTTAACGACTCAAAATAGGTTGGATGGAATGGACCTATTTTGGGGTTGTTACAAGTCCTACGACTTGAACTAGTAGTATCCGGACCTTGGGTTCCTCTTTGTGCGGAGGATTCAACATGTACGGGTACCCTTGTACCCTTAGTAGATTTGTGTAGTTCTTTAAGCAGAACAACCAAATCTATGATTTGTTTACTTAATTCGTCGAATTCTTCGCGAGAAACTGGATGAAGATCAGTTTGGTCAGATGAAGACATAATTGGCTGTAGGCTCGTGGCCATTTTGGATTTTGACCGGGTTACTGGACCAATTATATCCCTACAAAAAAGACTTATATAGTTTAGTCTTAGTGAATGTAGCAATATTACGTAATGTGTCCATTTAGGAGTATCGTCTTGCGAAACGGGAGTTAGTTTGACAAGATAGCATTTCTGATTTTGATATAAAGGGAAGGCATGTACACATATTCCTTCATATTTTCCATTACATTGAGATTTACATGGAAATGAAATTACAAGTCGATGTCGGGATTTTTATTTGTCCCTTTTCATTACTTGTTCTTTGGTGTTCTCATGTTAGGTGAGATTTATTTGAAAAAACAAGTGAAAAAGGTCCGACATGTATCATGTTGACGATGGACTGTTAAGAGTCACCAGTTGGTTTTTTATATGGTTGTACCAACACTGTGACGCCCCCAAAATTAGGTATACATCACCCATCTTGGATCGTCAGATACATGGTACAAAATTCAAATACAAATTACTAATACAACTGTCGTGTACAATACGACAAAACATAACTGTGAGTTTGAATACAATTATTGTCTACTAGAGATCATACAAACTCAAAAGGAGTCCTCATTACAATTATTAACACACTATTTCACAGAATAGTGAGGACTACTAATGCTATCCTCTGGACCATCACTCCGTTTCCCCACCTATTCCTGCTATGTTCCTCATTTCTGGAGAGAAGAGTGAAAGAAAGGGTGAGCTCAACTAGCCCAGTAAGAAATATTATGACTAAGATAATGCAGAATAAATTATCGTTAGCCTTCAACAATGTTAAACTGATAAATATAACAACATCAAGTTTAACTGCAGCGGAACAAGCAATCCATTAAAAGAGTCAAGTAGAGAATAAAATCTATTATCTTTTATGATTTAAAAGGTTTTTCATGACTTTTATCACGGGACTCGACAATAAATAATCCACATCATCGAATCACCCCTCGCACTCTGACGCCCAAGGATATTCTTTAGTATCACGACCACAAATTAGCCATGCACTCTGACCAAGGACATTCGTGTATTCATTAATGGTCATGATCATGCTAACAATCATCCATCAATGCACTACGGGCCAATGATAACTTTTACCACATCATTTGTAACATTACGATCATGATTACACCGAATAATCCTCGGTCATAATCATACCAAGTCCATCTATGCACTACTGAGCCACGATGACTTTCAACATAATATAAACATGTGGATGATGACAATGATATAAGAATTCAATAAAACAAGTTCAAGAATTAATTTATCCGAGAACTAGTAATGTCCAAATTGTTAACATGATCTTGCTTTGTAGAGTAAAATTCAAGAATGATCGGAAGAATATTTCCATGAAAAGATCTTTGAATGAAGCGTAAATATCAAGGATATTCTACTAATTTCATGGAGTATAGAAGTCAAAACTTTAACCAACTGAGTATAATAAAGAATGGAATAACAAAAGAAATCACCATGCATGCAATACTTGCATGCAGACAAAGTTATTCCAACAAAATAATAATAACGGAACCAATGTCGAGCAAAATTTGCAAGCGGGATGTTCCAACATAATAATAAAAAGATTTTAACCGGTCCTGTAAAACACATGCATACATGATGTTCCAACAGAATAATAATAAAGATTTTAATTAGGTCCCAGTATAAAACACACAGTACATGATGTTCCAACGAATAATAATAAAGATTTTAACCAGTCCGTGTAAAACACACGAGCGGGATGTTCCAACAGAAATAATAACAAAGACGGAACCGGTCCTGTAAAACACACAAACAGGATGTTCCAACGTAATAATAGAAGAATGTCACCAAGTATAGGGTAAACACATGATACAAAGTTATTCCAACATAATAATAAACAATGGAATAACAACAGTTCTCTTCATGAATAAGAAAGAATAACACCCCTTACATTAGTAGTAGATTGAATCTGCGCAGAGGTGCGATAATGAATACTCTTCTTCTTTCTCTCTTATTCTCTCTATAATTTCTCTCTCTATAGCTTGAATGAATTAAGTGAAAATAATGAAGCACTAGGCCTCTATTTATAGAAGATTTCTAGCTTAGCACTTAAAATGTGAAAAGGAAAGTGGCTTGAATTGATCGGTGATGTGAAAAGAAAAGTGGTTTGACGCCTGTAATGTGAAACGACAATTGGTTCGACGCTTGTAATATGAAATGGCAAGTGGTTTGACGTCTGGTAAAGGTAGTTACTATTGACGAAGGTAATTACTATTGACGAAGGTAATTACTATTGACGAAGAGACTCTTAGATGATGACATATGGCCCCCCCATAAAATAACTAAACTTACCACAAACATCTCATAATAGACTCTTTATAATACATCAAGGATTGAATAAATGTTACCACAAATCATTTTATTTTTAATCAACACATATTTAATCTTTCAACAATTATTAATCATTTATAACTTGTCGTCTCAATTATTGATTTAATAATATAACATATTATCTGATGATCTTGTGATAATAATTGAATCAATAATATAAGAGATATGATGCAAGAATTATCGTAGCAATAATTGAGTATAGCCGAGTGACTTCTCACGTAAGCATCAATAATCAATACTGTGTGTGCTACTATGCAACCACGCCAGATTCATCGTACTTTTACTCTAGGGTAGCTCAATAGTTTTAATGGTAACACCTCCGTAGTTATTTTTATAAAGTATTTTTTTGTTTTCTCAATCCGATAATAATTTCGTTGTGGGGTCCACTAATGATTGTCTTGGTCATCTAATATTCCCAACAAAGAATATTCCCCGACCAAACGAATATTTTATAACAACTTGCTTACTTTGCAAAATTTATAAATATTACCCACAACTATAACATTATATCAAATTTACTCCATAATATTCAAAAATAATATTTATAGAAAATTCATCTTTATTTATAAAAGTTGGGGTCTTACAAACACAACCGAGAAAAGGTTTGCACATTGATCCAATGATATGGCATTGCTAAACAGGTCGGTGAAACCGATATTCATTAGGGTCCGGGGACTTGATTATGCGAAGGGAAGATGTTAGGCAGCCCCCGACATCTGTGTTACCACGGTGACCGCCACTTTTTAAGAAACTGTTATATGAATGTGTCTGTGTGTGGGTCAATGTGATGTTATTTGGAAGTAGTGTGAGGCCTCGTTCGCACCTATATACACAGGGTTTGAATTTGTGTAAAAATTCAGTTTTAAACAAGATATGTCAGTGATGTTTTATAAAAGAGGTTTTTCTAACCCTTGTGCTTAATAGTAATTGAGACCTTTTACACTCCCATTTTATTTAGTGTTCGGCTTGATTGTTTTAATTTTTCAAGATGCGAAGCATCTTCGATAAAATAATGTACAAAATAGTGCCGAACTCCTCGTGGGTATGAAAACCATCTGAGGAAATTCAAACACCGTGAATAAATTTACAAGCTGCTTACAGCTGGAAATGTGCATCACAGGAACCGAATCTAGATCAAGTAAACTGAATCTGTGATCACATGATTCCTAGGCTCATATGATGCCCAATTGATAATAAAGCAGTAAGCATGTATATATATAAAAGTTGTAAATATATATATACAAACATGATGAACCACCACGAAACACCCCCATGGGGGATCAGAAATGTAAATAAATCTGTAAAAGCAATCAACCACCATGAAGTAAACTCCAGGTGGGACAAAAAGTAAAGAAAGTTGTAAAGACGATCAACCGCCACGAAGTAAACTTCAGGTGGGACTAAACATAAATATATATATATATATATATATATATTAAAGCAGTAAACGCTCTGGATGTAAAATGCAGGCTCATCGAACAAAGTTTGACACACAGTTCATATATGTAAATGTATTTATATATATATATATATATATATATATATATATATATATATATATATATATATATAATATATATATCGACAAACGCGCTCCGCACCAAAGTCTAGGCTCAATCGAGGCATAACTCTATAATGTTAGTCCATATATAAAATATATATATATAATCAGGATAATGTAATTAAGCCAACATTTTGTTGTTGGCCGCTACTCCCTCTGGCGGCCAGTCAAAACACAGTCATTTTGACTGGCCGCAAGAGGGAGTTGCTGTCAACAAAAAAATTTGGCTGGCCACTAGAGGGAGTAGCGGCTGGGCCCTCATCTCAGCTACTCACTCTAATTTTGGACGGCTAGATGAGCGTCAGTTGAAACAGTCCATTTGGCTAACGTATTCTATGGATCATTTCTCTCTCTCTCTCTCTCTCTCTCTCTCTATATATATATATATATATATATATATATATATATATATATATATATATATATAAAAAACCACGTGAAACCGTGACACACACAACACGACTCTCAACGTGAATAATAGTGTGTGCAAAGATGAAGAGAAAGGCTTTAATGTGTGTGAAAAGGCTTACAGTGGGCTGCCAAAGAAGGCTTCTATATCTTTAAAGGGATAAACACTCAGCTCCCGCCAGTACAAAAAGTTGCTATATGAGATCTCACAAGTGTTTAAAATGAGAAAGCACTTAGTGTAGGGTGAGTACATAGCAAATATGACATGGCTTCCTCGCCTTTTTCTCTTGCAAATAAGGCCACTCCAAGCCCTCTGTATATAGAGGGAGGTTCCACAGGTCTATCTGCGGCTGCCCAGGATGCCCAGGGAAATGTGGGTCCTACCCTGTTGAAGTACGTACATTCGGACAACGCGTTTCAATTCGGGAGTCCGATGGAAGCGTGTCATACCATTCCGGAAAGCTATATTCGAGAACTACACAATGACATAGGATTTTCCCTTTTTTGATTCTGGGAAGATGGGTCCATGACCTAAATAGTATTTCCTGGTTTCCGTCAAGCAATCCGATGAGCCGTTTTGCGTAGTTTGCGCTCCGAAGTTAAGATATGGTTCTTGTGGGACTTCTTTTAAAGCAATTTGAGTTGAAATGAGTATATTTGATTTGAAGTGAAGTTGAGTAGGCAAAAATGACCATTTTGCCCCTCCCGGGGTTATCTCCGGTGTTTGAACAATTGTAGCAGTCTTTTCTCAGGGTTATCTCTAAGGTTGTCATGCTATTGACTCTGAATGTCCTCAGGGTTATCTCTGAGGTTGGCTTGACCTCCCAGGGTTGACTGTGGGCATTTGACTTGATCTTCTGGGGTTATCTCTGGGATTGGGACCGACTCTCCTTGGGTTATCTCCGGGGTTGGAAACTGAATATCTCGTGGCTACCTCCGGGGTAAGAATTGATGTTATGGTCCTCCAAGGTTATCTCTAGAGTGTGAAAAAGACACTTTTGCCCTCCTACATAATTAGTAACAGGAAAGGAAAATTTTGAGTGTCTACACTAACAAAGTTATATAAGAAACTTGACCACGTTGACTGAGAGCTCAAAATAGAGCCCCCACCACCCGCCTCTACAACTGCTTCATTGTCGAGGATAGTAGCCAAGACCTTACTCAAATTTCTTCCTTTTAGCAATTTTGTAACCTTTGATACATCATTTAATTTGTACCAAGTTTTTAGTATGATGAAGATATTATAGCAACCTATTTAAGAAAATATTAGGCCATTACTTTGGGTTCTTCAAGCTGCCCAAAACAATGTAAAAGTAGCTTGACATACTAAATTCTAACTTTTAGCTTTCGCTTAAAAATTGCTTTTCGTTTCCATTTAATATGTCAAAACACTTTACTTATAATCATATATGGTGTACATATCTAGCCCGAGCTTTAGTTTTGCTTAATATTTTATTTTTAGCCGAAACAGTTCATAGGGGACTTTTGACAAACACTATACGTGCACTGTTTTGTAACACTTGTGTCATAGCTATTTGTTTATGTTACAATCCCATTTTAGCTCCCTTATATGTCCACACAACCAACCTATCTCCTTTGCTAATTCATAGTTATCACAGTTCAATCATAGCCACAGTTATCAATTACAACACCTATTATAAAGTTCATTTAAAAAAATAAATAAAAGACTATAAACTTATTGTGTAGAAACTAAATTTGATGAAGTTAAAGCATTAGCAATCAAATTCTATAACCTCCTTTCTGCTGCTGCTCGTTGGATTTCGATCCCCAACCCAAATTAAAAATTCATCTCTTATCTTCCTTCCTTATTTTCAATCTAAGCTCAAGAGAATTTGTTCTACAGAAATATAATTTGGGAAATTATTTTAAAAGGGATGGGATGGAACAAAAAATTGAAGACCAACAAAGAAACATGATACGGTCACCAGAAAAGTATTTAAAATGTGCTGGAATAATTAATACCTTGGTGTAATAGCTACAAACATAGGCATGTCGCCGTATGAAGCTTTGTATGGGAGAAAGTGCAGAACACCTTTATGTTGGGATGAGGTGGGAGAACGCCGGATGCTAGGACCAGAATTAGTGCAAAGACAAATGGATGTGATAAAGTTAATTAGGGCGTGTCTCGTCATCACTTCGGAGGAATGACGCATGAAGAAGTATGCGGACTCACATAGACTAAGTCGATAGATCGAGGTGGGCTCGTATGTGTTTCTAAAGGTATCTCCCTCGAAAGGAAAGATACGCTTTGGAAAGAAGGGAAAGTTAAGTCCAAGGTTTATAGGACCTTTTGAAGAATTAAAACGGGTGGGAGAGGTAGCGTATATGATAGAATTACTTCCAGACCTAGAACGAATACATAACGTGTTTCACGTATCTATATTACGTCTATATAAGCGGGACTATAAGCATATAATCAAGTATGAGCCGATTCATATCGAGAAAGACTTATCATATGAAGAGTCGTCGATGCAGATCATTGATAGAAAGGAACAAGTTCTGAGGAAGAAGGTAATACCATCAGTAAAAGTATTATGGAAGAACCACGACGCTGAAGAAGCAACGTGGGAACTAGAAGAAAAGGTGATGAAAAATTTTCCTCACCTATTTGATTAAAGTAAGACTAGAATCTGGGGATAGAATCTTTATAAGGGGGGAAGAATGTAACGACCGAGAAATGCGGATCTTATTGTAAAATGATTTTATTAAGTTAAATAATAATAAAATCATATTTCATGTGTTATCAAGATGGTTGTCATTGTATAACCTATTGATGTTAGAATATCGTAGTATTTGGGCTACGTGGATGAATTAAAGTGTTTGAATTTCCAAGACAAAAATAAAAGTTTTCCGAGAAATTTTCTGAAAAACACAATTCATCGGTATTTCCTTGGGATATAATTTTGAGATTCCGAGAAATACGCAATGATGGAATAACAAGGTAAAATGGATTATGTAATAAAAATCTAGTTATGGAAAAAGTAATAATTCGCTTGTGGACTTAAATTATAAATGTTAAGTAAGCGAAGTGTTAAAGAATAAGTAATAATTGTATGATATTTGGTATTTTACGAAGTAATGAAAACGAGTATAATATGAAGTATTATACGAGTTTGTATGAAGGATGAAATACCGTATATAGATTCTATAAGAATTAGAATACGAAAATAATACATCAACAATATGTATTAAGAAATGTTAATGGACTTGGATGATTGGTAAACAATTATATACAAGTCCAAGTGAATTAGTGAGAGAAGCCCAACTAATGAATTAATGAACCAATTAGTGTTTGTTAAAGTAAAGCCCAAGGATTAATTAATGTAAGCCCAAGATGGAATCCATGAGTGGTATGATCCATGGGGCAAACCATATTAATATGGTTGAATGTGGTGACCAAGTAATGTAATGACTAAGTAATGTGTGATGACCAAGATATGTGGTGATCAAGTTAGGAGTATTGACCAAGACTTTGAATTAATGACCAAGTAAGAGATAAGAGAGTGGCTAGCAAGTAATGAATAGTAAGGAGGTGGCTTAAGGAGGTGAGATGTTTTAAAGACCAAACTACCCTAACCTTGGAAAGTCTATAAATAGAAGAGCTTTGCTAGCCATTTGTTGGTTGATCAATTAATCCAACACATCTAAAGTGCTTAAGTGTTAGAGAGAATAAGCTACACATAAGTCATTCCATAAGTAAGAAGAAGAAGCAAGCTACTTACCAAGACTACAAAAGAGTAAGACTTCTTCTCAATTATCTTCTATCTCTACCATGATAGGATGATAAGAAAAGTTGGATTAAGAAACATGAATGAGTAAGTAATGAACTTAAGCCAATTAAGTTGGTAATAATTCATTTAAGCTAGCATAAGTTATAAACTTATGTGAAAATAATATGAACTTGTAAGAAGTTTATTAAGAGAAATGATATGAATGTAAAAGAATTTTTATGATCATATGTGTCATGTATATCTAAGTAAAGTTATATGTGAAGAGTATGTAAAGTATGATGATTAAGAAACCTTAATTGTCATAAGTCATGAATAATCAAATCTTAAGTAGTTTATAATTTGACAAGTTATAAGCTCATGAAGAATAAGTCAAAATCCAACAATGAATATAATTTGTTGTATTAAGTATACTAAAATGTTCACATGATGAATGGAAGTCATTTGTAATGTTGAACAAATCATAAGAATGAAGAATTGCCGGAATTTGCACGATTGGAAGATAAATGTCGAATACATAAAATTCTCGGAATGGAAGTCAAATTTTATGTTTGACCACGAAACCATTGTTTTCCAATAAAGACAAGTCATAATTGGCATTTAAGAGTTGCGGACTCGAAAATGACCGGATTCTGACTTAGAACGAAGAAACGAGCGTTGAACGTTCACGAAAGTTTATCGTTTACGTTAAAAATGAACTAATAAGTGAATTTTTAGTAAATGAAGTCAAATAGATAAAATATATGAATGGTCATGTAGAGTACATAATTTATGAACTGTAGGCTTTTGAACGAGCCAATTCGGACTTATAACGAAGAACTTATGCGTCCGGGAAGTTCACAAAATTTCAAAACTGAAATTGATATCTGGTGCACAAAGTTGGCGCCGCGGCGCCAACCCTAGGCAAAAGACCCGCTCCACGGTGCGGAACAATAATCGAGCCTCTCTGCAAGAGTTACGCCATGAATGCGAACCTTAGTTCAATAAGTGGCATGACCATGACCCATGAAACGATGACAAAATCCTCTCGAGTGTGGCGCAACATACATGACCCATTAAGTAAGGACTCATGCCAGCAATGCCAAAGTCCTAACGATTATACATTAAGCTCGTCTTTGCGGTCTTGAGATGTAGGTATAAAGTCGCAATCCAAGCCAGCCGTCGATCTCGAGGCGAAGATAGTAATGAAATTTTCTAAGTATAAAGAAAAGAAATAGAAGTAAACATAACTTAAGGAAGGTAATGTAACATTGATTAAACATTGTTAAACCTTAAGGATGATGTATAAAGGTTGAGATAACCTAGTCAAGTATAATGCAGGTATAATGATAAACCGGAACAAATATTAAATGAGTCTAATACACAATTAGATTGAAATAAAGAGTATGATATAGTCATATACATACTTGATTATATGTGACCTAATGTAAGGCATTATGTGATCATGTATTGTAGAGACTTGAACGACTTGAACATAAACTTAATTTACCATAGCAGACGCTAAAGGAAAGTATTCTAACTCTTGTCTCAGTTCAATCTGAACAAGTTTTTGAGGTTCATGTATTCTTTCGCATGAATTGAGGTATGTTGAAGTTGAAGCCAATTCCTTTGGCTAGACTTGATGAATTGATAATCTATTCATGTATTATCAAATGTTGCTATCTTTTGTCAACTACTTGATATGGTTTTCAAAAGAAGATTGAAATGTTAAACAAATATTTTGTCGGTAAAACGACAGGCATGTGAGGTTGCCAAATGCTTAAACGTGCATACGTTTAACGGATGTAGTGTTGATCAACATAGAGTACAATAGGCTAATCACCTAGAAGTGCTCGTAAGTGATATCGGGCTTACGAACTTGTTTCCGGGTTGTCCTTTTCCAATAAAGAATGAATACTCGAGGTCTCTGACCGGAGTGAATGTTTTACTAAATATTGTTGTTATTGTAAAACATTTTGAAAGAAAAGATGAAGTGTTATCTTGAATTATTAATAGTACTTCATAACAATTGTTCAGTTATTGAAGATATACGATTTGTATGTGTCAAGCATGTTGTTATTAAATTGTTATACTTGCTGAGCTAGTTATGATCACTCTTGCTTGAACCATATGAATGCAGCTAAGACTGAATGTCCCAAAGGATCAAAAAAGGATAAGGGAAAAGCTAAGGCAGATTACTAAGCTGTCTTGTAATAGTATAGGTCTATTGTTGTAATTTAACTGATATTATGACAAAGAACCTTTGTAACGGGTTTAGAACTTGGGAAATGTAAATATTACTTTAAATATATAGAAGTTATATTCGTTCATTGAGACTTTTCAAATTGAATGAATGTATGAATGTTGTACAGTATAGCACCATCTGTCGGGTTGGAAGATACCCGGATTTAGGGGCGCTACAAGATGTATATGATGAGAAGGTGAATATTTTCTCATGTATATACTTGATAGGTAGAGAACGATAAGGTAGGTGCGAGTTCTTGAAACTCATACTTATGGTAAGTTCGTGACTCATAATAATATGGTATGTTTTTGAACTTCTCAGCGAATGGATGCCTAAGGTTTGTTTGGATGTTCTTAAACTCATACTATTGTGGAAAGTTCCTGAACTCATAATGTGTGGTAAGTTGATGGACTGTACTAAGGTATAGGAATGTTTAGACTGAAAACGAAGTATTTTCAGTAGACTTAGCATTGAAGGTCCTAGAGAAGATTAAGTATTGTCGCAGTAAGACAATGAAGGAAGATGGAGAATAGGATATTCCAAGTCTTCTAGCTATGCTAGATTTCGAAGCTAATTGAAATCTTGCTTATGTGTACATTTCAAAAAGAGAAGAATTGGTTCAACTTTTAGAACCAATGGATTTTAAAAGAGTTGTTCTTTGTATGTCTATGCCAATTTTTCCGGCTAGACATAAATTGATTTAAAATATCAAAATGAATTTTATATAATCCGTGCATTTGATGCAAGGATGGTAAAAAGATGGAGTTGTTAATGCAATTGAACCTGGTGGGATGTGATCTTTGGATCAACAAACCGCTATGGTATGATGTATAATGACGAAGTCCTCAACGTACTGTGAAGAGTACGGTATCATGACGTCATAAAAATGTTTTGATGTATTGCGAAAAGAATTTAAAGAAGTAGTCGATGTCAATTGAGTTGACTAGACGAATGTTTCAAGAGATTTCTAAAATTTGTGATATTAAGTCTGAGGTGAACATATCCCGAAATGGGGTTATACGATGGGTTGATCACCTACGTATGGAAAGAGGTAGTTTACCTTCTTTGTGATTGTAAACTTACCATGGAAAGAAAGGTTTACAGCGAAAGACTGTTTAACCTAGTTAGAGTTCATGGTCAATTTGACCCCTCAGCGAAAGTATGAAATGTTTTAAAGGAAATTTTATATTCCTCGCTATTTCTTCTACTTTATGATTCTTGATAGGTTATGGAGGATAGGAATGATGGGAAGATAAGAACTTCTTTGAAGAGAAGTTGAGAAGAAGAGTAAGCTAAAAAATTCGAGGACGAAATTCTGTGAAGAAGGGGATAATGTGAGAACCCGGGTAAGGGTTTGATTTTAAGAATTTCCGAGGACGGAATTTTTATAAGGAAGGAATAATGTAACAACCCAGAATTTTGGATTATCTAGGATTTAGGTTTAAAGAATTAGTTATTAATAAAATGAATTTTTATTAATACTATTATGTGCTATATGTTTATTAATTGTTCTATGACCTAGGATGATTATAAGTCGGGAGGATTCTGGTTGCGAGCTAGATTGAACAAGTAAGAATTTTTAAGACGAAAATGAAAATAGGCACTATTCATCTATTTCTGCTCAGAGATTTATTTTGAAATTCCGAGAAGTTAATGATTACGTAAAATTTTAGAGACATGATGAAATATTCAATAATATTTCAGTTATGGTAAAAACGAATTTTTCGCCTGCGGACTTAAAACCTAAGGGTTAAGAAAAATGAGTTCCGGGAATTTTATAATTTCGTATAATAATTAGAGTTATTATGCGTGAGAAATACGAGTATAATACTAGTTATTATACGAGTATAGTACAAAGATTTGTACGATGTATAATACGAATATCGTACGAACGATATTCAAAGAGAATACGAGAATACGAGAATGGAATGCGTAGAATACGATTAGTCTTAATGGACTTTGAGTTCATGGACTTTGTAGAATCCAATTGGACTTGGATTATGTAAAGCCCAACGCTTTGTGAAATCAAGCCCAAGATAGGCCCAATAAGAATTAAGGTTAAGGCCCAAACAAAGAAAAGAAACCGCGGATCGAACCGTGGGTAAACGGATGGGTAAGAACCAATGGGGCAACCCATGGGGTGACCCATGGGCATGTGAGCCGGCCACTTGGCCACCAAGTAAGGGTGGAGGCCAAGTTTACTTGGTGGCTAAGTGTTGGAGGAGGTGGGGGCGAAATGACCAAATTGCCCTAAGCTTTGGTTTTCTATAAATAGGAAGCAAGATTTCATTTTTTAAGGATTTTGAAAATCCTATAACTTGAGAGAGAGAGAGAGAGAGAGCTCGGATGAAGAGGGAGAAGGAAGAGTTTGAGCATGATTGCTCGGATCAAAAGTGATCATGAATAGAAAAACATTCAAATCGCCGGCTTTGTATAACGGAAAAGGATTAAAGAAGAACAGTAATCTGAACCCTAGTTTCTTCTAATATTTTCTTTTAAGTTTCTATGCTTAAAACATAGCTTAATGAAGACAAGGAGTAGATGATGTTAGAAATGATTTCATATGGTTGAAATCATGAGAAAATAAAGAATTAAGAATTAGAAATTTAGTTTATAAATTTCTTAAGGAAGTATAAGATTCGTAAGGATTTTGAGCGATCTGAATGAATCTTATGAACGAGTAGGTGAAATAAGTAAGGAATGATGTTCTATAACATCAAATTCTAATAAAAAGTGGAATCGTAATCCAAAATATCGATTAAAAATGAAGAACGAACGAAGAACACGAAGAATGTTGTTGATGGACAAATTTAAAACCATCGTAGGATAATTGTTGTTGATGGACAAATGTAAAACCATCGTAGGATAATTGTTGTTGATTGACAAGTTTAAAACCATTGCATATAAGTTAGTTGCTTATTGCTTGGTTAGGAACGGTAAAAACGTTCATGAAGAACGGATTAAAGCTTAGCTATAACGAATTTATGGCGAAATTTTTGTAAAAGATGAATGAGAATTAGAAAGTTAGTAAATAAACACGTACATTTAGGGTTTCATAAGAATGTAAGAGAATGTAGAAAACAGGAGTCTTGGACTCAAGAACGAACTAGTTCCGAGTTCGGATGACCGAATTACGGACGAACGAGCGAAGAACCTTAAAAGCGTAAATAGATTCAGAACATTAAGATCAAGCCAATCGAATGGCACGTTAATAGATTCAGAACAAAGTTCTGTCCGAGGGGTATAGAAGTATTTAAGATAAGGAAGAGAAATGCTTTGGAACGACCTTGTTCCGAGTTATAACGAAGAAGTTATGAGATCGGGAAGTACGTATCTCAAACTTAATGCAAGACTTAGAAATTTTTCTAGGGTTTAGGCTCAACATCGTAGTAGCATTGGTTGAGCTATGAAGTGGTGGTGCTTGCAATGAAGCTTGGTCATCGCCATCTCTTGGCGAGTTATGCCGTAGCGTGAGAAGTAACAAAGAGTTTGGCGCCTCAACGCCAGACCAAGGGAAGAGGGTGACGAAGGTCGAAGCCGCAGCGCGAGAGAGAGGAAGGGGCATGGCGCCGCAGCGCCGGTGTAGAGCAATGCCCAAAAATGAGATTTTTATTTCTCAGTTACTGGAGGATGTGCAAGAAAGGAATATGAACATGTAGTTCACCTAATGTAACACTTAGTCAAGTGTTTTAAACCTTTAGTAAAGGTTGAATGGAAATATTAAACGTGATTAAAAGATATAGAATGTAAGTGCTAGATTACGTAACCGATATCCGGGGACCGTAGTCATAATGAACGAATGTGAGGGATTGCTATGATTGTGTTTCCTAAGATGTTGAGTGACGAAGGTAATGAGTAACATTTCGATGTTATGATGTGGTAATGAGAGATAAGTGTAAAGCGTATAGACGCTATGAACACAACGCAGTTGAGATGAACGATCGATTTTAGCATACAACAAACCATATGGCTTTGGCATTAAGAAAGGATAATGAACATGGGGTTCATGGGTTGGATAACGATTGAATGCAATAAAACCTTAAATAAAGGTTGAGTGAGAGATCAAGAGACGAGCAACGTAAATGTCGAATACGTAAACGATCCTTGTGAATCGTATTCACATTGGACGAACGTTCTAAGTGTACAATGGTTGTATAACTTGGACATTGAAAAAAATAGTAAGTAAGATATGAATTATCATGAAAAGCCGTATCAAACGGTAATAAGAGTAGTAAAAGTACGATGTGAGTCGGATAGAGAATGTTAGAATGAAATGTAAGTGTTAAACACTTTAACCAACGTAAGAGTTGAGTATACGTTAATATTAAACGAGCAGAACCTACACTCCGTGTATGGTTTGACCGTAAGGTAATGAAGACTAAGATTTAACCGTGAATAGTGGAGAAACTGAGTTGAAGATAATAATGTATAATGTTAAGAAGCCGAGTTAATAAGTATAACTTGGACAACATTCCGAATCGAATGAACCGGACGTTGTAAGGTATGAATAAGTTATTATGAAATGTTTAACACTATGTCCTCATAATATTGACATTGAGCGATCGTTTCGAGTATACAAACGACTGTATGACTTAGACGATAAAGAATGAATCCTGAGGTATGGCATTTAGTTGCTAGAAAGCCGTAAGGAATAAGAAGTTGACTTAACGAACATTATAGTTTAATGGTTCGTATAAGTTAAGATAAGTTAGGTTGTGGTATAATCATAACTTTGATAGTTGACATATGGGAGCAGGGCTAAATAATTCCTTCAGAGAGCAAAGGTATATATAAAACTGGCAACCAATTTAACTCACTGTGTGGGAAATGTAGATGAGACGGGAACTTGTTTGTTAGTTGTTTGTGGGAAACCACTCAGAGTACCATATGGACTGCTAGCAGAGGAGCGATGTACGTTGAGTCTTATAGAAGTTATAAGAAGAAGATAAGAATGCAAATCATCATAGATGATGAACGTCTTGAGTAAGACATCTCCGTATGTCATGAAGCCATAAACCGATAATGAAAGTTAGTCGCGTAAGCTTAAATTGCAAGAACCCTAAGAAGTAAAGTTAAGTAAACCAATGCGTAAGTCAAGTATATGACTAATTGGTGAACGTGTTATTTCCTTATGTTTTATATAGGGATGTGGAATGAGCAGTTCAGCGTAAGATATAGCTGTGCGTAAGGCAAGTTTCCTAACTTCATTCATATTATATGAATGCTAGTTTCTTATACTTCTCAGATGTTGAACTTGAGAAGTTTTGTCTAAGTGCATATGTGTGATGTATGTACAAGGTGGTAGTATGTATGAGGCCTTGTGCCACAATTTGAACACTTCGTTGTTTCTATGAGATGAATTATTCTGTGATTGAATTATTCAATATAAGTATGTTCGGTTTATACATGAACCGTTATTGTGAAGTATGTGCTAATGATTCTAGCCAGACAGGATGTGTATGAAAAAGGTAGAGGAATGAAAGTATTTCAAAGTGAATATGACTAATGTTTTAAGATGATAGGAATCGAGACTATTCCTATTATTCAAGATGCTTCATAACTTTTGTTTGGTTATTGAAGTTCTGAAGAATGTTTAAACTCTTGAAGTTGTTTGTTCAACTGTTATAACTTTTTGTGCAATTGAATTCTCACACTAGCTTTAAATGAAAAACATTTTCAGCGTACGATGTCAGAAAGAACTTAAGGATCCCGTAAAGATCAAGCTGATCGGTATCTAGACGAAGTGACATCCATAATGTGAATGTGCGTGAAGAGCAAGTGAAGATTTGTAAAATAGAATGATAGAATTAAACTATAGACTAGTTTAATGAACAATTATGAATCCTTGGTGGCGGATGAAAGTCACTTGTGTAAGATGTAAAGAATAATGTAATTATCATTATTTGTAATGAAAGAGGTTCTAAGGTTTCGAGAACCTGGGATTTGAGAAAATATGTTATTATATTTAACTATATAATGAGGTATGTTTGGAAGGAAATGAAATCGCGACGCACGGAGTCCGGGTCTGAAAGTAAACCGGATTTCGTTACAAATACCAAGGGTGCTGGATGGGAGGTAGCTCATCCGATACTTCTCCAACATAGTTCCCATAGGTTGGTGCCTTGTGCAGGGCAAATGTGATGCTTGGCATGTGTTCCTTATCAGTTATGTGAATCAAGGAGGCCAAAGTTGCTAATGAATCTGCAAAGTCATTCTTGTTACGGGGAATGTGTAGAAAAAAGATCTCTTCAAACTTCGAAGCCATCTATAAAACCATTCGATGGTAAGGCATCAAGTGTAGACCTTTGGTTTGATAGATTCCCGTGGATTGTCTGATTACTAACTCTGAATTCCCAAAAGACAGTTAACCGCCTGATGCCCATTGAACTAGCAAGTTTTAGCCCTATGAGACATCCTTCATACTCAGCTGTGTTGTTGGTGATGACAATCTGCAATTTGACGGCGATGGGATACTGCTCCCCTGTACCGAATACTAAAACTGCTCCAGCTCCAGAGCCTTCCATACTAACAGCACCATCAAAATATATTTTTCATGTACGGCATGTATCGTATTGATGGTGTTGTTGAACTGCCATTACCCCTTCATCGGGGAAGTATATTTCTAAGGGTTTGAAGTCCCCTGAAGGTGCGACAGCCAGTTGATCCGCAATTTCTTGATCTTTGATGGATTTTTTTTTTACGTAGACGATGTCAAATTGTTGTAGGATCAACAACCATCTGGACAACCAACAATTTAACATGGGTTTACTGAACACATATTTGAGAGGATCAACTCAGGATATGAGATGGGTAGTGTGACCATGGAGGTAATGTTGTAACCTCATGGAAGCCCATGCTAAAGAACAACAAGTCTTCTCAATCAGAGTGTACTTGTGTTCACTGCTACTGAATCTTTTGCTGAGGTAGTAGATAGCTCGTTCTCGACCTCTATCATCTTTCTGTCCCAGCATGCAGCCCATGACATTGTCACTTATGGACATGTACATGAATAGGGGAACATCATCCCTGGGTGGTACCAAAATGGGAGCTTTGACTAGCTGTTATTTGATTGTAAGGAATGCTTTTTACACTCATCGTTCCATTTCATGGAGGATTTCTTCCTTAATAACTTGAAGATAGGCTCATGGGTTGTTGTGAGTTAAGAAATAAACCTGCTAATAAAGTTGAGTCTTCCAAAAGTCCCCGTATTTCCTTTTCTATCTGAGGAATAGGCATTTCAATGATGGCCTGGATTTTGGTGGGATCCAGCTCAATCCCCTTGTGGCTGACTAGGAATCCTAGAAACTTGCCTGATTTAATGCCAAAGGGGCACTTGGATGGATTCAACTTCAAGTTGTACTTACGATACCTGTTGAAGGGCTTTCTGAGATGGTCTATGTGGTCTTCTTCCCTTCGGGACTTGAAAATGATGGCATCCACGTAGATCTCTATCTCTTTGTGTATTAAGTCGTGGAAAAGAGCAATCATAGCTCATTGATAGGTGGCTCCGACATTGATGAGGCCGAAAGACTACCGTCCATTGCAAAAGGTTCCCAAAGGCGTGATGAAAGCAGTTTTCTAACGTTCCTCCTCAGGAACCATAATATGATGGTATCCTACAAAGCAATCCGCAAAGGAGTACATACCGTATTGAGCAGTATTGTCAATGAGAATGTGGATAAATGACACGGGAAAGCTATCTTTACGGCAAGCTTTATCCAGATCATGGTAATCCACGAAAACTTGCACCTTTCCTCCAGGTTTAGGTACGAGAACTATGTTGGATATCCACTCAGGATATGTGAACACCATGATAATGCCAGCTTGAAATTGTTTCACAATTTCATCTTTAACCTTTATACTCCACTCAGGTTTCAATCACCTGAGCTTCTGCTTGACTGGCTTGAATCCCTCTTTAATGGGAAGGCGATGGACAATGTCATTGGACAAACCCACTATGTCTTCACGAGACCATGCAAACACATCCTGGAATTGGGTTAGTAGTGTAACCATGTAATTCCTCTAGTTTGGAGTGAGGTCTGAACCAATCTGGATTAACTTAGGGCTTTCTATGGTTTCGAGATTGAAAGAAGTGGTCTGATCAAGGTTGGGTTTAGGTTTGTCTTTGACCCATTCTTTGATCTCCTAAGGTATCTCAATGTCCTCTTGTATTTTCATCAAGGTTGAGTCCAACTTTTCATCAAAGTTACAATCCTTGTGGAGAAGAGGCACCTCATTAGAAAGTAAAGGAACATCTAAATTTAGAGTTCTGAAACAAAATATACTTTCACTCAATATATGAAACCGTTTAATCATACAAAGTGTTAGCATGTACGGACAAAAAAACTGGTAATATTGTATTGAAAAGTAAGCAGTTATGATATCTAAAGGGCAGAAGGAGTTTCTGCCCGTTTTACCCTTGCCGACTAATAAAAGGAGTGCTGCTCCAATTGTCGAGGGCAAAGTCCTAGTGGACTACAGTGATGGAGGTGCTGTCATCGTCCTCCTTCACTCGAATGATGACCATTATGTCTAGGCAATCATCGTCTGGGGTGTATCTGTTTGTATGCTCATCATGGACAATGATGCGTATGTTGGACATCATCTTGGCGATGTCTTGCTTACGTCTTCGTTCTTCTTCTTCCATTTTGGGACCAGGAACTAGGACATCTTTCCCCTTAACCGGTATATGCTTTGGAAATAACATAGCCATTACGTTGGCTGGCACCTTTATCGGAGATTGTATGGGCTCAGGATTTACAGGTTGAGATAATTGTCATGTGGCTGAAGATGGAGGAATCTGCTTTTGCTTAGGAGGATTCTTGTGACTGGAACTTGAAGAATAGCCTAGTCCGGCTGTCCCGGTTTGACTGGACACTTGAATTGGGTGCTTAATGCCCTAAAGATTTTTACCTGGCCCTTGTCTCGATTGATGACCTAATGACATCATTTCTTGAGTAGCCGACATTACTTCGGCAGAAATCTTGGGTGTGAGAGGTGGCGCCCCAATAGGATGGTAGTGAGTGTTGCTCACCTCCGGGGCATGAAAAACTGACCGATTCAATTTCTGAATTGAAGATGATGAGTGGTATGTCACCCTGTTTAGGACATTCCGGCTCATCGTTGACCATACTAGGATGTCATTAATGATGTATTTAAGTTGTTGATGAAGAGTGAAGGGGACGGCCCCAGCCATATGAATCCATGGTCTTCCCAATAACAGGTTGTATCATGAATCTATCTTGAGCACGTGAAAAGATACGCAGAATGTATGGGGACCAATCTCAATTGGCAGTTCAATCTCTCCGATTGAATTTCGGCCGGATCCGTCAAAAGCTTTAATAACCGTGTGGCTGCTTCGGATCCGTTTGAGATTGACGTTCATCTTCAGCAAGGTAGCATAAGGACAAATATTCAGAGATGAACCTCCATCTATCAAGACTCCAGTTAGCATGTATTCGAAGGACAAAACCACAATGTGTAACGACTTACATTGACCGGTCCCTTCGGGCAGTATGTCATCATCAGTGAAAGATATCACATTGTTGTTAAAAATGTGATTAACCAAATGTTGAAATTTTTCCACATCCACTGATTTTGGCAAGTAGGCTTCTTCCAAAACCTTCAGTAAGATCTTCCTGTGATCCTGGGAAGTGAAAACCAAGTCCAGTATTGAAATTTTATGTGGAGCTTCTCTTAAGCTTAAAACCATCTTGTCTTCATTATGGTCCATAGTACGGAGGAATTTTTCAATCTTCTCCATGAGAACTTTCCCCTTTGATTTGATGGTAGGCTTTATCACCGGTTGGGGAAGATACAGTGGGTTTTCCTTCGACATTGCAACAGTCGTATGAGAGGTAGATCCTTCAGCTTCTCCATAATTCCATGGGGACTTTTTGTAAGCTGATAACAAGATATTGTGGTCTCAATGGTAAGCTAATTGGCTCTGGTGCAACCACTTTCAAAGGATTGTCAACTCCTTTAAGTTGAATTGCTTATATTGTGAATGGTTTGATAGTCCCATCAGCCTCAGCGGATATAACTGCTACCAATCCCTTCCATTTAGTAGGACCGGTGTAACAATCGAGAAATTTGTAATTTAATTTAAATATTTATTGAATTAAATAAATATTTTAAATAATTTATTTATTAAGGAAAATAAATAATTGATAATTGTGGTGAATTAATTTAGTGATTAAATTGAATAATGATAATTTTATTGAAGGATTTAATTTAAGGAAATAGTTAAATTAAATCAATTGTTTAATATTTAAGAGAATAATTAAACTAAATGAACTATTTAATTTAATGGAAATAAATAAATTAAATAAAGTGATGTTTCTAATTTATTAATTAAATTAGATATATAATTATTTATTTATTTATTAATGATAATAAGATTTTTATTATAAGTTAATTAAATAAAGTTAGTGGTGTGACATGAAACTATATAATATAATAATATAAAAATAATCTAGTATGGGAATTGTGTGGTAGCCAAACAAGGCCTTGTGACCTTTGGTATTATGTAACTGATGAAGAAGTATTAGTATGAAGGTTATACCAGTTTTTCTTTACGCATTAGTTAGTTTATGCTTGCTAAGTCTGAGAGTTCAGAGAGAAGATTTAGAGAATTGTGAAGAAATTCTTGAGTTTTTCCAAGGCAAATTCAGTGGGTGAGCAAGGATTATAAGCTATTTGAAGGTATTTCTTAACATCTTGATATTATATATATATATATATATATATGCATATATGAGTTTTACGGCTTAATTTGTAAACTCTTTTAATTCTAGTTTCTGTAAATTGTTGTTATGTTACCTGTGTATGATGATTATATATAGTTATGATGTTGAGTTTGTATGTAAGCAAGAATTCGTATGCAAATTACAGTTTAAAAAGGATGAAAAGTATGACAATGTATATTTTTCCATATGGCTTGTGAATAGTACAAATTCTAGTGGCCAATTCGTATGCTAAACTATAAATTGAGTCTTGATTATGCTAGTCTATTAAGAAATGCACATAACGTAATTTGAACGAAGTAATTCGGAAATGAATCGAAGTCACAGTGATGATTTTTGTGTAAGAAGTTCAAAAATGGAGTTTTATATGAAAGCATGGAATTTTGAGAAATTAAACTAGTTTTAGTTGATGATAAATTATGTTAATTGGTTGTAAATGTTAGCAAACATGTTTGTAATAGTATGTACCAATTGTAGATGTTAATTTCACTATTTGATGGGTGAAATTCGTGTTTGTTGGGCTAAAGTTTGCCTCTTGTTCACTCATTATTTACGCCTCTGTTTGTATACCGGTAGCAATTGCTTGGCATAATGCAAAAGCTAGCTGCTGTTTTGCTTGGCGGTTCAAGCTTAAGTATGGCAAGAATCATGCCATACCCCGAACTAACTGTGGCGATCTTGGTCTTTTTTAATTTCAGATCATGTGTAACAAACTTGTATTGGTTTAGCATGCATGTTAATAATGTTAAGACACAATATAGACTACAATAACGGGTTGTCATGCATTGTAATATAAAGTGTAAAAGTTTTTTAAATAATTGTTAAACAAGTTATAAAATGAAACCAAATGTGGTGTTTTCAAAGTTAGAGGTGAACGATTAAGTTATGTTGGCTCGTAGTGAGATTTCAGATTCGTTAAGTGTGTTAACCTATATGGTTAGATGATAAGTTAAGGTTAGGACCTAAATGATGGTTTAAATCCTTAGAGCTAATGTGCATACAACTAGTTGTTGTTACGGTTTTAATGATGTATGTAGGATAATTGGTGATTATTTTACACTTGTGTAGCTTACAAACAAGGCAAGTTGTTTAACCTTACTCTTATAATAATTGTGCAAGTTTCTAAACCTTATCTTTGTCATTGAGCAAGACTATTGATTCTATTCTTCTGAATGATTGAATAAGCTCATGTAACCTAATTCGTTACATCGGATGAGTTTCACATTCTCATTTCTTGTTATTAGTATTCAAAACATATATTGTTCTAACATATTGATTCAAAGGAGATTGTTTTAATTCCTTGAATATAATACTTTGCATATATATCATGCTTATTTAGTTATATGTTGTTGATATCCGATCTTTGACTTTGATAGCCTTGTTCAGTTATACATTCTTGTATTAAACCTTTATTGATTGAATTTGAATAACTGTTCTAAAATTCTAGAAACACTAATAAGCTAGTTCCAAACTAAACTTTCTTTAGTGCGGAAATTCTAAATTCAAACTGAGACGAACAACCCTAACATAGGGAATTTTGTACGTGTAACGTTTAGATGTTTGTGCACAATACATGGTACAAAGGGCTGATCCCCCTAAGTACGTTAAGAAGAATCTGTACAGTCTAATGACTGTTGAGGTTAAGGTAATAATACCTAAACACCGTGGACATAGTTCGTGGTCATAAGACCCTCAGATAATTAAAGTTTGAACTTGTTTTCTATTTTGATTCGTAGAACACATTCTTTATTATTCAGTATTCGTTGTTCACTCTCATGTTGTAATTATACTATCTTTATGTCAGTGACCAATTGTTTGCTCACTCTTGCAATTAAACAATGCAGCTAAAGTTGAAAGAGGTGATGATCCATCTACTAGCAAGGGAAAGGGCAAGATGTCTAAGTGATGGATAATTAGTTAAAATTTATTTAAATGCTTGAAGTTTTATGACTTGTTTTATTTTATAATATTTTCCGCAAACTAATGTAATAATTGTAAGGTAGATTACCTGGGATTTATTTTGAGAGATTATTGTTTAACCCTTTAATGGGAGAGATTATTGTTTAAGTTATTTATTTAATGTTTTATCCTTTATTATGGGTAGTTAGATGTAATTATTTTGATAGTGAGCACCAAATTCGGTGGAAATGAAGTACCCGGATTTGGGGGTGTCACAGGTTGGTATCAAAGCTTTAGGTTATGAACCTTAGGTGGGGAAAACCTTAGGAAGTAGCCTTTAAGAAGTCAGAAAATATAGAGGTGTCTAACTCTTACCGGGTTTTAAGAAGTTGAGTAAGGCATCCATTGAAGCTAAATAATAAAAGACATTATGTGCTATGTGCTAATAACTTATGTGATCGCAAGTATCGATAATGTTAAGTAAAACTTAAAATATTTTGTTGACAGGATGTCTAACGAAGGAAGGCCTAGTCCAGCTAGGGAGGTGATACCTCAGGTACCTAGAGATGACGAATCCTGGGATATTCGCGTAGTGCAGGAACAGTTTATACAGGAGGATGAGCCTGTGACCGATCCCAGGAGGATACTCCTGAGGAGGATGATGATGAGGAGGATCCTGAGGAGTTCCCACCAAACTCCGTATCGGCTGAGATGTATGACGCTCTGTATGACCGTAACATAGAGTTACAGGATAATGGTGAGGAGCTAAAGGAGATGATTGAGATGCATCACGTTGCATTGGAACAGAAGGAGGTAGAGATTCAAGAACTTAACTCAAAACTTGGAAACATGGAATGGGATCTAGTTCATACCAAGGGTCAGCATGAAGACTTGTTAGCAGTGAATGAGAAGATGAAGACTGACATGGAGAATTTTAAAGATGACTTCAAAGAGGAAACAACTAAGTGTACAAGAGCAGAGGATGCTTGTATGAAGACGACTCAACGTGCAGACTGTTCTGAGGCTAAGGTCCAAGTGAAGAAAGCCAAGATGAAGGAGATGGATTATTCTTTTAATTAGGCGATTGATAGGGCCCAAGATCGAGTTTATTATGCCCCACCTCAATTTGAATACTCCCCGTGGTTCGTGATGGATCATAGGACTGCATATCGTATCATGGAGGAAGAGCGTCGAGGGGCCATACGACGTCTTAATATGCCTAGATAGAATAAGAGTGATAATAATATATGGTTAATTAATTGAATAAATAAGTTGTGAATCACTTATTTTGAGATAAATAATGGGATAGTATGAGTATGTAATCCTGAAACTGGTTTAGTTCAGGAAAGTGGATGTTTATAGCAGATATGCTATCTTTAATATGTTTAAAACTTTATGAATGAATAAAATATTAGAGTTTATTTGAAATGTTATGTGTTAAAGCTTCAATCTTGAAATGTTTAAGTTAAACTTTAAATACCTAAGAAGTTGATTAATGAGCTAATAAGCGTATATCTTAACAGAAAATGCCTCCTAGAAGAAGACAACCACATCAACAAGCACCTCCTGAGGGGTCTACTAACAATAACAATGAGACCAACGTTAATCCAGTTCAGCAGTTGGTAGCTTTGTTGACGGGTGCACTTGCGAATCAACCGCAAGCTCAAGTTACGACTTTAAAGGAATTCAAAGCAGTTGGACCGCCAGAGTTTCAAGGGTCTATGAATCCAGTGGAAGCCCAAACCTGGATCATGGAAATGGAGAAGGTGTTTGACGTTGCTAGTGTTAACGAAGATCAAAAGACTGGGTTCACGACGTTTATGCTTAAGTCCGAAGCTAGTGACTGGTGGCAAACAAATAAAGTTCGCGGAGGACAAGGAGTGGTAGCGTGGGATAGATTTAAGGAGATGTTCTTTGAAATGTACTTTCCAGCGAGTTCTCAGAACCAGTTGGAGGTGCAATTTCTTAAGCTTAAGCAAGGAACTATGATGGTGCCAGAATATGCTACGAAGTTTAACGAGTTGGCAAGCTTTGCCACTTATCAAGTCAATACGGATGAGCGTAAGGCGAGAAGGTTCGAACAAGTATTGAAACCCTGGCTGTATAGCAAGGTTTCAATGTTCCAGTTAAATACATTTATTGTTTGTCTTTGGAAAAGGCAATTATCGCGGAAGGTGGAAGCGATGCCTTGACCAAGTATAACCAAGATCAGAAGAAGAGGAAGAATGATAACGAGAATAAGGCTGGTGGAAGTAATGTTGGAAGTAGCAATCAGAAGAGGAAATGGAACGAGAATTCGACTACGGAGGGACAACAGGGAAGTCAGGAGAAGAAAAAGTTTGAAGCTTGTGCTACTTGTGGAAAGAACCATAGTGGGGTATGTTTGAAGGGAAAGCGGGTGTGTTTCAACTGTGGTCAGGAGGGACACATTGCCTTGAATCTATTTCGATCAAAGAAAAAGGAGCATGTTTTACCTGCGGTTCGAAGGATCACATGGCTCGTGATTGTCCTAAGAAGCCAGCGGGGAGTGCAAGTGGAGGAAAAGGAAACAACAATGGTGGTGGTGCATTGACTATCACTGGACCTGCTCAGTCAAGCCGACCTACTACAAGAACTTTCAATATGACTCCTCAGGATGCTGTTCAGTCTAAGGATGTGGTGTCAGGTATCATTCTGATTAATGGTATTAATGCTTATGTACTGTTTGATTCGGGTGCTACTTGTTCATTTATATCCGATGAATTTTCTCAAAACTTAGATTTGCCTCAAGAAGAATTAGATTATCCCTTGAGCATAGAGATTGCGAATAGGGAAGTGATTCATGTTAGGTTCATATATAAGAATTGTAAAGTGGTTATAAAGGGTCAGGAGATGAGGGTAGACTTGATACCAATTAGACTGGGGGAGTTTGATGTTATACTAGAATGGATTGGTTATTCAATCACGGAGCAGTAATTGATTGCCAAATAAAGTGTGTTAACCTTATGACTCTGTCAAAGGTTGTGTTCTATGGTAGCAAATCACCTCGACAAGCAAGTTGTCTGACGGTGATGCAAGCCAAGAAGTTGTTAAGACAAGGATGTGTAGGATACTTAGCCTACATAGTTGATACTTAGAAGAAAAGTGTGAAGTTGGAAGAGATACCGGTCATAAGAGATTTTGCAGACGTATTTCCAGATGATTTACCGGGTCTTCTGCCAGATCGACAAATTGAGTTCGTGATTAAATTAGTACCAGGAACATGTCCAATGTCTAAAGCACCATACAGAATGGCCCCAGTGGAGATGAAAGAGTTGATGGTGCAACTGCAAGAATTACTCGACAAAAAGTATATCCAGCCGAGCGTATCGCCGTGGGGAGCGCCAGTGTTATTTGTTAAGTAGAAGAATGATCGATGCAGCTCTGCATTGATTATAGAGAATTGAATAAGGTCACGATTAAAAATAAGTATCTGTTACCAAGAATCGATGACCTGTTTGATCAACTGAAGCGTGCGATATATTTTTCAAAGATAGACTTGAGGAGTGGTTATCGTCAATTGAATGTGAGGCCAGAAGACGTACCGAAGATGGCATTCAGAACTCGGTATGGTCATTACGAGTTTTTGGTTATGTCATTTGGTTTAACCAATGCACCTACATCGTTCATGGATTTGATGAACAAGGTGTTTAAACCATTCTTAGATAAATTTGTGGTGGTGTTTATTGATGATATCTTGGTGTATTCTAAGACCAAGGAAGAACATGTAGAACACTTAAGATTAACATTGGAGACATTGAGAAAAGAGAAGTTGTACGCAAAATTTTCAAAATGTGAGTTTTGGATGGAACGTGTACAGGTTCTCGGGCATGTTATTGATAAAGATGGAATTTCGGTAGATCCATCAGAAGTTGAAGCTGTCGTAAACTGGGATCAGTCAAAAACACCATCCAAGATAAGGAGTTTCTTAGGGTTGGCAGGTTACTATAGGCATTTTATTCAGGACTTTTCCAAAATCGCTACCCCGTTGACGAATTTAACCAGGAAGCCGGTTAAGTTTGTTTGGACGGAGAAGTGTGAGGAAAGTTTTCACGAATTGAAGAAGAGATTGAGCTCAGCACCTGTGTTGTCATTGCCTGATGATTCATGGAATTTTGTGGTGTATAGTGATGCATCACATAAAGGACTAGGATGTGTGCTTATGCAGAACGTCAGAGTTATTGCATATGCATCACGTCAATTAAAAGATTATGAGAAGGGGTATCCGACTCATGACTTAGAGTTGGCTGCGGTGGTGTTTTCCCTGAAGAAGTGGAGACATTACCTGTACAGAGAGAGGTGTGAGATATATACTGACCATAAAAGTCTGAAGTATATCATTACACAGAAAGATTTGAACATGCGACAAAGAAGATGGTTGGAACTAATCAAAGATTATGATTGCGAGGTTTTCTATCATCCCGGAAAGGCGAATATTGTTGCTGATGCTTTAAGCATGAAGGGACGAGAGAAGTTAATGTTGTTAACTGCTCAGGAGAAGCTAGTGTCGGAAATGGCTAAGATGGAGTTGGAAATTAAATATTTGACAAAATCCGATGAAAAGTTGTTCCAGATAGGAAATAATTTAACATTAGTAGATAAAGTGAAGAATGCACAACTTCAAGATGAGGAATGCGAAAAGATAAAACAAAAGATATATGAAGGTGAGGGAAACAAATTCAAAATCGATTCGGAAGGGTTACTTCGATTCGAAGGGAGAATTTGGGTTCCGCCAGTACCAGAAGTTAAAGAAGAAGTTCTAAGTCAAGCTCACAACTCACGATATTCGATTCACCCTGGAAGTACAAAAATGTACCTGGATCTTATGCATCATTTTTGGTGGCCGAAAATGAAGAAGGATGTGGCTGAGTGTGTGGCGAAATGCTTAACGTGTCAGAAGGTTAAAGCTGAACATCAAAGGCCAAGCGGATTGTTACAACCGTTGGAGATACCAGAATGGAAATGGGAGCATATCACAATGGATTTTGTGGTAGGTCTTTGTTAGTTCCCAGAGAGGCACAATAGATCTAGAAGGGGGGGTTGAATAGATCCTTTTTAATTCAAATACTTTTCAGGTTTATTTTGTATTGCTATTAAATTAGCATATGACAAACATAAGAATCTTTTCAAGCACAACGGAATAAGTAAAAGGTCCCCTTCATTGATATATTCATAATCATACATACATTGTTCGTAGAGTTAGTTTAGTTGTAAGCAGTTAAAATATACATCGCAGTTATAGCAGTTATAATGCATAATGTAAATGACATAATGTAAAAGACATAAGGGGTTTTAAGTGGTTCAGAGACTCAAGCTCCTAATCCACTCTTACGCTTTTAACTAGCGAGTTTCCCACTAAGGAAGGGCGGCAAGACCCTAATCTCTACGATTCCTTCAAGGCCAGCAGCCTTGGGACTTCAGTTCACTAAGAACTCTTCAAGGCTAGCAACCTTGGGACTTCTCTAGTTCCCTAGGAACTCTTCAAGCCCAGCAGGCTTAGAACTTCGATTAGTCCCTCCGGACAAGGACCCTTCTGGCCCTGCTATGTTTAGTCCCTTCGAACAAGGACCCCTCAGGCCCTGGCTTTATTGAGTTATTTGTTTGTTGTTGTTGAAGTCGGTGCTGAGCTGCTAAGATGTCTTCATGCTCTGAACATCTTCTATCCTTATCAGCTTGGCTTGATCATCCATGAAGTGCAACTGAGTGTTGCATGATGCTCCGCTTCTTCGGTTACTCAACCACTTCGGATGACCCCTTTATGAACTGCCTTAAAGATCCTTCTCCTTGGTACTTGATGGCTGCACATGATTGGCTTCTAAGATGACTGTAAGCTCTTCTGTTAGATACTTAGAAGCTTTCTCATGTTTGACACCAAGATGGCATTTATGATATCCCTTATTGCTACTTGATGCCTTCTCATGTTGGACTTGCTAAGATGACTGTAGGCTCTTCTCTATTGTACTTAGAGTCTTCCCATGATGGACATCAAGATAACATGATGCTCTTCTTTCTCTCTCATCCACTGTACCACGAAGTTCGAAACACTCTTTAAGTAGTAGAACTCTCACTTCTACATTGTAGAACTCTCACTTCTACTTCTTTTTTAGATCATGCCTTCTAATCACTATCTCAGTGTTCTTGGTAGATCGTAGAGTGAGCCTTGAATCCTATCTATGGTTTAGACCACTCTCCAAGAACCCTCGATGTAACGCCCCAAAATTAGGTATCGCCACCCATCTTGAGTCGCCACTTACATGGTACATAAATTCAAATACAACTTACTAATATAACTAAAGGTATTACGGCATAAACTATGAGTTTGAATACAAATATTGTCTACTAGATATTATATAAAACTCAAAAGGAGTCCTCGTCGCCATTACAACTATTATCACACTATTTCACGAATAGTACAGGACTATTAATGCTATCCTGGACCATTACTTACGTTCCCAGGCTGGAAGTCGGCTATGTTCATTTCACGAAGAGAACGAAGGAAAGAAAGTGGTGAGCTTCAACTAGCCTTTCAAGAGAAATATATATCAATTAGCCCAAAGATAATGCGAAGAATAAATTATCATTAGTTTTCAACAGTTGTAAAGCGATAAAATACAATAGACAACCGGTTAAGCTATGCAATGAATAAGCAATCCATTAAAAGAAGTCAAGTAGAGAATAAAGTCTACTATCTTTTAGGTTTTAAAAGGTTTTCATCAATTTTTATCAACTTAATAAATAAACCACCACATCTAATCATCCACCATGCACTACCCGCTCAGGCCAAGGATTTTCATCAAATTATCAATGGTCATGACTATATCTTAATCACCCCCGGTCATAATCATACCAAAATTATCCATCAACATTGCATTGCTACTATCGAGGACTTTGTCACATCATTTATATCAAGTCATGATTATATTAGAATGATCCTCGTCATAATCATACTAAGTTCATCTATGCACGTAAGCCAAAGATAACATATAATATAACACGAGGATGATGACAATGACATAATAATTAAATAAAACAAGTTCAAGAATTATTTAATCCATGAATTATTAACGCCCAAATTGTCAACATGACATCAAGCTTGAGAGTAAAATTCAAGAATGATCAAGAGAATATTTCCATGAAAAGATATTTGGATGAAACGCAAATATCAAGGATATTCTACTAATTTCATGGAGTATAAGTCAAAGTTTAACCAACTGGGTATAATAAAGAATGGAATAACACATCTTCAAGAAGAAAGAATAACACCCTCACCGTGAAAAGAATCTGAATATGAAGTAGTGAAGCATGAAATACTCTTCTTCTTTCTATAATTTTCTCTATAGTTTCTCTCTATAATTTCTCTCTAGTTTCAATGAATTAAGTAAGAAAATAATGAAGAACGAGCTTCTATTTATGTGGAAACGGAATGCATAAGAATTAATCCATGAACTATCCGTCATTTGATTTACTTTTAATCTGACGGTATCATATTTAAGAAAAATCTTTAAATAAAATATAATATATTCTATTTATAAAAAACATTTTACTATGCAAACACTATGCAATACTATGCAAAACACTATCTCAAAAACACTATGCAAAACACTACAAACACTACGCATAATAAAATATAATATATTCTATTTATAGAATAACTTTAATAAAGTATTCTATTTTATATAAAAGATGTTTCGCTTTATTACGTTAATACTTAATAAAACAAAACGCCATTATCGCTATAATAATTCATATTATTAATCGGTTAAACAATAATGGAATCAAACCGAGTGACTTCTCACATAAGATCAATAATCAATACCGCAGCTTACTATGCAACCACGACATCGAATTTTTACTACCAGTAGTAGTCAAACAAAGATTAACCAGAAACTTCCGCCGTTATTTCAATAAATATTTTTGTCGCTTTTCAATCCGACAAATAATTTCATTCTATCCACCATGATTGAGCCAATCGAATATATTCCCCGCTAAACGAATATTCCCGACCAATCTAATATAATAATAAACCACTTGCATACTTTGCAAAATTTATAAATACTACCTACACTATAATATTATCTCAAATTCACACCATAATATTAAAAAATTATTTCAAATTTTAAATCTTTATTAATAAAATGGGATCTCATAATCTCCCTCCTTATGGAACAGCCTCGAAATTAAGTGCAACGCACTGTATGATAAAGAGATGAGGATACCTTGAATACCTTTATCGTTCAATCATCCCCGCATCTGTGCCAAGGATATTCATTAAGATCACGACCACAAATTATCCATGCACTACACTACCAAGATAATTGTGTTTTTCATTTACTGCTATGATTATCTACCGAATAATCCGTGGTCATAATCATACCAAGTTCATCTATGCACTACAAAAGCCGGATTTACTTTCAACATAATATAAACACGAGGATAATGATATAAAGAATCAATCAAACGAATGAGATAAAGATAAATATTAAACATTTATAATATAATTTATCCAGATTCAAGAATATCCCATGTTATCAATCATTTAATAATCTCATAATCTAATAACATTAATATTATAACAATATTTTAATCACTTTAAATTTATAAACAATTTATCTTAATTGTTTACACTTTACCATATAATGCATTTAATCATTCAAAAATGTCATACTCATAAGATATCATCACCAATTATCAAATCCCTCATCAAAAATATGCATATACTCTATATAATTCTCTAGCCATAAAATCCTATTTTCAACTTTGTTACTTCCACATAACATATTTAACTCATATGTTCAGTAACTAAACTATTTTCATGAAAAATACTAATGAAAATATATTTTTCTCGAATTTTAAAATTTATTTACTATTTTTTAAAAATCAATTTCCACTAATTGCTTAAGAAATTAGCTACCTCAAGTTTAACTCCAAAAATTCCCAAATCTTATGGACCTTACACATTTAACATGAGCTTCCGAGCTTTAAATTTCATGGTCACCTGAATAGAACTCGATTATAGCGAACCTCATTTTAAAACCTAAATATTGAAATAGTCATAACTTGCTCATTTTAAGCAGAATGAGCTCATTTTTGGACAGGAGGTACTTTATACCATATACTTTCATGTCCCAAAAGGCCAGAATTTTTCTCATAATTTAAGTGGCCGAAACAGCCTCTCTAAAATCATGGTAGAAGCTTTTTTCTGGTTTTGCAGCTTTGCACTCCTTTGCTAAAATCAGTCCACACAAAAATCTACAACACCTTTTCCAGTAATTCCACTTGGATTAGTTAGGTAACTCATAGATCTAACTCTAGGACTTGACCACATCAAAAAAATTCAAAATATAATAGGAGATATAGTCAATTTAATTTCATGTTTACGTTTTCACTAAATCGATTTTCAACTCTTTGTGATTTCTAAGAAACTCTTCAAGAATACGTCAAGAAATTTATTAATGATAGAAATATCATTCAAAAATTACTCTTTATCCAAGACTTGGATGATGCGTCACATTGATACCAACTGTGACTTCATCCCTTAACTAGACAAGCACCTCACAATGATACCTATAAACTTGCCATCTTTATTCACGAATAATAAGTAAAGTCCGGCTTTGGTGCTTTGGTTACTTTGAATCAGATAACAGTTACATGAATATAAAAGCTAACAACCTTATACGAAAAGCAAGATGATTAGCTAACCAATTGATTCACATCAAAGGCAAGTAAAAATCACATCAAAGGCAAGTATTTTCAAAAAGATAAAATAGATCATCGGTAACGTGAAAATGTTTTCTTTCAAATTTTAAAAAATCTCTCTTTAATATCTTACACCACTAAAGCGTGATTTTGTCCTGAGAGCATCACATATTAAAACTCCAATTTTGAATTGTTCTTATCCCTTTGTTCCATTATTTGCTTTTCTTCAATTCTTTCTCACGATTTTGTAATTTAAGTTTTGACTACGAATTTCTTCTTGAACCACCCTCCTCGGTTCCTCTTCTTCCTCTTCTTCCTCTTCTTCCTCATTTTCGTTTGCTACCCTCTGCTGACTAGCTAAAAATTGATTCTTTCTTCTTCACTACAAATTGACAACTCCAAAAATAAACCCCCTCATCTTTGAAGCTCTTCTAGATTTATACTCTTCAAGAATTATTTAATCGAATCGATCTCTCCAATCTCGAGTTATAATAAAGAATGACAAGGTAGAGCGCTTAATGTGACATATAAAAATAGAATTATTTATCGACATCGAGTCTCTCGAATTCTTTATTACAGACTCGTCTGCTAATGTGACATGTCATAATCACTTTAATGTCTTGGGCAAGTTGAATACTTTATTATCTCCTTGATTTCTCGATCGAGAGGTTGTCCTTTGCATCGATGCTCTTCAATAAGCTTTTATCAATACCTTTTTTTATTGATTGCCATTATTTCTCCTATCGCTTGAGTGTTCAAACTTGATTGATATAACGATTAACTTTAGGTTTGGTTACTTTGAATTGTGATAATCTTAACGACCCAAGATTTAAAAATAGTAGCGAGAACGTAAGGCTCTTGAGGACTGATCGTAGTGTCTTGTTGAGTGCTTCTCCATTTCATCTATTTTGGCTTTATTGATCGGACGCCTTTTTCTGCTAATTATCAACGCTATTGTGCAATTTTTACCCATGCATTGGTAGAGTTAACACTACGATCTTGAAGAGTATTGATTAGATCTTCAATGTAGAACACCACTTCCTTCTATATTGCGCGATACAAAAGTTATTCCAATGTAATAATAAGCAATGGAATAACATAAGGATTTCACCAAGTATAGGGTATGCAATACTTGTACATTTTACTTTATTTGTTCTCGAGACCTGATGGCTTAATTCCTTGCTCTGGTCCCCTTTTGAATATCAAGACACTTCATATTTGTGGCGCAAAATTTATAAATACATCCAAATTTAAATCTTTACTTGCTTTCTCTTTTATCCGACATCAGTAAGTTCACCGTTTCACCTACTCGTCGAGTTGTCACTTAATGTCTTGGGCAAGTTGAATACTTTATTATCTTTTCGATCGAGGTCTCCCGCTGAGTTGTCATTTCTCTCTCTCCTTCACTTATCATCATTGAACTGACCCTGCACTTAATCACTTTAGCTCTGCTCTTTAGAGGCTGACCAGTATCTTGGTTCACCTTCCATCAATTCTTTCTTTGTTTAGAAAACACTACGATCTTGGTTGCTTCCAAGATCGTTGTCTTCTATTCACTTGATAGCTACTGCCTTTGCTGACTTTACTTAGTCAGCTTCTGAAGTCATCTTTGGATCTCCTCGTGGGAGACTTTATCACGAATGGCCTTACAACTAAATCTTGATGCTGATTGGGTTAGTGTTTAGATCTTCTGCTAGCCTGCATGCCATTCGCTGAGTGCTCTCTGGTTCCCTTAAGGTGGAATGCATCATTGCATTGCCAACCAGAGGCTTCAATCCTTTGGATATTCTGGGAGTGCTCATTTATTGAGAACCGTATATGCTCTACGATTTTTCCTTGGCATTATGAGCACTTCTGTTGAGGTCGTAGTTCTGCACTCTACGATTCAGCTTCGACTGTGCAGACACTACGATCCCGAGATCAGATCTTGACACTCTATGATTTTCTGCCTTATGCATGTTGTCTTCATCTGATCTTACTCGACTACGATCTCTGCATGTAATCAATGGACTCTACTAACACAGAGTGTAGTCTACAATCCTTGACATAGCTTCGGCATCAGTAGACTTTACGGCTCCGAGTGTAGTCTACGTTTCTGACTTGACTTCGGCAGATGACCAGTCGGCTCGTAGGCAGGCTGTCTCTAAGATTCTGAACATGACTTCCTCAGCACAATACGATCCTGAGGAAGCTTTACTCGACACACTACGATCCTTCTTCGTTTCCCCAGGAAGTCTACGAACTCCGAGATCTACTATCTTGCATACTCCTATTCTGCCTCGATAGCTCTCAAGTCAACCTTGACTCTCTTGGCAGACTACAACCTCTGGTGCAGTGCTCGACGATCAGACAAGACTATCTATTACATCATATGATCAACCTAACAAGCTTGATCTTTCTATATTTATAGTCCTTGTACATCATTTCTTTTTAAGGACTTTACAAAAATGTTTTGCTTATGTAGGATCAACATACCATATTTGATCAGTTCATTCTAAGTCCTTGTACATATATTTCTATTATCTATCAAAGGACTTTACAACTTTTCTTAATGCAAGCATACTTGCATATTCATTCATATATATCATAATCAAATCACATATTAAATAGGAATATCATTCACATGTTTATTCTTGACAATCTCCCCTATTTGATTATGACAAAAATAATAAGTTCATATGCATGTTATGAATGAATCTTATATACAGTGAGTAGCTGTATTTCTAAAACAGATAATTATGAATGTCATTTATATTGATATGGCAATTAATATATTAAGACATTCTACATCCTGGATCAAGAACATACCTAACTAGTTAGAGATGTACCTCTTTGGCTCCTTGTATGTTTCCAGGATGCTTGTTGATCAGCTACTCATCTGATTGCTCTTCTTGCCCTCGCTCCCCATGAGATGATGACCTTCTGTCTTTGTTTGGCTCCCCTTCAGCTTCTTTCTGATCATGCTCCCCCTCAGACTCTGCGATCATGCGATCATCATCTTTTGGCTCCCCCTCAGATGATGATACTCTTTCTGTAGTTGATGTCTTCTTCTTTAATTTCTTTTCTTCTATCCCTCTGCTCTTCTTTGAGTGCCTCTTGCTCTTCCTCTTTCTATGCCTCTTTGTCTCCCCCTTTTTGTCACTAATCATTTGAGAGAGCTGCTCCATGTTGGACATAAGCTGCTTCATCAGGTAGGAGGAGTTGGCAACTTCAAACTTGAGTTCCTGCTGACATAGCTCATGTTGCACTGAGAAAGACTTCTTTAGGTCGTCAATCTTGTCAGATAGGGCTTGAATCTGCTCTTCATTTGCCTTCTGAACTCATAGAGCTTCAGCCTTTTGATCTTGTATGGCCTTCTGATAAATGTTATCTCTCTCTTGGAGTTTGAGAGATACATCAACCATAGTAGCTTGAAGCTTGTGCTAGAAGGAATTATCTCCTACTACTGTCAACTTTTGTGATTCTCCAGTGAGCAGAGATATTTTCTCGCTTAGATCATCAGAACTCTTCTATAGTTCCTACTCCAAAGTAGTTTGATCCTTTTTTTGGGCAGCAGCTGGTTGAGCATCAGTTTGGACTCTACGATTTTCATCCTTAGACAGATTTTCAAAAGTCTTGAGAATCTGAATAATCGTTGAGTTCCAATCACTGGTTGAGTGTAACATTCAAGAATTTTAAAGTGTAATGTTAAATATTTATTAATTTATATAAGTATTTAATGGATATGTTTATTTGTTGAATAAATAATTGTTCAATTTGAGTTGATGTGGTTTAGTTAATTATTTGATGAATAAATAATTAAATATTAAATATTTATTTATAATATTAAATATTTATTGAATTATATAAGTATTTAATAGCAATTTGAGTTGATGTGATTTAGTTAATTATTTGTTGAATAAATAATTAAGGAACTAAGAAAATTAATTGTTATGAGATTATATACCAATTTAATTTAATAAGTAAGCTAGAGAGCTTATAGTGATTTAAATAAATTATAATATTTTAAATGGGAATTGTACTTTTTAAAATATTAGTTGGTCTAATAAAATTACAATTATAAAAGAAATTATAGTTATGTGATATTAAATTATGTGCTAAAGTAATTTAATAGATTAGTATTCTAATTGATTAAATTAATTATTTAATTTAATAGAAGTGTGACAAATAATCTTGCTATAAATGAGTTATGAAAATAAATTAAAAGAGTTTAATTTAGTTTTTGCCAAACATGTCTTATTGCATAATAAGTCTTTAATCTAATGATGTTTTAGCAAACAAGGTATAATGATTTAATCCATTTGTTTTAATTAGGTTTACCAAACAAGGTATAAGGATTAAATGGTTATTTTATTAAGCTTAGCCAAACAAGCCTTATGACTTTTGATTTTCAAAATAATATAACTGATGTCAATTAAGTTAGAGTTATATTATATATTTAATATATACATTATATCCATATACGTTATATTTTTATTACATAAACTAGAGTTGGAAGAAGAGAGAAGAAGAAGAAGAACACAAAGAAAATTTTGAGAAAACTCTAGAGAGAAAGTGAGTGATTCTAACAGGTTTTTGAGAAAGGAATTAGAGAGAAGAAGCTTGAGAATAACCATCATCTTCTTAATCAAAGGTAGGAGCTTAATCTTTTCTTTAAAAAGTTAGTTTTCTTCTTCTTCCAAAAAATTCTCTGTGAAAATTTTATAAAAGATAAATTGTTGTTATGTATATAGTTTTGTATGATTATTGATTATAAGGTCATTTCATGAGTTTATGCATGATTATAGAAAAATTAATTCATGTATGTATGTGTTTTGTGAAGAAAATGTATTATAGAGTGTTCATATGAAAAATATATGAGTATGACTTAATTTAAAATAGAAATTAAGGTTTAATTAGTTGTTAGATTGATAAATTGATTATGGAAATTGATAGAGTATGTATAATCATAACTATGATGTTTTGAAATTTTTGTTTTGATTGAAAAACAAAATAACAGTGTTGATTTTCAGTAAAAATATCAACAATGGAGTTTTTGCCAAAAACATTGAATTTGGGTGTTGTAACTTTGATGTTTATGTTATTTTATGAGTAGAAGCATGTTAGAAGTCTTCACAATATGTTTATATGAAGTCTATATGTGTATTACATGTTAATCAGTCTATTAGATTCTAGCTTTTAGGCCAATTTGGCTTTTGTTCATACTATTGCCGAGCTTGGTAGCTTTGATTTCGAGTCAGCACATAAATGGCGCCCAAAGAAGATAAATCTCACGCAATTTACTTAACCAATGGCTTTGTGACGGAGCCAGCAGGTTAACTCTCAATATGCCCAAATACGAACCACAAATGTAAATCGTGGTGCCGCATGATCTTGAAGTTAACGATGAGATCTGACAGTTTTGTTTAAGTATACAAATATTGAAAATAAATGTTATGTGTTAATAATATGAATGTTAAATGATGATGTTAGTAGTATTAAACTATGAATGATCATTTTATCAAGAGTTAATTAGTATTAACGTAGTTGATTATGTGAATTGGTAATTTAACCTACATGATGTATACATTTTGTTTATATAGATATAAAATGTTGGTAATGACTAATTATGTCATGATGACATATGTATAGGGTATTGATTCAAGTTGTAAGGTTTAGCTTGTGCTAAAGGAAAGTTTCCTAACTCTAAAACTTTGTTGGACAAGTTTAATTTCGTTGAGCACATTATTATTTTTAATTCCATTTCAATTATACAAGTTGCTACCTCTACACTTTCGTGGAGTTAGATTGTTTATTATTGATAAAGCTCTTGTATCTAGTGGTTCATGAGGATGCAAGTATTCTACATTTTTCATCTTATTATTGAACAAGTTCTTTAATATGTAACTTGTTAGTTAGCAAGCGAGTCACTGTATTCTAGTGATGAGCAACTTTGTCATTCAATTTACTATTCATGATGCGTGTTTAGTACCCAATCCTCAATAACCTTGAATGTTATGATTATTCCATGCTTATGTGATTAGATTTCTCCTAAAGCATGATGTTAATTTACAAATATCAATTCAGTTATGATTATTCCGTAGTTTATTACCGTTGAATTCTAAATTACCCTATAATGTATGCAAACCAAACTTACTGTGGTGTGGACTTGTATTCTAAATACTGAGATGAACAACTCTTTTAATAGAGGTTTACGCTTAGCGTTAAAATGGTTGTGCACAATACATTGTACGAAGGGTTGATCCCCCTAAGTATGTGGAGTCCTTATAGTCTTATTACTGTTAAAGTTAAAGTTGAAAGATTACTTATAACTGTGGACATGATTCGTGGTCATTAGACCCTCAATGAATGTTATAATTTTTAGAAAGTTAATAGAATACATTGTACAGTTCTATTGAGCCTAATATTGGCAATTGATGTAAAAGTTTAAAGATTTATTTATTGTTATTTCAAGTGGGCCTTGTTTGCTCACTCTTGCCTGTAAAATTTCTTACAGGTAAAGTTGAAACTGATGACGTACCTAGCACCAGTAAGGGAAAAGGAAAGATGAACAAGTACGGAAGACTTGTAATAGATTTGATAGTTTTATTATCAGACTTTGGTTTAAAGATTGTAATGAAGTTTATTTAATTTCCGCATTTGAATGATTGTTGTTAAAGGTTAGATAACCTGGGAGATTTTTATTTGAGTTTAATTCTGTATGGGCAGGTTTTTATTATTCAATTTTATTATAATTCGGTAGTTATAAATGAATGTTTTGTTTAAGTGAACACCAAATCTTTAAGAAATAAAGTACCAGGATTTGGGGCTGTCACAAGTTGGTATCAAAGCTTTAGGTTATGAACCTTAGGTGGGGGAAAAGCCTTAAGAAGTAACCATTGTAAAGATAGTGGAGATAACTCTTATCGAGTTTTAAGAAAGAAGTAATAAAACACTTATGTGCTTATGTGTTTATAGTTTATGTACTCGTGAGTGTCGAGTAGTAATGATTAATAATTAAAACTTTAAAACTTTGTTGTCAAGATGACTAATGTTGGAGAATCCAGCCAGGCTAGGGAGGAGGGACCTCAAATGCCTATTGAGGAGGAGCCTCGCGATATTCAGGTAGTTTGGGAGCAACTACTGCCACCGGAGTCAACCTCGTTGGTAACAGTAGTGGAAGATGAGGATGATGGTGTGGAGATAGACGAGGAGGATCCCGTTGAGTTACCACAGTCGGATGAGGATGACGAGGATGAGGAGGAAAGGATTCCACTTAACTCGATTGCAAGTCGTATATACGATGAGGTGCATGACCGTAATGTAGAACTTCAGGATACAGTTGAGGAGTTGCAGGAGATAGTAGCTGAACAACAAACTGCAATGACACAAAAAGACGGCGAGATCCAGGATCGTGAGGAACGACTGACAAACGCCGAGGAGAAACTAATACAGACTAAAGGAGAGAAAGAACAATTGATCGAGATGGTTGCTGAACTGAAGAACAAGCTGAGAGAAGAAGCTGCTTAGAGGGAAAGAGCTGAAGATGCATACGAGGAAGCTTATCAACGAACTGGAAGAGCAGTAAGGAACTCACAGGCGAAAAGGATGAAGATTGAAGAGATGGATAAAGTATTTGACACCGCAATTAATCGAGCTCAAGATCATATGTATTAGATCGCATGATAATGTTTCGAGTCATGGAGGAAGAACGTAATAGGGCTAAGAAGTATCTTAATAGATCATCATAGAAAATGTGCCTGTAAAGCACGTAATAAGTATTAAATAATGTGTAAATCTCTAGTGTTAAGTAACCATGGGATATGATAATAATGATGTTGTCCTGTAACTTTTGTAGTTCAGGAAAGGAATGTAAATAGTAGTGATGCTATTGTTTTTATGTTTTTCGAAGTAATAATGAATAAATAAAAGTTATTATTTTATTCAAAGTGTTATGTGTTATGTGGTTATTTCTTTTATGGAGGCAAGTTAATTAGAAATACTTAAAGAAGTTGAGTAATAGTCTAATAGATTTTTTGTTTTAACAGAAAATGCCTCCCAGACGTGAACCACCTCGACAGAGAAACAATGAGAGAACTACCAATAACGACATGTCGTTGGCGGTAACCCCTGTTCAACAACTAGTGACACTACTGACAGGAGCGTTGCAGAATCAACCACAAAACCATGGTACAACGTTTAAGGATTTCATGGCAGTTGGACCACCTGAATTCCGTGGGTCCATGAATCCAGTCGAAGCACAAACTTAGATTATGGAGATAGAAAAGGTATTCGATGTCTCTAGGGTAGGGGATGATCAGAAGACTGCTTTTGCAACATTCATGTTGAAAGTAGAAGCCAGTTATTGGTGGCAGGCCAATAAAACTCGTGAAGGGCCAGGAGTGATGACCTGGGATAGGTTCAAGGAGTTGTTCTTCGAGACCTATTTTTTGGAGAGTTCGAAGAGTCAGCTGGAAGTACAGTTTCTGGAACTAAAGCAAGGAACGATGACGGTATCTGAGTATGCCGCGAAGTTCAACGAATTAGCTAGGTTTGCACCATATCGAATCAAAGCCTGAGACGGCGTGTAAGGCGAAGAGATTTGAACAGGGGATGAAGCCACGTCAGACAATGAGGGTATCCTGCTCCATTGAAGACATTTGCAGCGGTGATGGAAAAAGCATTACTCGCTGAAGGTGGAGGCGAGGTAGTGACAAAGTTCAATCAGGAACAAAAGAAGAAGAAGAATGAGAATGAGACTAAGAATGGGAGTGGTAGCGGTGGAAACAACAATAACAACAACAACAACAACAACAACAACAACAACAACAACAACAACAACAACAACAACAACAACAACAACAACTTGAAAAGGAAGTGGAATGGGAACGTGGGTGCTGGACACCAGCAGGGTAACCAGCAAAACAAAAAGTTTAAAGCATGTGCTACATGCAGGAAATTTCACAAGGGTGCGTGCTTAATGGGGAAACGGGTATGCTTCAATTGTGGCCAGGAGGGTCACATCGCCCCAAGTTGCACTCAACCAAAGAAGAATGCGTGCTTCACGTGCGGATCCAAGGATCACTTTGATCGTGAATGTCCTAAGAAGAAGGACGGAGTGACAACCAGAAGCAATGGAGGTAACAATGGAGGCACATGGGCTATTGCAGGACCTGCAGCATCAAAAAAACCCACAGCCAGAACCTTCAACATGACTGTGCAAGATGCTGTGCAATCAAAAGATGTGGTGTCGGGTATTATCCCAATCAATGATATAAATGCTTATGTATTATTCGATTCGGGTGCTACTTGTTCGTTTATATCTGATTAATTTGCTAAGAGGTTAGAATTGCCTAGAGAAGAACTGAATTTTCCTTTGAACATAGAAATTGCGAATAAGGAAGTAATCCCTGTTATATTCGTATACAAGAATGTAAGGGTGAACATTAAGGAAAATATCTTGTTGGTAGATTTGATTCCGATTAGACTCGGGAATTTGATGTAATTTTGGGGATGGATTGGTACATTCAAATATGGAGCGATGTCGATTGTCACGAGAAGTGTGTAAACCTTATGACTCAGTTAAAGGTAGTATTTTATGGTAGCAAGTCGCTTTAGACAAATGAAATGTCGTGACGACTATGCGAAGCAAGAAATTGTTGAGTCAAGGTTGTGTGGGCTATTTAGCTTACATAGTCGATACTCAGAAGAAGGGTGTAAAACTAGAAGAAATACCAGTAGTGAGGGAATTCGAAGATGTGTTTCCAGAGGATTTGCCAGGACTTCCGCCTGACAGAGAAATAGAGTTCGTGATCGACTTGGCACCGGGAACAACACCGATATCGAAGGCCCCGTACAGAATGGCTCGGGTAGAAATGAAGGAACTGATGGTAGAATTGAAAGTGCTGCTAGACAAGAAATATATTCAACCTAACGTATCACCGTGGGGAGCGCCAGTATTATTCGTGAAGAAGAAGGACGGATCAATGCGTCTTTGTATTGATTATAGGGAGTTAAACAAGGTCACTATTAAGAATAGGTATCCGTTGCCTAGAATAGATGACTTGTTTGATCAGCTAAAGGGTGCTAAATATTTCTCGAAAATTGATTTGAGAAGTTGGTATCACCAATTGAAGGTAAGAAAGGAGGATATACCTACAACGACATTCAGAACTCGGTACAGACATTACGAGTTTTTGGTGATGTCTTTTGGTTTAACTAATGACCCTGGTGCATTCATGGATTTGATGAACAGGGTGTTCAAACCATTCTTAGACAAGTTTGTAGTGGTATTTATTGATGACATTCTGGTGTATTCCAAACCTCAAGAAGAACAAGTGGAACATTTACGTTTGACATTGGAAACACTAAGGAAGGAAAAGTTTTACGCGAAATTCTCTAAGTGCGAATTTTGGCTCGACCGTGTATAATTTTTGGGTCATGTTATTGACAAAGATGGGATTTCTGTGGATCCGTCAAAAGTGAAAGCTGTGATCAATTGGGAACAACCAAGAACACCATCAGAAGTGAGGAGTTTCTTAGGACTTGCCGGTTATTATAGAAGATTCATTTAAGATTTTTCTAAGATAGCCACTCCGCTAACAAATTTGACAAGGAACGCTGTTAAATTCGTTTGGACGGAGAAATGTGAAGAGAGTTTCCATGATTTGAAGAAGAAGTTAAGTATGGCACCTGTGTTGACATTACCAGATAATACATGAAATTTTTTGGTGTATAGTGATGCCTCACAAAAAGGGTTGGGTTGTGTTCTTATGCAGAACGACAAAGTTATTGTGTATGCATCAAGTCAACTGAAGGATTATGAGAAAAGGTATCCGACTCATAATTTGGAATTGGCTACAGTTGTATTTGCTCTGAAGATATGGAAACACTATCTTTATGGAGAGAAATGTGAAATCTACACAGACCACAAAAGTCTGAAGTATATTTTCACTTAGAAGGATTTGAACATGCGTCAGAGAAGGTGGATGGAATTGATAAAAGATTACGATTGTGAGATCTTTTATCATCCGGGCAAAGCGAATGTGGTTGCAGATGCTTTAAGTAGGAAAGGTCGGGAAAAGTTAATGCTGATAACAACTCAAGAGGAGCTCATGTCAGCAATGACAAAACTGGAGTTGGAAATCAAATTTATAAAAGAATCTTAAGAACAGCTTTAGTGGACAAAGTGAAGAATGCTCAACTACAAGATGAAGAGCGTAGGAAAATCAAAGAGAATCTGATTGAAGGTGGTGATGTAAAATACAAGGTCGATACCGAAGGATTACTATGGTTCAAGGGAAGAATTTGGGTTCCAGCAGTGCTAGAACTGAAAGACGAAATCTTGACCGAAGCACACAACACAAGATATTCGATTCATCCAGGAAGCACGAAAATGTATTAAGATTTGCGCCGACATTTTTGTTGGCCAAACATGAAAAGGGAAGTTGTTGAATGCATAGCGAAATGCTTGACATGTCAAAGAGTAAAGTCGAACATCAAAGACCCAGTGGGTTACTTCAACCGTTGGAAATACCAGAATGGAAGTGGGAACACATCACGATGGATTTTGTGGTGGGTTTTCCAACTACGCAGAGAGGATGCGATACAATTTTGGTGATAGTGGACAGACTGACGAAACCAGCGCACTTTCTACCAATAAAGTTTAGATTCAATCTTGATCAGTTGGCAAGATTGTACATTAAAGAGATCGTTTTGAGGCATGGAGTGCTAGTATTAATTGTGTCCGATAGAGATCCGCGATTCACGTCGAATTTTTGGAAGAGACTACAAGAATGCATGGGGACACAGTTGCGAATGAGTACGGCTTATCATCCACAAACAAATGGCCAAAGCGAACGAACAATTCAGACATTGGAAGATATGCTGAGAGCATGCGTCATGGATTTTAAAGGTAGCTGGGAAGAACAATTACCGTTGGTGGAATTTTCTTAAAACAACAGTTATCACGTGAGCATCGGCATGCCACCTTACGAGGCATTATACGGAAGAAAGTGCAGAACTCCACTGTGCTGGGATGAAGTCGGGGAACGCTAACTGTTAGGACCAGAACTGGTGCAATAAAATGCTGTCGTTGTCGACGTTGTCAAACTCATCAGGACAAGATTAGTAGCAGCCCAAGATAGACAGAAAAAGTATGCTGATCAACACAGACAAGATCGTGCATTCGACGTATGAACTTTTGTATTCCTAAAAGTTTCTCCCTGGAAGGGGAAAATTCGTTTCGGTAAAAAGGGAAAGTTAAGCCCGAGGTTTATTGGACCCTTTGAAGTGCTACGAAGAGTGGGAGAAGTGGCTTACGAGGTAGCTCTACCTCCAGAGTTGGAAAACATTCATAATGTTTTTTTCATATTTCGGTGTTACGACCATATAAACCCGACTACAAACATGTGATCGAGTATGAACCGTTGCAGTTCGAGAAAGATTTGTCTTATGAAGAGGTTCCTATCTAGATAGTCGACAGGAAAGAACAAGTGCTCAGGAATAAAGTGATACCTTCTATGAAGGTGATATGGAGGAACCACAATGCTAAAGAAGCTTACGTGGGAACTCGAAGAGAAAATGTAGAAAGAATACCCTGAGTTATTTGTTTAATCTTTGTCTTCAATTTTGGGGACAGAATCTTTTTAAGTAGGGAAGAATGTAACGAATGATTTGTTTGAGTTGTGATTCTGAGGACAGAATCCTTGTAAGGAGGGAATGATGTAACATTCAAGAATTTTAAAGTGTAATGTTAAATATTTATTAATTTATATAAGTATTTAATGGATATGTTTATTTGTTGAATAAATAATTGTTCAATTTGAGTTGATGTGGTTTAGTTAATTATTTGTTGAATAAATAATTAAATATTAAATATTAAATATTTATTTATAATATTAAATATTTATTGAATTATATAAGTATTTAATGGCAATTTGAGTTGATGTGATTTAGTTAATTAATTGTTAAATAAATAATTAAGGAACTAAGAAAATTAATTGTTATGAGATTATATACCAATTTAATTTAATAAGTAAGCTAGAGAGCTTATAGTGATTTAAATAAATTATAATATTTTAAATGGGAATTGTAATTTAAAATATTAGTTGGTCGAATAAAATTATAATTATAAAAGAAATTATAGTTATGTGATATTAAATTATGTGCTAAAGTAATTTAATAGATTAGTATTTGAATTGATTAAATTGATTATTTAATTTAATAGAAGTGTGACAAATAACTTTGCTATAAAGGAGTTATGAAAATAAATTAAAAGAGTTTAATTTAGTTTTTGCCAAACATGTCTTACTGCATAATAAGTCTTTAATCTAATGATGTTTTAGCAAACAAGGTATAAGGATTTAATCCATTTGTTTTAATTAGGTTTACCAAACAAGGTGTATGGATTAAAGGGTTATTTTATTAAGCTTAGCCAAACAAGCCTTATGACTTTTGATTTTCAAAATAATATAACTGATGTCAGTTAAGTTAGAGTTATATTATATATTTAATATATACATTATATCCATATATGTTATATTTTTATTACGTAAACTAAAGTTGGGAGAAGAGAGAGAAGAAGAAGAAGAAGAAGAAGAAGAAGAACACAGTGAAAATTTTGAGAAACCTCTAGAGAGAAAGTGAGTGATTCGGACAGGTTTTTGAGAAAGGAATTGGAGAGAAGAAGCTTGAGAATAACCATCATCTTCTTAATCAAAGGTAGGAGCTTAATCTTTTCTTTAAAAAGTTTGTTTTCTTCTTCTTCCAAAAAGTTCTCTATGAAAATTTTATAAAAGATAAATTGTTGTTATGTATATAGTTTTGTATGATTATTGATTATAAGGTTATTACATGAGTTTATGCATGATTATAGAAAAATTAATTCATGTATGTATGTGTTTTGTGAAGAAAATGTATTATAGAGTATTCATATGAAAAATATATGAGTATGGCTTAATTTAAAATAGAAATTAAGGTTTAATTAGTTGTTAGATTGATAAATTGATTATGGAAATTGATAGAGTATGTATAATCATAATTATGATGTTTTGAAATTTTTGTTTTGATTGAAAAACAAAATAACAGTGTTGATTTTCAGTAAAAATGTCAACAATGGAGTTTTTGCCAAAAACATTGAATTTGGGTGTTGTAACTTTGATGTTTATGTTATTTTATGAGTAGAAACATGTTAGAAGTCTTCACAATATGTTTATATGAAGTCTATATGTGTATTACATGTTAATCAGTCTATTAATTTCGAGCTTTTAGGCTAATTTGGCTTTTGTTCATACTATTGTCGAGCTTGGTCGCCGAATTACAGAGTCCTAGCGCCATGCGACCAAAGATACAAATCTCATCATGTCATTGCTTGCTGGCGTCATAGTCATTGGCGCCACGCCACAGAAGCGCCAACCAATGGCCTATGACATGACCTCGAAGTATTAATATTCTTGACTCGTCAATAAGAATGACGAACCACATGTGTAAATCGTGGTGCCGCATGACCATGAAGTTAGCGATAGAGAGTTCGATAGTTTTCTTTAAGTATACAAATTTTGAAAATAAATGTTATGTGTTAATAATATGAATGTTAAATGATGATTTCAGTAGTATTAAACTATGAATGAGCATATTATCAAGAGTTAATTAGTATTAACGTAGTTGATTATGTGAATTAGTAATTTAACCTACATGATGTATACATTTTATTTATATAGATATAAAATGTTGGTAATGACTAATTATGTCATAATGACATATGTATAGGTTATTGATTCAAGTTGTAAGGTTTAGCTTGTGCTAAAGGAAAGTTTTCTAACTCTAAAGCTTTGTTGGACAAGTTTAATTTCGTTGAGCACATTATTGTTTTTAATTCCATTTCAATTATAGAAGTTGCTACCTCTACACTTTCGTGGAGTTAGATTGTTTATTATTGATAAAGCTCTTGTATCTAGTGGTTCATGAGGATGCAAGTATTCTACATTTTTCATCTTATTATTGAACAAGTTCTTTAATATGTAACTTGTTAGTTAGCAAGCGAGTTACTGTATTCTAGTGATGAGCAAATTTGTCATTCAATTTACTATTCATGATGCGTGTTTAGTACTCAATCCTCAATAACCTTGAATGTTATGATTATTCCGTGCTTATGCTATTAGATTTCTCCTAAAGCATGATGTTAATTTATAAATATCAATTCAGTTATGATTATTCCATAACATACAGTTATTTTTTTTGTAATCAACTAATCCTTAGTTGATTACCGTTGAATTCTAAATTACCCTGTAATGAATCCAAACCAAACTTACTTTGGTGCGAACTTGTATTCTAAATACTGAGATGAACAACTCTTTTAATAGAGGTTTACGCTTAGCGTTAAAATCGTTGTGCACAATACATTGTACGAAGGGTTGATCCCCCTAAGTACGTGGAGTCCTTATAGTCTTATGACTGTTAAAGTTAAAGTTGAAAGATTTTTATTTAAGTTTAATCCTGAATAGGCAGGTTTTTATTATTCAATTTTATTATAATTGGGTAGTTATAAATGAATGTTTTGATTAAGTTAACACCAAATCTTGAGGAAATTAAGTATCAGGATTTAGGGGTGTCACATTGAGGATGAGGGAATGTCTGATAGTAGTGCTGGAGCATAATGTGGCTTTTGGTTTTGGGCTTGAATATCATCAGCAGTAGAGTGAACAGACTCTACGATCAGCTCCTTGGTCATGACTCTTCGTCCTGAAGAACCCACTCTACGAACATAGGGGATATAGAGATTTTCAACATGGCGATAGACTTTAAAGTAGGGCTGGTCTTTGATCAGTTTGGTGGAAAACTTCTTTACTCTCGGAAAGTTCTGAGCCACCAGTTCCATGCTTGGAAAGTGAGAGTAGCACCAGCTGAGGTAGCTTCTATCTCCTACAGTATGAGCCTTTAGCAATGGCATCCACTAGAAGAACCATCTTATTAGGAGATCATTTGGATTGTAGAGGATGGTTAAGCAGTCTAGCTCCATGTTGTTCCAGTTCTTAGCTAAGTCAAAAGTAGTCATTCTTACTACTTTGAGCTGCTCCTCTCCATAGTTTACCCATCTTTCAGGTGGAGTCTCTGGTGGTTCATTAGGGACCTCTACCATTATTCTCCTAGTGAATCTTGATGGAGATAGAGTAGGATAGAGTTCTGGTTCTTCTGATTCCTGATCTCCAGAATTAGAATCATTCTCCATTTCTTCTCTCTTGGAGCCAAAACTGTTTTGATCATTTTCACCAGAGAATCCTTCTTGCTGTATTTCATTCCCAGATCATTCTTCAGCAAGGTTTTCTTTAGATTCATCTTCTTCATTGCTTGTTCCATCTTTAGCACTTTTTCCCTGGGATACAGACTCATCATCACTCAATTCAATGATGGCATTTGATTGACCACTGCCCCTTTTGGAGGCAAACTTAGCTTGCAGTCTGTAGCTTTTCCTTCTTCTTGGAGATTCAGGTTTGGGAGGGTTAGACTCTTCAGACTCTGACTCCTCTGGTTCAACAGACAGACTTCTTTGTGGTTCAGCACTGGCAGGGGCAGATCCTTCTTCTTTGGAATCATCACCTTCTGAGTCATCATGGGGGCTTTCTTGATTTGAGGGGGCATTTTCTTCTTCTCTTGAATCATCATTATCTGACCCATTATCTAGGCTTGTTGGGACAGTTGCAGTTGGGAATGCAATTAGATCATTTCAAACTTCTTCTTCATCATCAGAGTGACTGCTCTGAGATGTAGCCACAGGGCTTGAGCATTCCTCTTCATCAGCAGATGCTGCAATTTCTCTCATCACATTAGCTTCACCTTAATTGCTGGACTCTACTTTGACATATGTCTCTTTTCCTTCTGCTGAATGTACTTCCTTTTCTTCAACAGATGTACTATTTTGGGAAGCTGAGGCTGGCTTGTCTTCCACCTTAGCTTTCTTGCTGACTGGCCCTTGAAGCAACCTGTTGCTTCTCCTCTTTGTTGTTCCAGCAGTTATGAATTTTTCTTCTTTATCCTTGTCCTTTGAGGAGAGACTTCTTGCTGGGGCTTTTTTTTTCTTCACACCTCTAGATTTCTTCATCTATCTTCCTCTTCTTTATAGAGGCTCTACTGCTGCTCCCAGTTGTTAGCCTTTGGTTCTCCTTAGGGTTTTTCTTCCAGTTCATAAATAATTGTGGAGACATCACTTTGTGAACATTCAAAGTTTCTCCCTCATCATCCTTGATTTTTCCTCCTAGCTTCTTCTTCAGCACAATACTCAGCAGTCTACCGTAAAACGCCTTAGTCAGGGGTTTTTCAGTGGACTTCTTCTTCTCAGCTTTCTCTATCCACTTGGAGATTTGATCGAACAAGATAGCTCCAAAGTCAATTTGTTTCTTCAGAATTATTGCTGACATTATCTTTAACTGTTGGTCGATCACTGTGTCATGTGCAGTGTTCTTGCACAGTATGCATTTTCCAACTATTTCAGCAAGGAACTCATACTCTTCTAGAAACTCCTTCTTCTTCATGTCTTTCAGGCTAGGGTTTCTTTGGTACCCCATGAACTCCTTTACTTGTTCAGTATTAACATCATCCAGGTTCTTTAGCCCGTGGTTAGGAAAACCTAGGCATTGATTGAGGTCAGAAGACTTCAACTTCAGAGACTGACCTTTAACCTTGGTAGACAGGGTTCCAGAGTTTATGGAGGCGTTTGAGTAGAACTCTTTAACCAGGTCGATGCATACTCGAGTACTTGCCTCAAGGCATTCTGAGAATCCAGCCTTCTTCACAAGCTCGAGAATGTCCTTGAACTTCCTTTAAGATTTCTCAAACGATTTGGTTCCGAGCTGAATGCAAGTGATTACTTGCCAGTTTTCCATTTGAGCGGTTCGAAGAATGTGGGTATTTGATTTAGAGAAGTTTATAAGAGATGGCTGATTGTGATTTGGTAAGGCTTTGGAGGGTTAACTGTTTTTGGCTCTTGAGAGGATTCTAGGGTTTTGAAAATGGGAGGGAAAAAGGTTCGATAGCTTTTTGGTAACTGTCTGCATATTTTAAATTGTCTTTATGGCAGTTCCTTCTAACTCTGCATACTCAATGATGTGTCAACTGTCCATTGGTTACATGTTACCCAGTAATGAGCTGTAACTCCCCATAACGTTTTAGTTAGATATTTCCTTTTAGAAGAGTAGACGTTTAATTGACGTGGCTTTGACCGTTGACCTTTTGATTCGTAGAGTAGTATGATAAGGCAGCTATAGACTTTACGATTTCTTTTGGTGACTCAACGATCAACTTCTGAGAGATGCTGCAGTGGATGGCTTTGACTTCTATCCTTACATTTATGCAGCATAGCTTAGTCACTGATATTCGAACTTATCTCCTTATTTTGAATGGCTGAGCAATTAACTCATTTTTCAATCTCCTTGTAAACTAGAGTACCATTTGGTAGAACTACGATCGTTGAGGTAGCACTACGATCGTTTTAATTCTCTTCAACTCGACTCTACGATCGTTGGCTATCTTGGTCCTTGAGATAACTTAATCAAACAATTCTTCTGGGATAAGGTAGCTCAGGAAGGGCCAACCTCTTAGAGTGAGCTAAGGGTTAGGTTTGTCCCTGAGGCACTTTCCAGATGAAATGCTATAGAAGTGATTTGTACTAACATCCCATTTGACCTTTTCTGGTGGGGAGATCTTCTACCAGCTTTAGACAATTGCATTGCTGAAATCGTGGTGTCTTCCTGCTCCTACACTACGATCATATGTTTGATCGTAGGCACTTCATGATATTGGGTTGGGTGGCTGAGAGGTTATCAGTAGTACATTTTGAGACATTCCTACTGACTACGGATCTTCATTTGGTTCATCAGCCACAACGTTTTGGGACTCTGCAGCTGGTACATCTCCTCATAGTTTATCTCAGTGCTGTTTTTCCTTAACAGATCACTGTTCCCTCATTGTTGACGATGTCATCCCAAATGGATGTGGTTCCCTCTTCTTCAGGTTCATTTGAAGGCGACCCAACATATCTCCTTCTGACTGGAATCATCATCATCACTTAGATCTCCTTGTATCGTAGAGATGAGTATTTTCAGGACTTATCACTCTATGATCTTTTGACAGCACTACGAATGTAGTCTTCTTGGACAGTCTTGAGGTTGAGAAGTTCTGCCTTTTAATGAACTCCTCTTGTTTGATGCTCGATGATCCTCTGATGTGAGCTTCCATGAGGATTCTTCATATATAGCACTCTTTGCTAGCTTTTGAGCACATAAGACCCTTTTCATCTTCAATTGCATGGCCTGCTCCCACATACAGATTAGCAGCCATATGAGCTCCATTCTGGTTAGCTTAGAGGGTCTTCAAGGACAAGCTTGGCCATATAGGAACTTTATCAGACTCATCTCTGAACAGTCTTTAGCCTTCTACTGGTTGAGTCTTCTTGACAGAAGTCTTTTGCTTTAGGATTCCTTAGTGTGGTCAGATTGACCAAGTACCTGCACGTTTAAATATATTTCTATTTTTTGTACCCATAATTAACTGGGTCCTGCTAGGTTAGTTTTCTAAACCTCTGTTCTTCTTATTTGGATAATCATCATATTTATCACCAACAGACATATTCATGCATGCAACTATCTTAAGATAATACATTTTGAGATGCATGATGGTGAGTGTGTGTAGGATTTGGCATTTAATAACACACTCTCTATCTATGATGGTTTCATCATTTACTGAATTATGTTCATAATGTTTAAGTGTTCACAGAGTAGGAATCAACTCTACGATTTATGGGTATCTAGTTTATTCATGCAGGTGATCAGTTTCTACGAATCAGCAAGATCCTTTTGCAGAGCTGATCATGCTCCGTGTGTTGTCAAACACTTAGAACATAGGCTTGTACATACATACTAACCCACTAGCAAAGATTACTTCACATAAAGTTTATTAGGCCTGTGATGTGAAAGTATTATGCATACAAGCCAATCATGTATGATGATAAAGCATATACTGTGTAATCAATCTTATTTATTTATTAATAAAAGAATTATTTATTAAAGGCATTTATTATCTACATGGTGCTGTTTTAATAATATGTGATAAACCCATAGTTTTAAGCAATGCTTTTAGAATCATGATAAGATCATGATAATGAGATCTAAATTCTTAGATAGCTTAAAACTAAAATGTTCCCAATCAATGGATTACTAAAAGGGGATTAATGAATCCGGATAGATTGATACGTCGTTGTTGTTTGCTCATTGGATGAGGATGATTGATCTCATTATCATCTCGTGTGGAGACACTAAAGCAAGTATGTAGGTGCTTATTAGAGAATAAGTTCACTGAACGTGACTCGCTAAGGAATACCTAATGGAGTTTTACTTACTTTCAATTGGAATTCCTGTAGTGATAGTAGTACAAATGATCCTTAGACTTGAGATCATCATAGTATCTTATATATAATGAATTACACTTTGACTTATTCCTTAAGACTCTTAGAGTATATCAAAGGGTATGCTTGGGTGTAATAAGTTATATATGAAGATAATGAATGACCAATAAAGAATCTACCACTTCTAGTAAAAAGGGAGATATGTCCTATGTGATTCGATAAATGACAACCCAGGAATCCTTGGCCAAGGTGGAATGAAATTAGAAAGTAGTTTCTAATTTGCAATCATTAGGAGTTGTGCATTTAGGAATCGAAATACATATAATTAAATAAAATAAGACTTGATAGTAATTCCATGTCTTATATTTAATTGGGACATTGTATGGTGGAAGGAATGAATTGTACGGTAACTATTTACTCAAAGGTTCTTTTATGATTAATGTTGAAATCTATATTATCTGGAAAGTCGTTGATCGCTAGGGAGGCTTATCCCTATTGTAGAATAAATATTATTTATTTAAATAAATTATTTGTTTAATTTATTTATTTAAATGAGATTAGAATTGTTCTAATTGATTTATTCACAACCTAGGTTTAATATGGAGAACGTAAAGGGTCACACCATAAAAGGAAGAATAATTATTTAAGAAGTTAATGGCAAAATTTTAATAATATGTTAAGTATATTTAATTTAATCTATGGTGATAGAATAAATTAAATAGCTTAATATTTATTATTTAATATTTTAGAAATATTAAATATAAATTAATAAGAGGAGTCTTATTAATATTATTACAATTATTATTATTTTAATTTCTAAAAAGGTTTAGGAATTAATTTAATATAAGTACTCTCATTTATTCCTAATTGGATTAGGAAAGAAAATTAGTTAAAGGAGTTTAATTAATTACCCCTAATAGGATTAGGGAGCCCATTTAATTAAAAGAGTTTAATTAAATAAATAATACCTTATTTTAATTAAAATAAGGTTATATGATATCTTTATAAGAGGAGTCTTATATCAGATATCTAATATACGTAATTCCTAGAGTTGGAGAGTACGCCTCCTTTTTCTATACAGATAGAAAAAACTAGGGTTTGAGCCAATACCCCTTCTTCTTGAAAATTCCTCTTCCTTGGTAGATCACCTCTAGAGGCCATACATTTGGGTGGCTTACATTGATCAAAGGAAGGAATCAACCCGGAGATTTAAGGAGATTGCAGAGAAGTAGGAGGTGAACTCGTACCTGAGGAAGCTCGTTTCTACAAGGGTATGATTTCATAATTTCTTATTCTTCGTTTTAATTAATAATATGCATAAAGGATGATCCGGGTAATTTTAAAATCTGATTTTATTTCGCTTCCGCTAATTTTTCAATTTGATTGCTACTTTGAATTTTCACAAAACCTAACAGTGGTATCATGAGCCAAACTTTATGCGAATTATTAATTATTTTGATTCCATATATGTTTGGGTATGTATTTTGAATAATTTATCATAAATTATTGTATAAAATTATTATTTTATGAAGAAAAAAAAAAAAAAAAGTTCGCTTCATAAAGGATTTCTCGAAATCTCTGTTGCTGAATCAATTTTTTTTTTAAATTGCCGAAAAACGTTTTCGGAAAATCCGTGGGTGATTCAATCCGTGGGTGTGAATCAGGATGACATGTCATGATTGAGTCACGTGGTTGATTTGTTAAGGGCGAATATTTTTTTTCTTTCAAAGTCACATGAATTTGTAGGTTCTTAATCAGGAAGCTTTGAAATGTTTTTAAACGTTTTTTTAATATATAATATATTTGATATATATATTAATTAATCTATAATAGTATACAGTTTCTTAACTGTAAGTTTTCAAGCCAGGAGCTTCACGTGATTTTGGTATATTATTATATATATATATATATATAGTTATATATATATTAATCTTAATAATTTTATAATTAAAATAAAAGAGTTTATTTTAATCTTGAAATTAGATTTCATGCAACATAAAATTGCCCATTAAATGATATTCATATATATATGGAATGATTTAATTTATTGATACATATGATGATATGTATGATAATAAATGGGATTGATTATGGACAATTGACCAATGTGATTGGATTTATTTTAGTTGGATGTTTGAATGAATGGGTTTTATTAAATGGGGTCTGCAGTACTGCCTTTCTTTTACGGTTTTCTTCTTGATGTAAATTCTATCTCTCTCCTATGTACTTCCCCTTGACTGCTGATCAAGGTTTCTATTTAAATTAAATAGTTTATGTAATAGGACTAGTTAGAATTTTTCGAAGAACCGAGGATCAAGAAGCAAGGAGCGCTAAAAGACCCGTTTGTAATGGAGCCCGGGTTTAAATGTAATAGTTATATTTAAATGTTTATTCTTTGCACCCTAGGGTTTGACCTTTTGGTTCACTTGGTGGCTCTAGTGAACCAAACTAGAATAAAAGTCCATAATCAATCCGGGTAGAATATAGTATTCTATATGTGCATGCTAGTATTATATATATTATATATTATGCAAACATGCTTCGCATGTTTAATAATATGACGCGTATTTTATATATATATATTTGCATGCGCGCTAAACAAGATGAGAGAAATAATAAAAAAAAATTCCTCAAAGTTTTTTTTTTATATATTAAGTCTTAAGCGTTCAAAGATATTTAGAATATCGAACGTCACCTTCTAGCATGATAAAATTAATAGAGTATTAAATATTTAATATGAGTTTGTTGTGTCACCACAAGGCAAGTATTAAGTATTTAAGATGTTAATTTATCACATTTGTTGCTTATAAAGAAAATTGAACAATATTGTTTTGTTGTGTCACCACAAGGGCAATATCTTTCTTTTTTGAATATATGGAAGTGCTAGGTTGGACTTAACTTAGATAATTTTGATTCGGATGTGCCACCACTTGATCAAAATAATCTAAGAGGCAAAACATAAGGAGTTACATGTTGATGTAATTGACAAGGAGTTGTCTACCTATTTATTTATATATAGTTTGTTGTGTCACCACAAGGCTATATATATTTGAAATGGGATCCTTATTCTCACTAGCAAAAACTTTAATTAGATTTTGTCGAACTATATAAATGAGGGTAATATAGTTTGAAGAAAATAGTGGGAGATACCAATATAAAATAAGACCTAATTTATTTTGGTAATTAATTAAATGAATGTTTGCTAAAATATTGTCTTTTTACATGCAGAATTTTGAAAATGTCACATTCACTAATTTCACTGCGTAGCATACTTGATGCTAACAAACTGACCGGACCGAACTACACGGACTGGTTAAGGAATCTGAGAATTGTTCTCACTGCTGAAAAGATTTCTTATGTCCTAAATTCGCCCGTACCTGCAAAAGTTGCAGAGACAGCCTCTGAGGAAGAGATTGCTACTTTTAAACAGTGGCAAGATGATGCATCTGTGGCTCAATGCATCATGCTCGCATCCATGAGTAACGAGCTTCAGCGTCAGCATGAAAACATGGATGCTCCTACTATGCTACTGCACCTTCGAGAGTTGTATGGTGAGCAAAGTAGGACTGCTAGATATGAAATATCTAAGGAGCTCTTCCGATCTCGGATGACCGAGGGCACTACCGTTGAGACTCATGTCCTAAAGATGATCAATCTGATTGAACGTCTTGGACAGCTTGGGTTCGTCATGGATGGGGAGTTGAGTCAAGATTTAGTCTTGCAGTCACTCCCAGACACCTTCTCACAATTTGTTGTGAATTTTCACATGAATAAGTTAGATGTCGACTTGCACGAATTACTTAACATGTTGAAAATCTGCTGAAGGTCACTTCCCATCCAAGAAGAACCATATCTTCTTCGGTGGATGATTCTTCCAAGAAAAGGAAGAGGCCCAAGGTGTCTTCTCGAAAGAAGAAATCCAAGAAGGCTAAGGAAAGGCGAAAGTGAAGGATCAAAAAAACTCGATCCAAACTAGCAAAGGAATTTGCTTCCATTGCAATAAGCCGGTCATTTGGAAGAGGAACTGCAAGGATTATCTCGCAGAACAAAAGCAAAAGAAGCTTGGAGAAGCTTCGAATCCTAATCAAGGTTTGTTTATGATTGAAATTAATTTTTCTGAAAGTTAATCTTCTACTTGGGTATTTAGATACCGGATGTGGTTCTCACATATGTAATAATATGCGTGGACCGGTCGGTAGAAAGTCGAAAGCAAGGATGAGGTCGCCCTACGAGTAGGAAATGGAGCAAAGGTTCACGCATTAGTTTGTGGGGACTTATTGTTTAGCACCGCCTACTGGCAAGTTCATTAATTTAAATAATTGTTATTTTGTTCCAAATATCATTAGAAACATTATTTCTATCTCTCGTATTGGATATGGATGGTTTTAATATTATAATAAAGAACAACAGGTTGTTCCATTTATAATGATAATGTTTTATATGGTGTTGGTAATTTGCGAAATGGACTTTATATACTTGACTTGCATGAAAATATATTTCAAATTGAACAAACTAATAAAAGGAAAAGAGATGATGTTAATTATACCTTCATGTGGCACTTATGTAGACTCTCGTCATATTAATGAAACAAGATTATCCAAGTTGCATAAAGATGGGCTCTAGAGCTATCGATTATGAATCATATCCAACCCGTGAATCTTGTCTCATGGGTAAAATGACTAAATCTTCTTTTAGTGGAAAAGGAGAAAGAGTTACATAGTTGTTAGCATTGGTACACACAGATGTATGTGGACCTATGACAACGACCGCACAAGGAGGGTATTCTTATTCTATTACATTCACTGACGACCACTCAAGATTTGGATATGTGTATTTAATGAAATACAAATCTGAATCATTTGAAAAGTTCAAAGAGTTCAGAAGTGAAGTTGAGAAGCAAACTTGTAAGAGTATTAAGATTCCTCGATCTGATCGAGGAGGAGAATACTTAAGTGGTGAGTTTCTCAATTGTCTCAAAGAAAATGGTATAATATCACAATGGACTCCACCAGGGACGCCATAGATGAATGGTGTATCTGAAAGGAGAAATCGAACATTGTTGGACATGGTTCGATCTATGATGAGCTTTACCGACCTTCCAGTTTCCTTCTGGGGATATGCCCTAGAATCGACTGCATACCTACTTAACAAGGTACCTACAAAATCCGTCCCCAAGACCCCATATGAGTTATGGACAGGGAGGAAACCAAATCTTAAGCAAGTTAAGACTTGGGGTTGTCCAGCTTATGTCAAAAAGTTTGAAAACGATAAGCTGCAGACTATATCTGACAAATGTATATTTGTGGGATATCCTAAAGAAACATCGGGGTATTATTTCTATCATCCAACTGATCAAAAGGTGTTTGTTGTGAAACATACTGCCTTCTTGGAAAAGGAGTTTATCCTTGAAGGGGTCAGTGGGAGTAAGATATATCTTGAAAAGGTTCAAGAACCACAAAATACTACAGATCAAAGTGAGGTACCTAACCAAGTAGAGATTCCTTCTGTACAACACCCTATTCGTAAATCTGGAAGAGTACCAAAGATGCCAGATAGGTATGGACTTGTCATAGAAGATGACAATGAGGTACGCATCATAGATGATGATGATCCATTGAATTACGAACTGGCTATGAGTAGTAAAGACTCAGAGAAGTGGCAAGAAGCCATGAAATCCGAGATGGACTCCATGTATGAGAACCAAGTATGGACTTTGGTCTCACCACCAAGGCATTAAGCTTTATTGGGTGTAAATGGGTCTTTAAAAGAAAGACCGGAGCAGACGGCAAGGTAGAGACCTATAAGGCTGGATCGGTTGCAAAAGGTTTCAAACAAAGACAAGGAGTTGACTATGACGAAACTTTCTCACCAAGAGCAATGCTCAAGTCCATTCGGATTATGCTTGCGATTGCGAATTACCATGACTACGAAAATCGGCGGATGGACGTGAAAACGGCCTTCCTCAATGGGAAACTTGAGGAGGATGTGTATATGACACAACCGTAGGGATTTGTTTCAAAGGTTGGAACAAATCAAGTCTCAGTAGCCATAACGATCCATTTATGGATTAAAGCAAGCTTCTCGTAGGTGGAACATCCGCTTTTGATGAGACAATCAAAGAGTTTGATTTTATCAAAATGAGGATGAACCATGTGTGTACAAGAAGGTTAGTGGGAGCGCCTTGTTTCATTCATTGTATTATATGTTGATGATATATTACCGATAGGGAATGATATTCCTATGCCGCAATCAATTAAAATCAAGTTATCTAAACACTTCTCCATGAAGGACTTGGGAGAAGCATCCTATATTTTGGGGATAAAGATCTATAGAGATAGATCTAATAGGATGCTTGGCTTGTCCCAAGGAACGACATTAACTTGATGCTAAAAAGGTTTAGCATGGAAGATTCCAAAGAGGTCTCATGCCGATGAGCCATGGAATACATCTCTCAAGAAACAAGCCCCAAAGACACTGAGGAGAGAAACCGTATGAGTAAGATTCCTTATGCTTCAAAGAATAGGATCTATCATGTACTTTTAATGATATGTACTAGACCAGATGTCGCTCATGCACTTAGTGTAACAAGCGATATCATCGAATCCATGAGAAGAACACTGAAGGCGTTGAAAAATATCCTAAAGTACTTAAGAAGAACTAAGGATGTATTTCTTGTCTACTGGTGGGTCCGGATTAAACCTAGAGGGCTTCACAGACTCAAGTTTTCAAACAGACCAGATGACAATGAACTGCTTTGGGTATGTGTTTACCTTAAACGGTGGCGCAGTTGAGTTGGAAAAGTTCCAAGCAAAGAAATTCTTCGATTCAAAGGATAGAGGCGAGTACATAGTCGCAAGTGAAGTCAGAAGGAAGTCGGTTGGATGAAGAAGTTCATTACCAACTTGGTGTGGTTTCTAGCATTAAAGGACCAAAGCCTTTATTCTGTGACAACACTTTGGGTCATTACGCAAGCTAAGGAACCCAGGTCTCATCAGAAATCCAAACACGTGTTACCGGCGATTTCATTTGATCAGAGAGATCATTGAAAGAGGAGACGTCACCCTGGAGCGTGTGGACTCTCAAAAAAATATTGCAGATCCATTTACTAAAACGTTAACACAACAGCAGTTTGATCGTCACTTAGAGAAGATGGGTATGAGATACCACGACGATTAGCTTTAGTGCAAGTGGGAGATTGAAAGTATTATGCTTACAAGCCAATCATGTATGATGATAAAGCATATACTGTGTAATCAATCTTATTTATTTATTAATAAAAGAATTATTTATTAAAGGCATTTATTATCTACATGGTGCTGTTTTAATAATATGTGATAAACCCATAGTTTTAAGCAATGCTTTTAGAATCATGATAAGATCGTGATAATGAGATCTAAATTCTTAGATAGCTTAAAACTAAAATGTTCCCAATTATGGATTACTAAAAAGGGGATTAATGAATCCGGATAGATTGGTACGTACGTTGTTTGCTCATTGGATGAGGATGATTGATCTCATGATCATCTGTGTGGAGACACTAAAGCAAGTATGTAGGTGCTTATTAGAGAATAAGTTCAATTTGACGCATGACTCGCTAAGGAATACCTAATGGAGTTTTACTTACTCGGTCAATAGGAATTCTCAGTAGTGATAGTAAGTACAAATGATCCTTAGACTTGAGATCATCATAGTATCTTATATATAATGAATTACACTTTGACATATTCCTTAAGACTCTTAGAGTATATCAAAGGGTATGCTTGGGTGTAATAAGTTATATATGAAGATAATGAATGACCAATAAAGAATCTACCACTTCTAGTAAAAGGAGATATGTCCTATGTGATTCGATAAATGACAACCCGTGAATCCTTGGCGAAGGTGGAATGAAATTAGAAAGTAGTTTCTAATTTGCATTCATTAGAGTTAATGCATTTAGGAATCGAAATACATATAATTAAATAAAATAAGACTTGACAAGAATTCCATGTCTTATATTTAATTGGGACATTGTATGGTGGAAGGATTGAATTATACGGTAACTATTTACTCAAAGGTTCTTTTATGATTAATGTTGAAATCTATATTATCCGGAAAGTCGTTGATCGCTAGGGAGGCTTATCCCTATTGTAGAATAAATATTATTTATTTAAATAAATTATTTGTTTAATTTATTTATTTAAATGAGATTAGAATTGTTCTAATTGATTTATTCACAACCTGGTTTAATATGGAGAACCTAAAGGGTCACACCATAAAAGGAAGAATAATTATTTAAGAAGTTAATGGCATAATTGTAATAATATATTAAGTATATTTAATTTAATCTATGGTGATAGAATAAATTAAATAGCTTAATATTTATTATTTAATATTTTAGAAATATTAAATATAAATTAATAAGAGGAGTCTTATTAATATTATTACAATTATTATTATTTTAATTTCTAGAAAGGTTTAAGAATTAATTTAATATAAGTACTCTCATTTATTCCTAATTGGATTAGGAAAGAAAATTAGTTAAAGGAGTTTAATTAATTACCCCTAATAGGATTAGGGAGCCCATTTAATTAAAAGAGTTTAATTAAATAAATAATACCTTATTTTAATTAAAATAGGGTTACATGATATCTTTATAAGAGGAGTCTTATATCAGATATCTAATATACGTAATTCTTAGAGTTGGAGAGTACGCCTCCTTTTTCTATACAGATAGGAAAAACTAGGGTTTGAGCCAATACCCCTTCTTCTTGAAAATTCCTCTTCCTTGGTGGATCACCTCTAGAGGCCATACATTTGGGTGGCTTACATTGTTCAAAGGAAGGAATCAACCCGGAGATTCAAGGAGATTGCGGAGAAGTAGGAGGTGAACTCGTACCTGAGGAAGCTTGTTTCTACAAGGGTATGATTTCATAATTTCTTATTCTTCGTTTTAATTAATAATATGCATAGAGGATGATCCGGGTAATTGGTTTGTGAAAAATTTTAAAATCTGATTTTATTTTGCTTCCGCTAATTTTTCAATTTGATTACTACTTTGAATTTTCACAAAACCTAACATGATGCTCTTATGACCCATTTCAGATTTCCTTCAAGATGTCATCTTCGACCTAAAACTTGGATGGAGAGAAGGTTTATAGTCTTTTGAGTTTCCATCCTCAGGTTACTTTCTCTCTTCACCGTTTTAGGTAGATTATGACTCCTTGACAGAATACTGTTATAGTTCATAAGCAGATGTAATTATGATTTATACATTTATAATAGTGAGGAACCGTACCTTTTTACTGTCAGTTACTAGATAGTCATTTATCTTGGATATACTGAGTTTAGGTATTGATGTGTATAGCTTTACTTTTGCTCCTGACAACTTATTGCTCTTGTGAGCCTTTATTCAATCAATCGAGGTCTTGAAGATGCAGCCTGAGAATCTCAGCATCTTTAGTTCTTTTGACATCTTTCAGTTCATGAAGTTTGCATCCATCCGATGGTTGACCAGACATATATCTGAGGAGAGCTTCTTTCTTCTCTAGATGAGCATTTCTTTGCATGTATGGTCTTTTCATTTGTCAGACTGGTGGATGCTTGACTCTTTGTCATTGATGTCTCTTGAGCTCTCTCGTTTGGTCTTCAGAATACAAGATTGACTGTAGGCAAGGATTGGTCTTGTTGATGGAACAATCGAGACCATGGACTAATCTGAGCAGTTTCAGGTGTATATACACATTTAACCTATACACAATATTTCCAACATGTGAGCTCATCTGCATATAACAAGTTACTTAATACTAAACTAAGTTTAGAACAATGTTAGTGACTGGGATCAGACTCAAAGCGATTAGCTTTTGAATATTGCATGAGAACTTGCTCTAATACCAATTGTTAGTTCCCAGATGGCACAATAGATCTAGAAGCGGGGGGGTTGAATAGATCCTTTTTAATTCAAATACTTTTCAGGTTTATTTTGTATTGCTATTACATTAGCATATGACAAACATAAGAATCATTTCAAGCACAGCAGAATAAATAAAAGATCCTTTCATTGATATATTTATAATCATACATACATTATTCATAGAGTTAGTTTAGCTGTAAGCAGTTAAAACATACATCGCAGTTATAGCAGTTATAGTGCATAATGTAAATGACATAATGTAAAAGACACAAGGGATTTTAAGTGGTTCAGAAACTCAAGCTCCTAATCCACTCTTCTGCTTTCAACTAGCAGGATTTCCACTAAGGAAGGGCGACACCCTGAATCTCTACGACTGTGACGCCCCCAAAATAGGTATACATCACTCATTCTGAGTTGTCAATACATGGTACAGAAACAACTACAACTTTATTATTATAACAACAAAACTGAGAGTTTGAATACAAATATTATCTTCTAGACAATATTTATACTCAAATAAATCCTCATCACATTTATTGATACATTATTTTACAAAAATGGTGAGGACTACTAAACAACTCTCTCTAGAACCTTCATTCCATACCCCGACTAAGATAATATACAAGAAATTATCGTTAGTCTTCAACAGGGAACAATCTAATAGAATACAATAGACAACAAGTTTCAGATCAATATTCGCAGCGGAAATAATAATTCATTAGAAGAGTTAAGTAGAGAATGCAAACAACTATCTTCTATGTATGAATTTAAAAGTTCATCGCTCTATCTTTTATCCCTTTAACATCAATCAATATATATCCGAATCAAATATTAATCTTTGCACTACAGAGCCAAAGATATTCATCGATTAATCATGTTCATCTAAACACATGTTCATCTTTGCACTACGGGCCAAAGATATTTATCGAAATCATTCATCTTTTTGCACTACAGCCAAAGATATTCAATAATATCATCATTTAAGACCGAGGATGATGAAAAATATTTTTAAAGAAACGAATCCAAAGGAAACAAAATGACAAGGATTAAGGATTAAGGATTCGTACTTTGTTTTATCCATGTCCAAAATACCTCAAAAATAATCATAGTGTTGTAAAATTCAAGAATGATCAAAACATGGATACAATCAAAGCTAGTATCCACAATAGATATTTTAGACGCGAAAAGGAAAATTTTTATTTTTCAATGAATAGTGCCGTGATTCGTGAATAGTGTCGATACGTGAATAATGCCGTATCGTGAACAAAGAATCTCGACACCAAAATTTCCAAATTTGATAAAAACTTCAGATCAATATTCCAGCATAATGATATGGAAGAAATAATATCATTACAAAAAAAAATAATATCCCTTACCTCGAAAGATCAAGATTTAGTTGAAACACCTGATATAAAGCTATAACTTGAACTTGCACCGTATAGCAATACTCAAAATATACTCAAAATACTCACAAGAATACGCTCGATAATATAGAGACAGAAAACTTCAGTTTCTGGTGTGATTTTCAATTCTAACCTAAGCACCCTATTTATAGGAAAATGATTAGATCACCAAAGCAGAAAATTTAATATAATATTATTATTTATATTAACCATTCCTACGCACACCTTTGAATTCAAAATTCAGCAATTGCACACATGCAAAATGAGGCCCACACATTGAAAAAATGTTTTTGTGAATATAAATAATTAAAACTTCCAAAAATCAATTATTTCGGAGCTTCGGAACTTCAATAATTCATAATAATTAGCTCTTTTATCAGAAAAATTCAAAACCAACGACTTTGCATAGGAAATTCCATTATCTACAACTTTACAGAAGGAAGTTTTTCCAAATTTCAAACAAAAATTGACCGAAATCCACAAACGGGCGATTTTACAGGCTATAATCAAATTTCGGTCAAGAAATGGGGTCCACCGACACATAAAACATGCTTTAAATATTTTTGGTAACAAAAATACTCCTCCTCCACATATACTCATATATCCCACATTCATCGTAAAAATATCATCATTATTATATTATTGAAATATAATATTATATTTAAATGAATTATTTTATCAGAAAAATATAAAATTTCAATTTTCAACAATTGTCACATTAAAAATTTTCTCCATCTATATACACAAAAAATCAATATTTTTCTCATCATATGAATCAATAATTAATTATTCATAAATAATATTACAGAATCAATCACAATATCGACAACCGCATTCCCCAGGAAAAGGGGCTTCCTAATAAGAATTTCTCCTTCTCTGGCGCCGCAATTAGGTGACCAAACCTCTCCTTAGATGTAACTTTCTAGACATTGCCAATAATGTTATCTAATAATATTATTCGGATAATATGAATTATTGCTTCGATAATGAAAAATCTTGTGTAATGACAATTATTTAAACAACAACAATATAAAATATCAACGCAAAGAATTATTAAATCAATAAAATCTTGAATAATAATTATCGTAACCTTTATTGAGTAGTGCCTTCTTCACGTAAGAATCAATAATTGGTGCAATACCGTGTCTTCTTGTGTTTTAACCACCAAGTATTTTAACAAGATTACTTGTAAATAACTACGCCTGTTATTTTTAAACAACTTATATTTGTCATTTTCTTCATCCAATCGCTTTTTTACATTATGGGGCCCACAAAAGATCGCTACCGTCAGTATAAATATTCCCCGACAAGTAAGAATATTCCACGACCAAACGAATATTCCCCGACAACAATGAATATTTTATAACCACTTGCTTATTTTGAAATATTTGCGTATTTTACCCATAACTATCCACATTAATCAAATCAACCCTTACTATTTCAAAATAATAAATAGAGAAAATTAAATTTCATTAATAACAAGTTGGGGTCTTACAACCTCCCCTCCTTATGAAATTTCGTCCTCGAAATTGACATACGCATACTAGTGTTTCAAAAAGGTGAGGATACCTCGCTTTCATTTTCGCTTTCCAATTCCCTTGGTCATTTCCTCTATAGCATGATTCCTCCACAAAACTTTAACTTGTGGTATGACCTTTCATGCGTAGGACATGCTCCTTCCTATCCAAGATCTTGACAAGTACCTCCTCATCGTTAAATCTTCTACTATCTCGTCCCTGGTTTCTAACTCTATAACGTTGTTCGGTCTTTCACATATTTATGAAGTACATATATGAAACACATTATGAACACGAGACATACTCGAGGTAACGCGAGTCTATAGGCTACATTTCCTACTCGGTCAAGAATTTGAAATGGACCAATAAATCGTGGATTGAGCTTTCCTCTCTTCCCAAATCTTGTAACTCCCTTCCATGGAGCAACTCGCAACAATACATAATCCCCTATACTAAATTCCACGTCCTTTCGATGAAGATCCGCATAACTCTTTTGTCGATCTTGTGCCATTTGTATACGTTGTCGAATCATTTGGATCTTTTTCGTAGTCATACGTACCAACTCGGTTCCCAACAATGTTGCTTCACCCACCTCGTCCCAACATACTGGAGAACGACATTTTCGTCCATATAATGCTTCGAATGGAGCCACACCAATACTTGCCTGATTACTGTTGTTGTAGAAGAATTCCATCAATGGTAAATACTTATCCCAACTGCCCTTGAAGTCTAGGACACAGAGTCTGGAGTGGACTCAAAGTATTCATTCTTCATCAATTCTCGCATCTGGAATAGCACCTTCTTATACTTTCTTCTTCAAACGCATCAGCTCCGGGTCGGTGGCTTGAGCAAACTTAACTTTTTCTATTAAAGTTGGCTCTATGCGTATACTTGACATCATCACACTCATTCCTGCATATGTTCTTCTACTCAACGCGTCAGCTACCACGTTCGTTTTTCCAAGATGGTATTAAATAGTGTGGTCGTAGTCTTTCAATAGCTCGAGCCAACGTCGCTGTCGCATGTTGAGTTCTTTTTGAGTGAAGAAATATTTAAGGCTTCTATGGTCTGAATATATCTCCACTTTCTCCCCATATAGATAGTGCCTCCATATCTTTAGCGCAGAACGATCGCCGCTAACTCTAGATCATGAGTAGGATAATTCCTCTCATATTCTTTGAGTTGTCGCGAGGCATAAACTATGACTTTCCCACGTTGCATGAGAACACATCCTAACCCTTTGCCTCAAGTATCATTTGTAGAGATAACAAATCCATCCAACCGGATGGTATTGTTAGAACAGTCTTAAAATGAGTCTCCTCTTGAGCTCTTGGAAACTCTTCTCGCATTCCTCGTTCCATACGAATTTTATATCTTTCCGAGTCAGCTGAGTTATTGGAGTAGCGATTCGTGAAAATCCTTCCACGAATCTCCGATAATAACCAGCTAAGCCCAGAAAGCTACGTACTTCGGTCACCGACTTCGGTTGCTCCCTAATTTGTATTGCTTCAATCTTCACCGGGTCCACGGATACTCCATGTTTTTACACCACGTGCCCAAGAAATGCTACTTCCTCAAGCCAGAACTCGCATTTCTTTAATTTGGCATATAGTTTATTTTCACGAAGCCTTTGGAGTACCAGCTTCAAATGGTGCTCATGATCTTCATGACTTTTGGAATATATGAGGATGTCATCATTAAAGACAACAACGAACTGATCCAAATATTCCTTGAATACTCGGTTCATCATATCCATGAAAGCCGCATGAGCATTAGTCAATACGAAAGACATGACTAAGAATTTATAATGCCCGTACCGAGTTCTAAAGGCAGTCTTTGGAATATCCTCGCCTAATCTTCAAATGATGATATCCGAATCGAAGATCGATCTTTGAAAAAATTGTGCCTTTGCAATCGGTCAAACAAGTCATCAATACGAGGTGAGGATACCTATTCTTGATGGTTACATGGTTCAATTCCCGATAGTCAATACAAAAGTCGCATACTCCCGCCTTTCTTCTTTACAAATAAAACAGAGCACCACAAGGAGATGTACTAGTCAAGTTCAATAGAGCCATTCGATATGGGGTTTTAGAAACGGGCTTTGTACCAGTTCAAAATCAATAAAGAATTCAACTTCACGCTCGGGGTAGACCAGAAATTCTTCAGAAATACGTCGGAAAGTCAATAACAACAGAATATTATTCAAATTTGACGTGTCTTTATTCAAATCCATAACATGGGCTAAGAAAGCTTGACATCCGCTTTTCAATAAACGAATAGCTTTATGATTAGATATGACAGATGATTGATTTTAATGGTTTAGTTGCTTGAATTAAATAACAACGGTTGGTTAGGAATATGAAAACTAACAACCTTACGAAAACAATCAATTTTGGTATGATGAGTAGTTAACCAATCAATCCCTAAAATCACATCAAAAGCAAGTATATTTAAAGAAATAAGGTCAACAGGTAAGGTGATGGTGCCAACTTGAATCAAACAAGATTTATAAACAGTGGATGTGATAAAAGTTCCTCCTAACGGAGTTTCCACAGATAGGTCAAAGTCTAATTTCTCCGGAGTCAAGTTTAAATGTTGAGCACAAGCAGGAGAGATAAATGAATGGGTAGCACTGGTATCAAGTAAGGTATAAACTTCGCAAGAATTTATAAATAGCTTACTCGTGATCACCTCGTTTGGGTTCCTCGCATTTTGACCAGTCACAACAAACGCTCTTCTAGGAACCGTTGACTTTGACTTTTCTCGGGATGATCTTTTGAGTCACCGTCCCCTCACTGAACTAGGTTTTTGCTATCGTCTACAATCTCGGCGATATGTCCTTCCTTTCCACAATTATAGCATACCTTGAACTATTGTGGGCGATTGACCGATATATCCCTCTTTCCCGCATTTATAGCATATAATGGGTGGGTCGTTCTCCTCCCTTAGAACCAATTCTTTCTTTGGCACTCGCCGTCTTCACATGGTCGTTGTTAAATCTCCTCTTTTAAAATCTCCTCCCACTCGCTTCTTCTATTTTCATGGCCATGATTACCACCGAGTGGTTACAATTTTTTTGACCGCTTTTTCTTTCTTCACCGGTTATCGTTGTTTTGTTGATCGCTATCTCCTAGATATCCCGGTTGTGGTCCCTCGTTTGACCGCACTTTCGTTATCTCGCTCTAATAATTGAGCCATGTTTACAACATTTGAATAGAGAGAAAATTTATGAGAAATGAGATATTGTCGACGCTTGGGTTTCAAACCTCTCGAAACATCCGCAGCGTCATACTTTCCTCATTCTCAACCAAATGAGGTGCAAACACGGATAACTCTACCAAACTTTGCCTCATCTTGAGACACCGCCATGTTATTATGCTCCGATCTAATAAACTCCACTTCCTTCATATAGCGAACACTTTCGTGAAAGTATTTGTCATTAAATAGTTTCTGAAATGTCTCCCAAGACATGCCGATTGTGCACGGATGGAGTACGCTTCACGAGACTCCACCAAGAAGTCTGTCTGTCTCGCCACGAACATAAAGGTGTCGAATGGAACCTTCGTTCCTCGTGCATCCCAAGACATCGAATATCTTGGTAATTTGCTTGACCTATGTTTCCGCCATGATCGGATCTCGGCTTTCCCTTAAATTCTCGTGGTCCTAACTCTTTGAATCGCTTGCATTTGTGACAACCCGTGAATTGCTATCATTTCCTCCTATATTTTGAAAACGAAGTCTCCTCGTCTGATTTTGCATGAACTGCAAAAAGCTTCTAAACATCCCCTCGTTCATCATCCTTTCAAGGGTGTTGTTCACGGGAGGAACATTGCCACTGTTGTACATTCTCCTCGTTGGTGAGTATAAAGGCGTCTCCACGGTCTCATTTCCATTGTTAATATTCTCGGTCGACATTCTCAAATCATCGCCATAAAACAAGGGTTAATTAAGGAAATCAATATATCACATAATATCCCTATATACTGACCAACTAACAAATAAGCATTGGTAGGACACACTAGCGAAGGATTTACTCATCTCTCCCCTCCTAGTTCTATTCCCTGATCTCTGCCAGAGATCATATCCCTAAGCTCTGATACCAACTGTGACGCCCCCAAAATAGGTATACATCACCCATTCTGAGTTGTCAATACATGGTACAGAAACAACTACAACTTTATTATTACAACAGTAAAACTACGAGTTTGAATACAAATATTATCTTCTAGACAATATTTATACTCAAATAAATCCTCATCACATTTATTGATACATTATTTTACAAAAATGATGAGGACTACTAAACAACTCTCTCTAGAACCTTCATTCCATACCCGACTCGTACTCACTATATTCTCGCCTCCTGAGAAGAAAAATGGAACAAAAAGGAAAAGGGTGAGCTCAACTAGCCCAGTAAAGAATATTATGACTAAGATAATATACAACAAATTATCGTTAGTCTTCAACAAGGAAAAATCCAATAGAATACAATAGACAACAAGTTTCAGATCAATATTCGCAGCGGAAATAATAATTCATTAGAAGAGTTAAGTAGAGAATGCAAACTACTATCTTCTATGTATGAATTTAAAAGTTCATCGTCTATCTTTTATCCCTGTAACATCAATCAATATATATCCGAATCAAATATTCATCTTTGCACTACTGGCCAAAGATATTCATCAGTTGGTCATGTTCATCTAAACACCTGTTCATCTTTGCACTACGGGCCAAAGATATTCATCAGAAATCATTCATCTTTGCACTACAGGCCAAAGATATTCAATAATATCATCATTTAAGACTGAGGATGATGAAAAATATTTTTAAAGAAACGAATCCAGTGAAACAAAATGACAAGGATTAAGGATTAAGGATTCGTACTTTGTTTTATCCATGTCCAAAAATACCTCAAAAATAATCATAGTGGTGTAAAATTCAAGAATGATCAAAACATGGATACAATCAAAGCTAGTATCCACAATAGATATTTTAGACGAAAAGGGAAAATTTTTATTTTTCGATGAATAGTGTCGTATTCGTGAATAGTGTTGTATACGTGAATAGTGCCGTATACGTGAACAGTAACTGTGACGCCCCCAAAATTAGGTATACATCACCCATCTTGGGTAGTCAGATACATGGTACAGAATTTAAATACAACTTACTAATATAAGCGTAAGTGTACTATATTGACATAAACCGTGAGTTTGAATACAAATATTGTTTACTAGATATTATACAAACTCAAAAGGAGTCCTCATTACAATTATTATCACACTATTTCACGTAATAGTGAGGACTACTAATGCTATCCTCCGGGCCATTACTCCATTCCCCGACTCGTCCCAACTCGTTCTCATTTCACGAAGGGAACGAAAGAAAGAAAGGGTGAGCTCAACTAGCCCGATGAAATAATATTATGACTAAGATAATGCGAGAATAAATTATCAATAGCCTTCAACAAAGTTGTTAAACCGATAAAATATAATAAACATCAAGTTTAATCTGCAATGAACAAGCAATCCATTAAAAGAGTCAAGTAGAAAATAAAATCTACTATCTTTTATGATTTAAAAGGTTTTTCATCACCGCTATAGCCGAGACTCGACTTTAATAAATATTCCACATCATCGAATCACCCCGCACTACTACCAAGGATATTCTTTAGTATCACGACCACAATTATTCATGCACTACGGGCCAAGAATATTTTTGTATTCATTAATGGTCATGATCATGCCAACAATCGTCCATCAATGCACTACGGACCACCGAGGATTTTACCACATCATTTGTAACATTACTTACCATGATTACACCGAATAGTCTCTCGTCATAATCATACCAAGTCCATCTATGCACTACAGGCCACAGATGACTTTCAACATAATACAAACATGAGAATGATGACAATGATATAAGAATTCAATAAAATAAGTTCAAGAATTAATTTATCTAGGAACTAATAACATCCAAACTGTCAACATGATATCTTTGCTTTGTAAAGTAAAATTCAAGAATCTTTGAGAAGAATATTTCCATGAAAGGATATTTGGATGAAGCGCAAATATCAAGGATATTCCACTAATTTCATGGAGTATAAAAGTCAAAGTTTTAACCAACCGGGTATAATAAAGAATGGAATAACAAAAGAAATCACCATGCATGCGATAATCGCATGAGCAAAGTTATTCCAACCAGAATAATAAATAACGGAACCAGTCCGGCGTAAAACGCATGAGATGTGATGTTCCAACAGAATAATAAAGAATGGAACCAGTCCCATGCGTAAAACACATGCATGTGATGTTCCAACAGAATAATAATAAAGATTTTAACCAGGTCCTGTAAAACACCTGACGATGTGAAGTTCCAACGTAATAACAATAAAGATTTTAAACAAGGTCCTGTGTAAACACATGCATGTGAGGATGTTCCAAATGTAATAATAATAAAGAAGCGGAACCGAATTCCTGTAAAACACATGCATGTGATGTTCCAACATAATAATAGAAGAATGTCACCAAGTATAGGGTAAACCACGATATAAAAGTTATTCCAACGAATAATAAGTAATGGAATAACAACAGCTCTCTTCATGAATAAGAAAGAATAACACCCCTTACTTTTGGTAGGAGATTGAATCTTTGCGAAGAGTGTAGTAACAAAATACTCTTCTTCTTTCTCTCTTATTCTCTCTATACTTTCTCTCTCTAAAGCTTGAATGAATTCGTGAAAAATAATGAAGCACTAGGCCTCTATCTATAGAAGATTTCTAGCTTAGCACCTACCATGTGAAAAGGCAAGTGGCTTGACGACTGGTGATGTGAAAAGAAAAGTGGTTCGACGCCTGTAATGTGAAATGACAAGTGGTTTGACGCCTGTAATGTGAAACGGCAAGTGGTTTGACATCTAGTAAAGGTAATTACTATTGACGAAGGTAATTACTATTCACAAAGGTAATTACTATTGACGAAGGTAATTACTATTGACGAAGGTAAATACTATTGACGAAGGTAAATACTATTAACGAAGAGACTCTTAGATGATGACATATGGGCCCCCCCATAAAATAATCAAACTTACCACAAACGTCTCATAACAGACTCTTTATATACATTAAGGATTGAATAAATATTACCACAAATCATTTTATTTTAATCAACACATTTTTAATCTTTCAACAATTATTAATCATTTATAACTTGTCGTCTCAATTAATAATATAACATATTATACAGATGATACTGTGACAATAATTGAATCAATAATATAAGAGATATGATGCAGCAATTACTGTAGCAATAATTGAGTATAGCTAAGTGACTTCTCACGTAAGCATCAATAATCAATACCGTGTGCTACTATACAACTACGCCAGACATCGTACTTTTACTACCGGTAGTTCAACGCTTTTAACGGTAACACCTCTGCCATTATTTTTATAGAAAGATAATTTTGTCATTTTCTAACTACGATAAGACTTCCGTTGTGGGGTCCACCAATGATTGAGCCGTCGTACGAATATTCCCCGATAAAAAGAATATTCCCCGACCAAACGAATATTTTATAACAACTTGCTTACTTTGCAAAATTTATAAATATTACCCACAACTATAACATTATATCAAATTTATTCCATAATATTCAAAAATAATATTTATAGAAAATTCATCTTTATTTATAAAAGTTGGGGTCTTACAACCTCCCTTCTTATAAAATTTCAGCCCTTGAAATTAGGGGTACGTACTGGTATGTCGAAGAGGTAAGGATACCTTGATTTCATTTCGATTCTAACTCCCAAGTCCTTTCCTCAACATCGTGGTTCCTCCACAAAACTTTTGACTTGAGGTATAACCTTGGAGCGTAGAATATGTTCCTTCATATCCAAGATTTGAACAGAACCTCTTCATACGTCAAATCTTCCGCTATTTCGTCCGGTTCTAACTCAATAATATGGTTCGGTCTTTCACATATTTACGTAATATGGATATGTGAAAACGTTATGAACACAAGACATACTTGGTGGTAGAAATGAGTCTATAGGCCACGCTTCCTACTCGATCGAGGATTAAAATGGACCGATGAATCGAGGATTAAGTTTTCCTCTCTTTCCAAATCTTGTAACTCCTTTCCATGGAGCAACTCTTAACAACACATGATCTCCTATATCAAATTCCACGTCCTTTCGATGAAGATCAAGATAACTCTTTTTTGTCGATTTTGTGAGGTTTTTATACGTTGTCGGATCGTTTGAATCTTTTTCAGAGTCATACGTATCAACTCCCGGTCCCAATGTGACGCCCCAAAATTATGTATACGCCACCCATCTTGGGTCGCCACTTACATGGTACATAAATTCAAATACAACTTACTAATATAACTGCCGTGTACAATATACGACATAAACCGTGAGTTTGAATACAAATATTGTCTACTAGATATTATACAAACTCAAAAGGAGTCCTTATTACAACTATTATCACACTTTCATTTCACGTAATAGTGAGGACTACTAATGCTATCCTCCTCGACCATTACTCCGCTCCCGACTCGTCCCAAATTTATGTTCTCATTTCCTCAAGAGAAATAAAGAAAGAAAGGGTGAGCTCAACTAGCCCAAGAAGAAATATTATGACTAAGATAATGCGTAATAAATTATCATTAGCCTTCAATACAAAGGTTAAACCGATAAAATATAATAGACAACCGCTTTAATCATAGCTTTAATAAGCAATCCATTAAAAGAGTCAAGAGAGAATAAAATCTACTATCTTTTAGGTTTTAAAAGGTTTTTTATCAATTTTTATCACGAGACTCAAATTTAATAAATAAACCACCACATCTAATCATCCTCGCACTACCTGGCCAAGGATTTTCATCAAATTATCAATGGTCATGACTATACCGAATCACCCCGGTCATAATCATACCAACAACTATCCATCATCGCATTACAAAAGCCACCGAGGACTTTTGTCACATCATTTATATCAAGTCATGATTATACCGAATGATCCCCGGTCATAATCATACTAAGTTCATCTATGCACGTAAGCCAAAGATAACATAATATAACATGAGGATGATGACAATGACATAATAATTCAATAAAACAAGTTCAAGAATTATTTAATCCATGAATTATTAACGCCCAAATTGTCAACATGATATCGCTTTCAGAGAGTAAAATTCAAGAATGATCAAGAATATTTCCATGAAAAGATATCGATGAAACGCAAATATCAAGGATATTCTACTAATTTCATGGAGTATAGAAGTCAAAGTTTTAACCAACCGGGTATAATAAAGAATGGAATAACAAAAGAAATCACCATGCATTCTGCATTGATTGATATGTATGTGTTATTCCAACGTAATAATAATAATAACGGAACCAAAGTCAGTGAAATTCACACCACAGTGATGTTCCAACAAAATAATAAAGATGGAACCATCCTGTAAAACACACGAGATAGGATATTCCAATGTAATAATAAAGATTTTAACCAGTCCTGTAAAAAACACATGCATGTGATGTTCCAACAGTAATAATAAAGATTTTAACTGTGTCCTGTAAAACACATGCATGTGATGTTCCAATGTAATAATAGAAGAATGTCACCAAGTATAGGGTAAACCACAGATACAAAAGTTATTCCAATGTAATAATAAGCAATGGAATAACATAAGGATTTCACCAAGTATAGGGTATGCCACAGATACAAAGTTATGTATAGGTATATGCCACTTTTACAAAGTTATTCCAATGTAATAATAATGAATGGAATAATGTAAGTTCTCTTCAAGAAGAAAGAATAACACCCTTTACCGTAAAAGAACCTAATATATAAGTAGTGAAGTAGCGTAATACTCTTCTTCTTTCTATAATTTTCTCTCTATAGTTTCTCTCTATAATTTCTCTCTAGAGTTTCAATGAATTCGTAAGAAAATAATGAAGGAATGAGCTTCTATTTATAGGAAAATGGAATGCATAGTAATTAATCCATGAACCATCCGATTGATTTACTTTTAATCTGACGGTCCATATTTAAAGAAAAATCTTTTAAATAAAATATAATATATTCTATTTATATAAAAACATTTTACTATGCAAACACTATGCAATACTATGCAAAACACTATGCAACACTATGCATAATAAAATATAATATATTCTATTTATGTAATAACTTTAATAAAGTATTCTATTTTATATAAAAAGATGTTTCGCTTTTATTACGCTAATAATACTAATAAAACAAAACGTCATTATCGCTATAATAATTCATATTATTAATCGGTAATAATGGAATCAAACCGAGTGACTTCTCACATAAGATCAATAATCAATACCGCGTGCTACTATGCAACCACACTTATTACATCGTATTTTTACTACCGAAAGTAGTTCAACAAAGAACTACTAGAAAACTTCCGCCGTTATTTCAATAAAATATTTTTTATCGCTTTTCAATCCGACAATAATTACATTGTAGGGTCCACTAATGATTGAGCCGCCAGTATTTAATATTCCCTCGCTAAACCGAATATTCCCCACCAATCGAATATAATATAACCACTTGCATACTTTTGCAAAATTTATAAATACTACCCACAACTATAATATTATCTTAAATTCACACCATAATATTAAAAAATTATTTCAACAAAATTTAAATCTTTATTGATAAAACTGGGTCTCACAATCTCCTCCTTATGGAATTTCTCCTCAAATTAGGGTACGACTGTATGATAAAGAGGTGAGGGTACCTTGAATACCTTTATCGCTTAAAATATTAAATTCATCTTCGCAATCCGCCAAAGATATTCATTAACAATTCATCTTTGCACTACAGCCAAAGATATACAATCAGAAACCAATAATGCCGAGACTCAAATTAATAGTATCACAACCATGAATTATCCATGCACTAATCGCTAAGGATATTCGTGTTTTCAATTACTACCATGATTATACCGAATAATCCGTGGTCATAATCATACCAAGTCTATCAATGCACTACTACCAAAGATAACTTTTTACCACATCAATGAATTAATATTTCATCACGAGACTCACCAATAATTAATCCATATCATCGAATCATCCCCGCACTACGTGCCAAGGATATTCATTAGTATCACGACCACAAATTATCCATGCACTACTACCAAAGATAATCGTGTATTCATTAGTATCACGACCACAAATTATCCATGCACTACTACTAAAGATAATTGTGTTTTTCAATTACTACTATGATTATACCGAATGATCCTCGGTCATAATCATACCAAGTCCATCTATGCAAAGTAAGCCACGTATTGACTTTGAACACATCCATGAATTAATATTTCATTGCCGAGACTCAAATTTCAATAATTAATCCACATCGTCAATCATCCCCGCATTCATTAAGGATATTCATTAGTATCACGACCACAAATTATCCATGCACTACTACCAAAGATAATTGTATTTTCAATTACTGCTTATGATTATACCCCAATGATCCTGGTCATAATCATACCAAGTCCATCTATGCACGTAAGCCACGTATGACTTTGAACACATCCATGAATTAATATTTCATTGTTTAGACTCAAATTTCAATAATTAATCCACATCGTCGAATCATCCCCGCACTACAAAGCTAAGGATATTCATTAGTATCACGATCACAAATTATCCATGCACTACTACCAAAGATAATTGTGTATTCAATTACTAGCATGATTATACCGAACAATCCTCGGTCATAATCATACCAAGTCCATCTATGCTCTATGTGCCACGATGACTTTAAAAAATATAAACATGAGGATAATGATATAAAGAATCAATCAAATAAGATAAAGGATAAATATTAAACATTTATAATATAATTTATCCAGATTCAAGAATATCCCCATGTTATCAATCACTTAATAATCTAATAATCTAATATCATTAATATTATACCAATATTTTAATCACTTCTTAAATTTATAAACAATTTATCTTAATTGTTTACACTTTTACCATATAATGCATTTAATCATTCAAAATGTCATACTCATAAGATATCATCACCAATTATCAAATCCTCATCAAAAAATATGCATATACTCTATATAGGATTCTCTAGCCATAAAATCCTATTTTCAACTTTGTTACTTCACATAACATATTTAACTCATATGTTCAGAATTAAACTATTTTCATGAAAAATACCAAATCAGCCCCAAAAATATTTCTTTTCTGGGATTTAGCATAATATAGTCCCATGATGAAAATATATTTTTCTCGAATTTTTAAAATTCATTTACTATTTTTCAAAAATCAATTTCTAATTAATTCCTTAAGAAATTAGCTACCTCAAGTTTAACTCCAAAATTCCCAAATCTTGGCAGGACCTTACACATGTTATCGTGAGCTTCTAGTTTAAATTTCATGGTCATCTGAGTTATAGAACTCCTAAGTTATAGCGTCATTTAAAAAACCTAAATATTGAAATAGTCATAACTTGCTCATTTTAAGTCGAATGAGCTCATTTTTGGACAGGAGGTACTTTATACCATATACTTTCATGTCCCAAAAACCCAGAATTTTTCTCTCATAATTTAAGTGGCCGAAACAGTCCCTTAAAGTTTCTGGCAGTAGCATTTTCGAAATTTACAGCTTTGGCCTCCTTTGCTAAAATCAGTCCACACAAAAATCCACAACACCTTTTCCAGTAATTCCACTTGGATTAGTTAGGTAACTCATAGATCTAACTCTAGGACTTGACCACATTCAAAAATTCAAAATATAATAAGAGATATGGTCAATTGAATTTCATGTTACGCTTTTCACCAAAATCTGATTTTCAACTCTTTGTGATTTCTAAGAAACTTTCATGTTTTTACATACTAACCAACATAACTCATCATAAAACTTACTAATACCACGAATACCCATGATTTTCATTATTCCAATGCTTTTATTATGACTTTCATCATAAACCACGAAACTGCTTCCTTTAGTTGAAGAAATATTTGAGGGTTTAAGAAATGGGTTTTTGTAGATGGGGTCAATACAAAATTCGATTTCACGCCTAGGGTAGGCTAGGAAATCTTCAAGAATACATCAAGAAATTTATTAATGATAGAAATATCATTCAAAATCACATTTTATCCAAGACTTGGATAGTACGTCACATTGATACCAACTGTGACTTCTATCCCTTAACCTAGATAAGCACCTCACAATGATACCTATAAACTTGCCATCTTCATTCACGATGTCGCCACAGAAAAGTCCGCTTCTCAGGCATTCCACACAAGGAAGTCAACAACGAAAGGTTCGGGCTCTTTACTTATGGCTTGATATGACAATGATTAACTTTAGGGTTTGGTTACTTTGAATTCGCATAACAGGTTGTTATAAATATAAAAGCTAACAACCTTACGAAAAGAATGATGAGTAGCTAACCAATCGATTCCTAAAATCACATCAAAGGCAAGTATTTTCAAAGAGATAATATCGACAGTAACGTGAAAGTGTTTATTTGAAACAACAAGATTAATAAATGTTGGAGGTAACGAAGGTTTCTCCCAACGAAGTTTCAATAGATAAATCAAAGTCTAATTTCTCCTGAGTCAAATTTAAACGCTGAACGCAAAGCAAGAGAGATAAAAGAATGGGTAGAACCCAGATCTAATAAGGTATAGACTTCAAAGAATTTATAATTAACTAACCTGCGCTAACTTCGTCGGGTTACCCACTTTTTGAGAAGTCACGAAAACGCTCTTCCCGAAAACCACCGACTTTGTTTTATCCAGATCCGCCTTTGGTGCCACTATCCCACCGGACTTGACTTCACTGCACAACAAAATCGAGCTAAATTACCTTCTTCTTCTTGCAATTTCCACTTCTATTATCTTTGCCATGATTACCAATCAAGTGGTTACCATTCTTAACATGATAATTTCCCCACGATGGTTATCATTGTTCGATAGCCGTTACCACCAAAGATGATTATTATCGTATTGTTGGTCGTTACCTTTTGTTTGAGCCAATCAACACTCTCATGTGCTTCATTGCTTATCTCAAAGATTTTCGGATATCATTCTCAAACACCGCCACAAAACAAGGGTTAATTAACATATCACATATTATCCCTATACTCCGACCGACCAATTAAATACCAAATAAATTTAGGTAGGTCATACTAGCGAAGGAATTCTCGCCTCCCCTCCTAGTTCTTATCTCACATCTTAGCCAGGATCATATCCTAAGCTCGATACCAACTGTGACGCTGACACCAACTTGTGTCAAGACTATCCACGCCTGCCACACCGAAAGACGGCTCCCCACGGAGAGTCGGGCTTTGCATCCCCCTCAACAGAAGTCACCAAATGAGAGGCTCGGGCTCTTCACACTTATGGCTCGATACCAACCGCGTGACGCCTCCAAAATTATGTATACGCCACCCATCTTGGGTCGCCACTTACATGGTACATAAATTCAAATACAACTTATTAATATAACTGTGCAATACATACGATATAAACCGTGAGTTTGAATACAAATATTGTCTACTAGATATTATACAAACTCAAAAGGAGTCCTTATTACAACTATTATCACACTATTTCACGTAATAGTGAGGACTACTAATGCTATCCTCCGGACCATTACTCCGCTCCCCGACTCGTCTCAAATATGTTCTCATTTCCTCAAGAGAATAAAGAAAGAAAGAAAGGGTGAGCTCAACTAGCCCAAGAAGAAATATTATGACTAAGATAATGCGTAATAAATTATCATTAGCCTTCAACAAAGTTAAACCGATAAAATATAATAGACAACCAGCTTTAATCATAAATGAATAAGCAATCCATTAAAAGAGTCAAGTAGAGAATAAAATCTACTATCTTTTAGGTTTTAAAAGGTTTTTATCAATTTTTATCACGAGACTCAAATTTTAATAAATAAACCACCACATCTAATCATCCCCGTATTACACTGGCCAAGGATTTTCATCAAATTATCAATGGTCATGACTATACCCGAATCACCCCGGTCATAATCATACCAAAAACTATCCATCACCGCATTTACAGCCACCGATCGAGGACTTTTGTCACATCATTTATATCAAGTCATGATTATACCGAATGATCCCCGGTCATAATCATACTAAGTTCATCTATGCACGTAAGCCAAAGATAACATAATATAACATGAGGATGATGATGACAATGACATAATAATTCAATAAAACAAGTTCAAGAATTATTTAATCCATGAATTATTAACGCCCAAATTGTCAACACGATATCGCTTTCAGAGAGTAAAATTCAAGAATGATCGTAAGAATATTTCCATGAAAAGATATCGATGAAACGCAAATATCAAGGATATTCTACTAATTTCATGGAGTATAGAAGTCAAAGTTTTAACCAACCGGGTATAATAAAGAATGGAATAACAAAAGAAATCACCACCATGCATTCGTGATTGCATAGACAAAGTTATTCCAATAATAATAATAATCGGAACCAAAGTGTCGTGAAATTCACAATCCGACAGTGATGTTCCAATGTAATAATAAAGATGGAACCAGATCCTGTAAAAACACACGTATAGGATATTCCAATGTAATAATAAAGATTTAACCAGTCCTGTAAAACACATGCGATAGATGTTCCAACAGAATAATAAAAATTTTAACCAGTCCTGTAAAACACACGCATGTGATGTTCCAATGTAATAATAGAAGAATGTCACCAAGTATAGGTAAACCACAGATATAAAAGTTATTCCAATGTAATAATAAGCAATGGAATAACATAAGGATTTCACCAAGTATAGGGTATGCCACAGATACAAAGTTATGTATAGGTATGCCACTTTTTACAAAAGTTATTCCAATGTAATAATAATGAATGGAATAATGTAAGTTCTCTTCAAGAAGAAAGAATAACACCCTCACCGTAAAAAGAACCTAATATGAAGTAGTGAAGTAGCGTAATACTCTTCTTCTTTCTATAATTTTCTCTCTATAGCTCTCTCTATAATTTCTCTCTGTAGTTTCAATGAATTCGTAAGAAAATAATGAAGGAATGAGCTTCTATTTATAGGAAAATGGAATGCATAAGAATTAATCCATGAACTATCCAGATTGATTTACTTTAATCTCGACGGGTCCATATTTAAAGAAAAATCTTTTAAATAAAATATAATATATTCTATTTATATAAAAACATTTTACTATGCAAACACTATGCAATACTATGCAAAACACTACGCAAAACACTATATGCATAATAAAATATAATATATTCTATTTATGTAATAACTTTAATAAAGTATTCTATTTTATATAAAAGATGTTTCGCTTTTATTACGTTAATAATACTTAATAAAACAAAACGCCATTATCGCTATAATAATTCATATTATTAATCGATAATAATGGAATCAAACCGAGTGACTTCTCACATAAGCATCAATAATCAATACCGCTATGCTACTATGCAACCACACTTATTATCGTCGCTTTTTTACTACCGAGTAGTTCAACAAGAACTACTCAGAAAACTTCCGCCGTTATTTCAATAAAATATTTTTGTCGCTTTCAATCCGACAATAATTTCGCTAGGTCCACTAATGATTGAGCCGTTGTATTTAATAATATTCCCTCGCTAAACCTAATATTCCCCACCAATCGAATATAATATAACCACTGCATACTTTTGCAAAATTTATAAATACTACCCACAACTATAATATTATCTTAAATTCACACCATAATATTAAAAAATTATTTCAACAAAATTTAAATCTTTATCGATAAAACTGGGTCTCACACCCAACAACGTTGCTTCACCCACCTCATCCCAAAGATACTAGAGAACGACACTTTCTTCCATACAACGCTCAATGGAGAGCCATGCCAATACTTGCTTGATAACTGTTGTTGTAGGAAAACTCCACCAATGGTAAGAACTTGTCCCAACTCCTTGAAATCAAGGACACAAAGTCTTAATAGATCTTCAAGAGTTTGAATAGTCCTCTCCGATCGTCCGTCCGTCTGAGAGGATGATATGCCGAGCTAAATCGTAAGTCTGTGCTCATAGCTTTTTGCAAACTAACCCAAAATTGTGAAGTGAATCTTGGGTCTCGATTAGAAACTATGGATACCGCAAGATACCATGCAGCCTTACAATTTCGCTTATGTACATACGAGCAAGACGCTCAAGTGTATAAGTTTCTCGTATCGGTAAAGAAATGAGCAGACTTGGCAATCAATCTATCAACAATGACCCAAATCGTATCAATGCCTTGAGAAACCTTAGGAAGACCGGTAATTGAAATCCATGGTAATGTGCTCCCACTTCCATTCTCGAATTTCAAGTGGTTGCAATGGACCTTTTGGTACTTGATGCTCCACTTTAACTCGCTTGACAAGTTAGACACCTTGAGATAAACAAAGGCTATCTCTCTCTTCATATTGCTCCACCAAAATGTATGACGAATATCATGATACATTTTGGTACTCCTGTGATGGATTACAAATGGTGTGTTGTGCGCCCCATCATGATATTATACTTTAAATCGTGGTTGTTAGGAACACAAAGTCCGGAGTTGACTCAAGTATTCCTTCTTCATCGATTCTTGCTTCCTAGATAGCACCTTCTTGCACTTTCTTCCTCATACGCATCGCTCCAAGTCTCGTAGCTTGAGCAGCCTTTAACTTTATCGATTAAAGTTCGCTTCTACTCAGATACTCGCTTATCATCACATGCATCCCTAGAGTCTTTAACTCTATCTCCATCCTTTGCAAGTCACACAAAATGGGCCTTTGTGTTGACAATAACGCACTCGTACTTGCATACGATCTTCTGCTCAATGCGTCAGCTACCACGTTCGCTTTTCTAGGATGGTATTGGATGGTATGATCATAATCTTTCAACAGTTTAAGCCAACGTCGTTGTCGCATGTTGAGTTCCTTTTGAGTGAAGAAATATTTGAGGCTTTTATGATCCCTAAAGATCTCCACTTTCTCCCCATACAAGTAATGCCTCCAAATTTTAAGTGCAAAGACAACAACTGCCAACTCTAGATCATGAGTAGGATAATTCCTCTCATATTCTTTGAGTTGTCGCGAGGCATAGGCTATAACATTTCCATGTTGCATGAGAACACATCCCAACCCTTTTGCTCAAGCATCATCAGAGATGACAAATCCTCCGAGCCGATGGTATTGTCGTAACATGTCTTTGAAATAAGTCTCCTCTCGAGTTCTTGAAAACTCCTCTCACATTCTTCGCTCCAACCGAACTTTGTATCTTTCCGAGTCACCGAAAGTCGATGGAGTAGCGATTCGAGAAAATCCTTCCACGAATCTCCGATAATAACCAAATTAAATTGAGAAAGCTACGATTTCTTGGTCCATCGATTTAGGTTGTTCCCAGCTTTGAATAGCTTCAATCTTTGCTGGGTCAACAGATATTCCATGACTTGATACCACGTGCCCAAGGAATGCTACTTCTTCAAGCCAGAACTCACATTTCTTCAACTTGGCATAAAGCTTATATTCACGAAGCTTTTGAGTGTCACCTCAAGTGTTGCTCATGATCTTCACGACTTTTGGAAAAAATAAGGATGTTATCAATAAAGACGACCACAAAGTGATCTAAATATTCCTTGAATACTTTGGTTCATCATATCCATGAAGGCGAGGAGCATTAGTCAATCCAAAGGACATGACTAGGAATTCATAATGCCCGTACCGAGTTCTGAAAGCCGTCTTTGGAATGTCAGCGGTTCTAATCTTCAATTGGTGATATCCGGAACGAAGATCAATCTTTGAAAAGAATTTGGCTCCTTGCAACCGTCAAACAGTCATCAATACGCGGCAATGGATACCTATTTTTGATGGTGACATGATTCAACTCCCGATAATCAATACAAAGTCGCATACTCCCATCTTTCTTCTTCACGAATAGAACAGGAGCACCCCAAGGAGAAGTACTAGGACGAATAATGCCAATGTCTAACAATTCCTGCAGTTGGGTCTTTAACTCCTCGAAGTTCAATAGAGCCATTCGACATGGGGCTTTGAAATAGGTTTTGTACCGGGTTCAAGGTTGATACAAAATTCAATTTCACGCCTGGGGTAGGCCAGAAGTTCTTCTGAATACGCCAGAAATTTATTAACAATAGAAATATCGCTTAAAACCGATTTATTTTTGTTTAAATATGTGATATGAGCTAAGAAAGCTTGACATCCGTTTTTCAATAAACGAATAGCTTTATGGCTTGAGATGACCGTGATTGATTTTAATGGTTTGGTCGTTTGAATTCGCATAATAGGTTGATTAGGAATATGAAAGCTAACAACCTTACGAAAATAATCAATTTTTGCATGATAAGTAGTTAACCAATCAATCCCTAGAATCACATCAAATGCAAGTATTTTTAATGAAATAAGATCGACAGGTAATGTGAGGGTACCGATTTGAACCAAACAAGACTTATAAACAAATGGATGTAATGAAGGTTTCTCCCAACGGAGTTTTCACAGATAAGTCAAAGTCTAATTTCTCCTGAGTCAAATTTAATCGATGAGCGCAAGTAGGAGAAATAAAAGAAAGGGTAGAACCCAGATCAAATAAAGTATAGACTTCATTAGAGTTTATGATAAGCTTACCCGTGATGACCTCATTCGGATTCCTTGCTCTTTGGGAGGTCACAACAAACGCCTCCCTCAGACTACTGGTTTTGCTTTTCGGGGACGACCTTTGGTGCCTCCATCCTAGCTGAATTTGTCTTCAATGGCGACAAAATCAAGCTAAGTGACCTTCTTCCACAATTATAACATGCTTGGACTTGGCATGGCGCAGCTTTGGATCGATGTGTCCCTCTCCTCCGCATTTGAAGCATATGATAGGTGGTCTTTCTCCTTCCTTAACAACCGGTGTTTGGTCTTGACGCCTTTCCATCATCATTGAATCCCTTTTCTTGAAATGTCCATTCTTATTGTTTTGGCCTCGATTACCACCAAAGTGGTTACCATATCCGCCCGTTGATTCCTCCATGCTTGTTGTCACCGCTCACGATGACTACTCACCGGTATTATAATTTTGTTTCACCGCTTCTTTTTAGTTGCGTTGACTCATTATCGCGCCCCACTAATCGAGCCCTATTTACAACATCCTAATACAAACACATTTTATACGAGAAATAAGATGTCGACGCATCCTCCGCTTCAAACCTCTTAAAAACATTCGCGCCATTCTCTCTTCATTATCCACCAAGTGGGATGCAAAACCGTGATAACTCCGCAAATTTTGCCTCGTGTTGCGACACGGGACATATTGTTTTGTTCCAACTTGATAAACTCCACCTCCTTCATGTGGCGAATACTTTCGTGAAAGTATTTGTCGTTGAATAGCTCTGAACTTCTCCCAAGATATCTTCAAGACAAAGAGTCGAGTACGCTTTTACCGATTCCCACCAGTAATCAGCCTCCGCAAGAAACATAAAGGCGTAAAAGGAACCTTTTTACTCTCGGAGCATCCCAAGACATCAAATATCTTGGTAATCTGCTTTATCCATGCTTCCGCCAAGTGGTTTTGGCTCTCCCTTAAACTCCGGTGGTCCCAGCTCTTGAATTGTTTAGCGGTGACCGCCTTCGAGAGTTTTCCGTGTTTCCACCTCACGCTTTGGATGAGTCGCCTCACCTTCTATTGCATAAATTCCATAAAGCCTCCGAACATTTGATCATTCATCATTTGGTCAAGGTTGTTGTTGTTTGCATGAGGATTGTCGCTTTCTTGATGCACATTATCTTGATTATTGATATGTGGTGAATCAACGATCGCTCGCTGCGCTCCCATCATATTCTCAACATTCTCGATGTCATTTTCAGACATCGCCACAAAACAAAAGGTTAATTGACATGTAACAAATTATCCCTATCTTCCCACCAACCAATAAAATAAAGCACATAAACTTAGGTAGGTCATACTAGCGAAGGTATTCCCCGCCTCTCCTCTCCTAGTACTATTCTCACATCTTAGCCAGGATCATATCCTAAGCTCGATACCAACCGTGACGCCCCAAAATTAGGTATACATCACCCATCTTGGGTAGTCGATACATGGTATGTAATTTAAATACAACTTACTAATATAATCGCTATGTACAATATGACATAAACCGTGAGGTTGAATACAAATATTGTCTACTAGATATCATACAAACTCAAAAGGAGTCCTCATTACAATTATTATCACACTATTTCACGTAATAGTGAGGACTACTAATGCTATCCTCTGCACCATTACTCTGCTCCCTCGACTCGTCCCAAATATGTTCTCTCATTTCCGAAGGGAACAAAGTGAAAGAAAGGGTGAGCTAAACTAGCCCAAGAAGAAATATTATGACTAAGATAATGCGTAATAAATTATCAATAGCCTTCAACAACAAAGTTAAACCGATAAAATATAATAAACATCAAGTTTAACTGCAATGAACAAGCAATCCATTAAAAGAGTCAAGTAGAAAATAAAATCTACTATCTTTTATGATTTAAAAGGTTTTTCATCACTGTCATAGCTGAGACTCAGCTTTAATAAATATTCCACATCATCGAATCACCCCTGCACTACGGCCAAGGATATTCTTTAGTATCACGACCACAATTATTCATGCACTACGGGCCAAGAATATTTGTGTATTCATTAATGGTCATGATCATGCCAACAACTGTCCATCAATGCACTACGGGCCACTGAGGATTTTTACCACATCATTTGTAACATTACTACCATGATTACACCGAATAGTCTCTCGTCATAATCATACCAAGTCCATCTACGCACTACAAGCCACAGATGATCACAACATAATACAAACATGAGAATGATGACAATGATATAAGAATTCAATAAAACAAGTTCAAGAATTAATTTATCTAGGAACCAATAACATCCAAACTGTCAACATGATACTGCTTTGTAAAGTAAAATTCAAGAATACTGAGAAGAATATTTCCATGAAAGGATACTGGATGAAGCGCAAATATCAAGGATATTCCACTAATTTCATGGAGTATAGAAGTCAAAGTTTTAACCAACCGGGTATAATAAAGAATGGAATAACAAAAGAAATCACCATGCATGCGATAGATAGATCGCACAGCGAAGTTATTCCAATAGAATAATAAATAACGTAACCAGTCCCAGAAACGCATGCATAAGATGTTCCAACAGAATAATAAAGAATGGAACCAGTCCCGTAAAACACAAAGACATGATGTTCCAACAGTAATAATAATAAAGATTTTAACCAGTCCCGTAAAACACATGCATGCATGTGATGTTCCAATGTAATAACAATAAAGATTTTAACCAGTCCTGTAAAAACACACATGCAGGATGTTCCAACAGTATAATAATAATAAGACGGAACCAGTCCTGTAAAACACACGCATGTGATGTTCCAACAAAATAATAGAAGAATGTCACCAAGTATAGGTAAACCATGTATACAAAGTTATTCCAATGTAATAATAAGCAATGGAATAACAACAGCTTCTCTTCATGAATAAGAAAGAATAACACCCTTACTTTTGGTAGGAGATTGAATAACTGCAGAGTGTGTAGTAACAAAATACTCTTCTTCTTTCTCTCTTATTCTCTCTATACTTTCTCTCTTTAAAGCTTGAATGAATTCGTGAAAAATAATGAAGCACAAGGCCTCTATTTATAGAAGATTTCTAGCTTAGCACCTACCATGTGAAAAGGCAAGTGGCTTGACGACTGGTGATGTGAAAAGAAAAGTGGTTCGACGCTCTGTAATGTGAAACGACAAGTGGTTCGACGCTCGTAATGTGAAACGGCAAGTGGTTTGATGTCCGGTAAAGGTAATAACTATCGACGAAGGTAATTACTATTCACAAGGGTAATTACTATCGACGAAGGTAATTACTATCGACGAAGGTAAATACTATCGACGAAGGTAAATACTATCGACGAAGAGACTCTTAGATGATGACATATGGGCCAATTCCCCATAAAATAATTAAACTTACCACAAACGCCTCATAATGCACTTTTATATACATTAAGGATTGAATAAATATTACCACAAATCATTTTATTTTTAATCAACACATTTTAATCTTTCAACAATTATTAATCATTTATAACTTGTCGTCTCAATTAATAATATAACATATTATACGTATGATAATGTGACAATAATTGAATCAATAATATAAGAGATATGATGCAAAAATTATCGTAGTAATAATTGAGTATAGCTAAGTGACTTCTCACGTAAGCATCAATAATCAATACCGTGCTACTATACAACTACGCCAGACATCGTATTTTTACTACCGGGTAGTTCAATGCTTTAACTCAGAAACACCTCCGCCATTATTTTTATAGAAAGATAATTTTGTCGTTTTCTAACTACGACAACACTTCCGTTGTGGGGTCCACCAATGATTGAGCCGTCGTACTAATATTCCCCGACCAAACGAATATTTTATAACAACTTGCTTACTTTGCAAAATTTATAAATATTACCCACAACTATAACATTATATCAAATTTATTCCATAATATTCAAAAATAATATTTATAGAAAATTCATCTTTATTTATAAAAGTTGGGGTCTTACAGTAACTCCGACAGCAAAAGTTCCAAATTTGATAAAAACTTCATATCAATATTTTAGCATAATGATATTGAAGAAATAATATTATTAGGAAAAAAAATAATATCCCTTACCTCGAAAGATCAATACTTCTTGCTGAAACACCGGATATAGGCTATAACTTTAACTTGCACCATATAGCAATACTCAAAATATACTCAAAATACTCACAAGAATACGCTCGATAATATAGAGAGAGAAAACTTCAGTTTCTGGTGTGATTTTCAATTCTAACCTAAGCACACTATTTATAGGAAAATGCTTAGAACACCAAAGCAGAAAATTTAATATAATATTATTATTTATATTAACCATTCCTACGCACACCTTTGAATTCATAATTCAGCAATTGCACACATGCAAAATGAGGCCCACACATTGAAAAAACGTTTTTGTGAATATAAATATTTAAAACTTCCAAAAATCAATTATTTCGAAGCTTCGGAACTTCAATAATTCATAATAATTAGCTCTTTTACCAGAAAAATTCGAAACACGCTACTTTCCATAGGACATTCCATTATCTACAACTTTGCAGAAGGAAGTTTTTCCAAATTCCAAATGTAAATCGACCAAATCCACAACCAAGCGATTTTACATGCTATAATCAAATTTCAATCAAGAAATGGGGTCCACCGACACATAAAACATGCTTTAAATATTTTTGGAAACAAAAATACTCCTCCTCCAAATATACTCATATATCCCACATTCATCGTAAAAATATCATCATTATTATATTATTAAAATATAATATTATATTTAAATGAATTATTTTATCAGAAAAAGATAAAATTTTAATTTTCAACAATTGTCACATTAAAAATTTTCTCCATCTATATCCACATAAAATCAATATTTTTCTCATCATATGAATCAACAATTAATTATTCATAAATAATATTACGTAATCACAATATTGACAACCGTGCGCTTCCTGTGAAAGAGGGGCTTTCAATAAGAATTTCTCCTTATCGGCGAATTATTAGGTGACCAAACCTCTCCTTAGATGTAACTTTCTAGACATTGCTAATAATGTTATCTAATAATATTATTCGGATAATATGAATTATTGCTTTGATAATGAAAAATACCGTGTAATGACAATTATCAAACAACAAAGAATATAAAATATCAACGCAAAGAATTATTAAATCAATAAAATAATCGAACATTAATTACTGTAACCATTATTGAGTCATGCCTTCTTACATAAGAATCAATAATTGGTGAAATACCGTGTGCTACTGTGTTTTAACCACCAAGTATTTTAATAGTATTAACGGTAACAACTACGCCGTTATTTTTAAATAACTTATATTTGTCATTTTCTTCATCCAATCGCTTTTTGTTATGGGGCCCACAAAAGATACTACCGTTGCATTTAATATTCCCCCACAAAGAAGAATATTCCACGACAAAACGAATATTCCCCGACAACAATGAATATTTTATAACCACTTGCTTATTTTGAAATATTTATGTATTTTACCCATAACTATCCACATTAATCAAATCAACCCTTACTATTTCAAAATAATAAATAGAGAAAATTAAATTTCATTAATAACAAGTTGGGTCTTACAACCTCCCTCCTTATGAAATTTCGCCCTCGAAATCGACTTACGTGCACACAGTGTTTCAAAAGGTGAGGATACCTCATTTGTCATTTCCGCTTCCAATTCCCGTGTCATTTCCTCTATAAAGCATGATTCCTCAACAAAACTTTAACTTGTGGTATGACCTTTGCGCGTAGGACATGCTTCTTCCTATCCAAGATCTTGACAGGTACCTCCTCATACGTTAAGTCTTCTGCTATCTCGTCCGGTTTTAACTCAATAACGTGGTTCGGGTCTTTCACATATTTATGAAGTACATATATGTGAAATACATTATGAACACGAGACATACTCGGAGGTAACGCGAGTCTATAGGCTACATTTCCTACTCCATCAAGAATTTGAAATGGAACAATAAATCGAGGATTGAGCTTTCCTCTCTTCCCAAATATTGTAACTCCCTTCCATGGAGCAACTCGCAACAATACATGATCCCCTATACTAAATTCCACGTCTTTTCGATGAAGATTCGCATAACTCTTTTGTCGATCTTGTGCAGTTTGTATACGTTATCGAATCATTTGGATCTTTTTTGTAGTCATATGTACCAACTTGGGTCCCAACAATGTTGCTTCACCCACCTTGTCCCAACATCCTGGAGAGCGACATTTTCGTCCATATAATGCTTCGAATGGAGCCACACCTATACTTGCCTGATAACTGTTGTTGTAGGAGAATTCCACCAATGGTAAATACTTATCCCAACTGCCCTTGAAGTCTAGGACACAGAGTCTGGAGTGGACTCGAAGTCTAGGACACTTAGGCTTGCACATTAATTCTATTGGACTTAACCATTTCCTACACAATCCTACTAATTCCATATATTTGGTTTAAAGCCTTATAACGTATAATATACGTATAATTCTCATAACCTAACTCGTCTACTAATTCAACATATACGTCATACTATCTTTCGTACGTACTAGTATAATACCTCGTATCATACTCATATTCATTACCTCATATAATACCTACGTATTATACGATAATCGTTTAATTCATTAATTGCATTACATTTTCTTCTCAATAGCCACTTCCCTAAACCTTAGGTTTTAAGTCCGCAGGAGAAATATTATGTTTTCCATAACTGAAATATTATTAGATATTCCATCTCACCTCAATATTCTATCGTTAAGTATTTCTCGGAAGTTCAAAAATAATTCCTGAGCATAAATGCGTGAATAGTGTTTTTCAGAAACTTTCTCGGAACTCTTTTATTTTTGTCTTAGAAATTCAAACACTTTAATTCTACCATGTAGCCAAAATCCTACGATGTTCTGACATTTCTAGGTCATAGAACGATCTTCGATTAACTTGCTCCATAAATAATCAATTAAATTCATTTAATAAAAATAGAAATTTAATTCTCAAAAATCCAATTTTCTCGGGTGTTACAACCTTCTTGCACCTTCTTCTTCATATTCATCAGCTTTGGGTCTATAGCTTGAGCAGTTTTAAATTTTTTTATTAAAGTTGGTTCTACGCGTATATTTCCCATTTTCACGTGGGTCCCTGGAGTCTTTAGCTCTATCTCCATCCTTTATAAGTCATACAAAATGAGCCTTTGTGTTGACAATATCGCACTTGTACTCGCATACAATCTTCTACTCAACGCGTCAGCTACCACATTCGCTTTTCTAGGATGGTATTGGATGGTATGCTCAAAATCTTTAATTAGCTCAAGCCAATGTCATTACTGCATGTTGAGTTCTTTTTGAGTGAAGAAATATTTAAGGCTCTTATGATCTGTATAGATCTCCACTGTCTCCCCATACAGGTAGTGTCTCCAGATATTTAGCGTGAAAATGACTGCTGCCAACTCCAGATCATGAGTAGGATAATTCCTTTCATATTCTTTGAGTTGTCGTGAGGCATAGGCTATGAATTTCCCATGTTGCATGAGAACACATCCTAAACCTCTTCCTGAAGCATCAATGTAGATGACAGATCCCTCCGAACCTTATGGTATTGTAAGAACAGGTGGTGAAATGAGTCTCTTCTTGAGCTCTTGGAACCTCTTCTCACATTCCTTGCTCCATCCAAATTTTGTATATTTTTGAGTCAGCTGAGTTAATGGAGTGACGATTCGAGAAAATCCTTCCACGAATCTCCGATAATACTCAGCTAAGCCCAGAAAGCTACGTATTTTGGTTACTGACTTAGGTTGCTCCTATCTTTGTATTGCTTCAATCTTCGCCGGGTCAACTGATATTCCATGATTCGATATCACGTGCCAAAGGAATGATACTTCCTTAACCCAGAACTCGCATTTCTTTAACTTGGTATATAGCTTATTTTCCCAAAGCTTTTGGAGTATCAGTCTCAAGTGTTGCTCATGATCTTCATGGCTTTTGGAGTAAATGAGGATGTCATCAATAAAGACAACCACAAAATGATCCAAATATTACTTGAATACTCGGTTCATTATATCCATGACGATAGTAGGAGAATTAGTCAATCCAAAAGATATGACTAGGAATTCATAATGCCCGTATCGAGTTTTGAAAATAGTCTTTCGAATGTCATCGGTTTTAATCTTTAACAGATGATATCCCGAACGAAGATCGATCTTTGAGAAGAATTGAGTATCTTACAACTGGTCAAATAGGTCATCAATACGATGTAATGGGTACCTATTTTTTATGGTGACATGAATCAACTCCTGATAGTCAATGTAAAGTCCCATACTCCCATCTTTCTTCTTTACGAATAAAATAGAAACACCCCAAGGCGATGTACTAGGACCAATGAAACCAATGTCTAACAACTCATGTAGTTGGGTTTTTAACTGCTGAAGTTCAATAGGAGCCATTCGATATGGGGTTTTGGAAATGGTTTTTGTACCGGGTTCAAGGTCAATACAAAATTCTATTTCACGTTCTGGGGGTAGGCCATGAAGTTCTTCAAGAAATACGTCAGGGAATTTATTAACAACAAGAATTTCATTCAAATTTGTCGTATTTTTATTTAAATCGGTGACATGAGCTAAGAAAGCTTGACATTCGTTTTTCAATAAATGAATGGGTTGTTGACTTGAGATCACAGTGATTGATTTTAGTGGTTTAGTTACTTGAATTCTCATAATAGGTTGGTTAGAAATATGAAAGCTAACAACCTTATGAGAATATTTAATTTTAGCATGATGAGTAGTTAACCAGTCGATTCCTAAAATCACATCAAAGGCAAGTATTTTCAAAGATATGAGATCAACAGGTAATATGAGGGTACCAATTTGAATTAAACAAGATTTATAAATGGTGGATGTAACGAAGGTTTCTCCTAATGGATTTTCAACAGATAAGTCAAGTCTAATTTCTTAGGGGTCAAGTTCAAATGTTGAGCACAAGCAGGTGAAATAAAAGAGTGTGTAGAACCGGTATCTAATAAGGCATAGACATCCCAAGAGTTTATGATTAGTTTATCCGTGATAACTTCGTTTGGGTTCCTTGCTTTTTGGGAAGTCACGACAAAAGCTCTTCCCTGAACCATCGACTTTGACTTGTCTGGGACAGCCTTTGGTGTCACCATCTCAGCTTGACTTGACTTCGCTATAGGGAACACTCGAGCTATGTGACCTTCTTTTTCGCAACTGTAGCACACTTTGGGTTGTTGTGTACAGTTTGGACTAATGTGCCCCTCTTATCCGCATTTATAACATACGACTGGTGGTCGTTCTCCTCCCCTACAAATGGGTCTTGACGCGGGTGTTGGTGCTGCTGCCGATGTCTTTTCATTGTCATTGTTGAATCTTCTCTTTTTAAAACTTTTTCCACTTTGTTCACTTCTCCTATTATATGGGTCATGATTACCACCGAAGTGGTTACCATTTCTGGCATGATAACTTCCTCCATGTTGGTTATCATTGCTCCGATGACTGTTGCCACTAGTGCGACTATTATCGTGTTCTCAGTTGTTGTCTTTTGGTTGACAAGTCTCATTATCTAGCTCCAATAATTGAGCCCTATTCACAACATCTAAATACAAACAAAGTTTATAAGAAATGAGGACTTAACGAATTTTAGGTTTTAAACATCTCAAAAATATTCGTGTCATTCATTCCTTATTATCCTCCAAATGGGATGCAAATTCCGCAAACTTGGCCTCGTATTGTGATATAGTCATATTGTTCTATTCTAGTTTGATGAATTCCACCTCCTTCATATGACGAATACTTTCTAAAAAATACTTGTCGTTGAACAATTCCTAGAACTTCTCCCAAGACATCTTAAGTGCGAAAAGTTGAGTACATTTCACAAATTCCCACCAGTAATCTGCCTCTCCACGCAACATTAAGGTGGCGAAGGAAACCTTTTGCTCCTCTATGTATCCCAGGAAATCAAATATTTTTGTGATCTTCTTAATCCTAGCTTTTGCCTTAAGTAGCTTTGGCTTTCCCGAAAACTCTTACGGTCCCAACTCCTTGAATTGCTTTGAAGTGACCAGCCATTAGTTACCATTGTTATCTCCTGCATTTTGAACAGGAGTCTCTCTCTTCTGGTGTTGCATGAATTGTAGAAAGCTCCTAAACACCCCCATCATTCATCATTTGGTTGGTGGTGTTGTTAACAAAAATATTATTGCCTTCTTGATGCACATTATCCTTGTTATTGATTGGCAGTGTCTCAAAGGTCTCATGTGCTCCATTGCTTATCTTCGGATTTCCAGATGTCATTCTCAAATACTCCCACAAAACAAGGGTTAATTAAAGAAATTGACATGTCACATATTATCCCTTTATTTTGTCCGACCAATTAAATAACAAATAAGCTTAGGTAAAACACACTAGCGAAGGTTTTACTCGTCTCTCCCTTCCCAATTTTAATCCCAGATCTCCACCAGAGATCATATCCCTAAGCTCTGATACCAATTATAATGCCCCTAAAATAGGTCTACACAACCCATTCTGAGTCGACAAATACATGGTATAGAATCCAAATACAAATTTCTATTTACAAATATTAAACTGTCGTGCAAATACGACAAAACATAAGATGTGAAATTTAATACAAACTTTGTCTCGTAGACAATATCCAAACTCAAATAAAGTCCTCATTATAATTATTGTCACAATATTTTACAAAATAGTGAGGACTACTATAATAACCATCTTGGACCATTACTCCACTCCCCGACTAGTCCCAGCTACATTCTCGCCTCCTGAGAAAACAATGGAACCAAAAAGAAAATGGTAAGCTCAACTATCACAGTAAAGAATATTATGACTAAGATAATGAAGAATAAATTATCCTTAGTCCTCAATAGTGAAAAATTTGATAGAATTCAATAAACAATAAGTTTTAGATCAAAAACTGCAGTGGAGCAAGCAATCCATTAGAAGAGTCAATTAGAACATGATGTCTACTATCTTCTATGATTTAAAAGTCCATTATCAATATTTTATCCCTATAACACCAATCAATAAATATTTCAAATGAACGAATTATCCATGCACTATGGGCCAATGATATTCGTTTGTATCACCAATGGTCATGATCATGCATAACACCTGTCCATCTATTCACTACGGGCCAAAGAGGATTTTCACCACAAACATTTATCTGTAACATTAAAGGTCATGATTATACCAATACACAATTCTTGGTCACAATCATACCAATCAATAGTTCATCTTTGCACTATGGACCAAAGATGACTTTCACCAAAATATAAGCATGAGGATGATAACAATGATATAAAGAATGAATCAAGTAAGATGAAAGATAAATATTAGAGATTTATAATTTAATTTATCCAGAGTTCAAGAATGTCTAAATTGCCAACATGATCACCAATTGTGGAGTAAAATTCAAGAATGATATTTATGTATCAAAAATAATTTGGACAGGAAAGAAATCAATTTTGTAGTGAATAGTACCCCGTGAATAGTACCCCAAATGAAAATATTAAAATTTAATATAAAAGTTCAGACCAATATGTCAATGAAATGATATTAGATGAAGCGCAAACTATTAAGGATATTCTACTAATTTCAGGGATTTTCACCATTTAACAATAAGGTTATGGAAACAAACAATAAATTTGTACCATAAATGGAGAAAACTATGAAAGAAAATGATATCCCTTGATGAGTACAAAAAAATGATATCCCATACGAGTATTAAAGAATATATGAAACTGCAAATGGATTTTCACTCGTAATGCTGTAATCCGCGTAGACAGATCATTTCCAAAACTTAATAAAGATTGAATACGAAGGGTTATTCACCAGGCATGTGGTAATCCGTGTAGACAGGTTATTCCCACAGATTAATAAGAAATGGAATGACAACCTTTATGAGTATGAAGAAAATAGCATCCTTTACCTTAACAAAGAGTCAAACATCTACCAGTCTGAAAGATGAAAAGGCCATACATGCTAAGAAAGGCGTATCCAAAGAAGAAAGAAGAACTTCTCAAATAAGTATTTGGCTAACCACCAGCTATTGTAAACATTGTAGAGTCAAGGATGTCAAAGAACTAAAGATGCCAATATTCTCTTAGCCTGCATCTTCAAGATCATGACTGATTGATTAAATGACAACTAGATAAACAAGTTGTCAGGAGAAAATGGAACTCTATGCACATCAATGCCCTCAGTGTATCTAAGTTAAATAACTGTTAAGAAACTGACAGTAGAAAGGTACTGTAATACCGGAGAATTTCCACGTATTATTAAATGAATATATTAATGGAAATAATATTTATGTGAATATAGGTGTTGTTGTTTTATGAATTGGTTAATGCAATTGATTCATATTAGATCAAAGCATATTAAGAAGTGTGATTTGACAATGAGAAGTGTGAAATGCCTTGTGTGGCATAATGCGAAACGAGAAAATTCATTAAGCAAGTTAAAACGGGAATTAGGGAGATTAATTGGGTTGATCATGTAATTTCATGTAGTTAATGGGTACGCTCTTAGACTTATAATATTACTCTTGTGGGAATTAATTCATGTCGTATAAAACGAGTTTAGCGATGAAAATTGCACGGCAAGCTAAACCCGATCATGGCATCTTTGTCGTGGTATGCACGCAGCGATTCTTGGCAAATCTAGCTAGCAAGACAAACTAAGCAAGCAATTTACACGATGGGTCGATTGGAGAAATCTAATTTGTTTCACTCTAGAAATTAAATGGAACAATTATGTGATATGTGTGACATTGATAAACCATGAAATGGAGTATGTTATGAAATTGTTAAACCATTAATTATGGTAAAATATTGATTACTTAGTAATTAATTAATAATATGTGATTATTATTGTTTGTAATATATCTATAAATATAATAAGAATTTTATCGATAATTAATGATTATGCAGAGTCATAAATACATTAATCGATGATGATTAATTTAATTAATGATGGTGATAATTAATCAAGGAAGTGAATAAATTGTTTAATTGACATAAATAAGTATGTTATTAATATAATAATATTATATTGATAGTTATGTGCATTGAGCAATAATATAACTATACTATATAGTGTAGTGTGACACTTATTAACTACATATTAAATTTATGAATGAAGCAATGTGATTATGCATATTTCAACTATATAGTATAAATATATCATGAAATGTGTAAGTAACCATATACATTTGGTAGACATTAAAATAGAATGTACATGGATTATATGTATGTTGCATAACATCTACTACCTTGAAATATTAATTATGTGAATTATATTGTGACATTAAAATTATAACTAAGGCATGAGTTGTAAGACCCCGAATTCTATGAAATAAAAGTATTCAATTTTCTTATAATTACTATTCAGTAAATGGTTAAATTGATAAAAGTTTAAAGTTAAGGGTGATATATGAATATATTTTTTACGCAAGTGGTTATAAAATATTTATTGTTGTCGGGGAATATTTGTTTGGTCGTGGAATATTATTATTATGACTACATGACCATTAGTGGGCCCATAATGTAATAAGCTGTCGAATGAAGAAAATGACAAAAGGGAGTTTTTATAAATAACGACGTAGTTGTTACCGTTAACACTGTTGGAATACCCGGTGGTTGAAACACAGAATATGTCTGCGTTGTTACAAAGAAGCATTGCGGTATTGCACCAATTATTGATTCTTACGTAAGAAGGCACTACTCAATAATTGTTACAAGATTATTCTTATTCAATATTTTATTTTGATTCAATAATTGTTGCGTTGATATTTTATATTATTGTTGTTTTAATAATTGTCACTGCACAGTATTTTCTATTATCGAAGTAATAATTCATATTATTTTAATAATATTATTAGATAGCATTATTGGCAATGTCTAGAAAATTCTATCTAAGGAGAGGTTTGGTCACCTAATTGCGCGCCAGTAAGGAGAAATTCTTATTGAAAGGTCATGGCGCCCCAAAATTAGGTATACGTCACCCATTTTGGGTCGCCACTTACATGGTACATAAATTCAAATACAACTTACTAATATAAGCGCTAGGTATGCAATCGACATAAACTGTGAGTTTGAATACAAATATTGTCTACTAGATATTATACAAACTCAAAAGGAGTCCTCATTACAACTATTATCACACTATTTCACGTAATAGTGAGGACTACTAATGCTATCCTCTCGACCATTACTTACGTTCCCCGACTCGTCTCGGCTATGTTCTCATTTCACGAAGAAACGGTGAAAGAAAGGTGAGCTCAACTAGCCCGAAGAAATATTATGACTAAGATAATGCGTAATAAATTATCATTAGCCTTCAACAAGATGTTAAACCGATAAAATACAATAGACAACCAGTTTAATCAGCGGTGAATAAGCAATCCATTAAAAGAGTCAAGTAGAGAATAAAGTCTACTATCTTTTAGGTTTTAAAAGGTTTTCATCAATTTTATCATTTGAGACTCGACTTAATAAATAAACCACCACATCTAATCATCCCCGTACCACGGTCCAAGGATTTTCATCAAATTATCAATGGTCACGACTATACCGAATCACCCACGTCATAATCATACCAAAAACTATCCATCATCGCATTACCAATTTGAGGACTTTTGTCACATCATTTATATCAAGTCATGATTATACTAGAATGATCCCCGGTCATAATCATACTAAGTTCATCTATGCACGTAAGCCAAAGATAACATAATATAACATGAGGATGATGACAATGACATAATAATTCAATAAAACAAGTTCAAGAATTATTTAATCCATGAATTATTAACGCCTAAATTGTCGACATGATCTTTGTTTCAGAGAGTAAAATTCAAGAATGATCGAAGAATATTTCCATGAAAAGATCTTTGGATGAAACGCAAATATCAAGGATATTCTACTAATTTCATGGAGTATAGAAGTCAAAGTTTTAACCAACTGGGTATAATAAAGAATGGAATAACAAAAGAAATCACCATGCATAAGTACTTGCCCATAGACAGAGTTATTCCAATGAGAATAATAATCGGAACGGTCGGTGAAATTCACACCGCAAGCGAGGATGTTCCAATGTAATAATAAAGATGGAACCGGATCCGGTGTAAAACACATGATAGGATATTCCAACAGAATGATAAAGATTTTAACCGGTGGGTGTAAAACACATGCGAGGAGATGTTCCAACGAGAATAATAAAGACGGAACCGGTCAGGTGTAAAAAAACACACGAGCGTGATGTTCCAACAGTAATAATAAAAGAATGTCACCAAGTATAGGGTAAATCAGCGTATACGAAGTTATTCCAACAGAATAAATAAGAATGGAATAACATAAGGATTTCACCAAGTATAGGATATCTGCATATACAAGTTATGTATAGGGTATATCACTTTTCAAAGTTATTCAAATGAGAATAATAGTGAATGGAATAACGAAAGTTCTCTTCAAGAAGAAAGAATAACACCCCTTCTACCGTAAAAAAGAACTGAATATAGAAGTAGTGAAGTAGCGAGAATACTCTTCTTCTTTCTATAATTTTCTCTCTATAAACTTCTTTCTATAATTTCTCTCTCAGAGTTTCATGAATTAAATAAGAAAATAATGAAGGAATGAGCTTCTATTTATAGAAAAATGGAATGCATAGTAACTAATCCATGAACTATTATCCAGTTGATTTACTTTAATCGGCGGTATATATTTAAAGAAAATCTTTTAAATAAAATATAATATATTCTATTTATATAAAACATTTTACTATGCAAACACTATGCAATACTATGCAAAACACTATGCAAAAACACTATGCAACACTATGCATAATAAAATATAATATATTCTATTTATAGAATAACTTTAACAAAGTATTCTATTTTATATAAAAAGATGTTTACATTTTTATTACGTTAATAATACTGAATAAAACAAAAGCGTCATTATCGCTTATAATAATTCATATTATTAATCGACAATAATGGAATCAAACCGAGTGACTTCTCACATAAGCATCGATAATCAATACCGGTGTGCTACTATGCAACCACACGATTCTTGTACTTTTTACTAACTGAAAGTAGTTCAACAAGAACCACAGTAAAACTTCCGCCGTTATTTCAATAAAATATTTTTTTGGTTGCTTTCTCGATCCGACAATGATAATTACATTGTGGGGTCCACCAATGATTGAGTAGTTGTCACGAATATTCCCCCGCTAAACCGAATATTCCCCACCAATCGAATATAATATAACCACTTGCATACTTTGCAAAATTTATAAATACTACCCACAACTATAATATTATCTCAAATTCACACCATAATATTAAAAAATTATTTCGACCAAATTTAAATCTTTATTAATAAAATCTGGGTCTCACAATCTCCCTCCTTATGGAATTTAACCCTCGAAATTAGAGTGCGTACACGGTATGATAAAGAGATGAGGATACCTTGAATACCTTTATCGTTTAAAAATATTAAATTCATCTTTGAAATCGCAAAGCTATTCATTAACAATTCATCTTTGCACTACATGGCTAAAGATATACAACTCAGAAACCAATAATGCACGCAGACTTAATAGTATCACGACCACGAATTATCCATGCACCAACGGCCAGGATATTCGTGTTTTTCAATCTGATTATGATTATACCTAACAATCCACGATCATAATCATACCAAGTCCATCTATGCGCGTAAGCCACGATGACTTTGAACGCATCCATGAATTAATATTTCATTCTTTGAGACTCGGCTCAATAATTAATCCACATCATCGAATCATCCACGCACTACAGGGGCCAAGGATATTCATTAGTATCACGACCACAAATTATCCATGCACTACTACCGAAGATAATTGTGTATTCATTAATATCACGACCACAAATTATCCATACACTCTGACCAAAGATAATTGTGTTTTAAATTACTGATTATGATTATCTTAGAACAATCCTCGGTCATAATCATACCAAGTCCATCTATGCACTTCTGAGCCACAAATGACTTTCAACATAATATAAGCGTGAGGATAATGATATAAAGAATCAATCAAATGAGATAAAGGATAAGTATTAAACATTTATAATATAATTTATCCAGGATTCAAGAATATCCCCATGTTATCAATCACTTAATAATCTCATAATCTAATATCATTAATATTATAACAATATTTTAATCATTTCTTAAATTTATAAACAATTTATCTTAATTGTTTACGTTTTACCATATAATGCATTTAATCATTCAAAATGCCATACTCATAAGATATCATCACCAATTATCAAATCTCTCAAAAATATACATATACTCTATATAGGATTCTCTAGCCATAATATCCTATTTTCAACTTTGTTACTTCACATAACATATTTAACTCATATGTTCAGTAACTAAACTATTTTCATGAAAAATACCAAATCAGTCCCAAAATATTTCTTTTCTGGGATTTAGCATAATATAGTCCCATGATGAAAATATATTTTTCTGAATTTTTAAAATTCATTTACTATTTTTTCAAAATCAATTTCTAATTAATTCCTTAAGAAATTAGCTACCTCAAGTTTAACTCCAAAATTCCCAAATCTTGGCAGGACCTTACACATGTTAACGTGAGCTTCTAGTTTAAATTTCATGGTCATCGGAGTTATAGAACTCCTAAGTTATAGCATTTTTTCGCCGGAAAAACCTAAATATTGAAATAGTCATAACTTGCTCATTTTAAGTCGAGAATGAGCTCATTTTTGGACAGGAGATACTTTATACCACATACCTTCATGTCCCAAAAGGCCAGAATTTTTCTCATAATTTAAGTGGCCAGAAACAGCCCCTTAAAGTTTCTGGGCAGTAGCATTTTGAAATTTACAGCTTTGGCCTCCTTTGCTAAAATCAGTCCACACAAAATCTACAACACCTTTTCCAGTAATTCCACTTGGATTAGTTAGGTAACTCATAGATCTAACTCTAGGACTTGACCACATTCAAAAATTCAAAATATAATAGGAGATATGGTCTATTGAATTTCATATTACGTTTTTCACAAAATCGATTTTCAACTCTTTGTGATTTCTAAGAAACTTTCATGTTTTCACATACTAACCAACATGACTCATCATAAAACTTACTAATACTTCATATACCCATGATTTTCATCAGTTCTATACTTTTATTATGACTTTCATCATCATCCTCATCCTCGTAAATGATCCTTTTAGTTGAAGAAATATTTGAGGGTTTAAGAAATGGGTTTTATCTTTGGGAATTCGATACAAAATTCGATTTCACGCTCTAGGGTAGGCTAAGAAGTCTTCAAGAATACGCCAAGAAATTTATTAATGATAGAAATATCATTCAAAACTCATACTCTCGTCCAAGACTTGGATAGTACGTCACATTAATACCAATTGTGACTTCTATCCCTTAACCTCGATAACACCTCACAATGATACCTATCAACTTGCCATCTTCAATCCACGACGTCGCCTACGAGAAAATGCGGCGGTTGCATTCCACACAAGGAAGTCAACAACGAAAGGATCGGCTCTTTACTTATGGCTTGATATAACGGTGATTAACTTTAGGATTTGGTTACTTTGAATTAGTATATGAGTTGGTTAGGAATATGAAAGCTAACAACCTTACAAAAGAATAATGAGTAGTTAATCAATCGTTTTCAAAATTACCTCAAAGGCAAGTATTTTCAAAGAGATAAGATCGACGAATTAGCGTGAAAGTGTTTATTTGAAACAACAAGATTAATAAGCAGATGGAGGTAATTGAAGGTTTCTCCCAACGAAGTTTCAACCAATAAGTTAAAGTCTAACTTCTCCTGTCAAATTTAAATGTTGAGCATAAGCAAGCGAGATAAAAGAATGGGTAGAACCGGTATCTTATAAGGTATAGACTTCATAAAGAATTTTAATTAACTAACGTGTACTAACCGTTCGAGTCACTTGCTTTTTAAGAAGTCACGAAAAAAACGCTCTTCATGAAACCACCGACTTTGTTTTATCCAGTATCCGCTTTGGTGCCATAGTCCCGTGGACTTGACTTTGGTGCACGACAAAATCGAGCTAAATGACCTTCTCTTCTTGAAATTTCCACTTCTATTATCTTGGCCATGATTACCACCGAAAGTGGTTACCATTCTTGGCATGATAATTTCTCCCACGATGGTCATCATTGTTCAGATGGTCGTTCTGGCAGAGATGATTATTATCGTGTTGTTGGTCGTTACCTTTTGGTTGAGTGACTCATTATCGCTCCCAATAACAGAGCCATATTCACAACATCTAAATACAAACAACTTGTCACAAAACAAGGGTTAATTAACATGCAACATATTATCCCTATACTACGGCCAGCCCAATTAAATACCAAATAAACTTAGGTAGGTCATACTAGCGAAAAGAATTTCATCTCTCCCTCCTAGTTCTTATCTCACATCTTAGCGAGGATCATATCCTAAGCTCGATATAAGCTGTGGCGCCCCCAAAATTGGGTATCGTCACCCATTTTGGGTCGCCACTTACATGGTACATAAATTCAAATACAACTTACTAATATATAAGCGTAGGTATGCAATACGACATAAAGCGTGAGTTTGAATACAAATATTGTCTACTAGATATTATACAAACTCGAAAGGAGTCCTCATTACAACTATTATCACCTTTATTTCATAGAATAGTGAGGACTACTAATGCTATCCTCTGGACCATTACTTACGTTCCCAGACTCGTCCCGGCTATGTTCTCATTTCACGAAGAGAAACGGTGAAAGAAAGGGTGAGCTCAACTAGCCCAGATAAGAAATATTATGACTAAGATAATGCGAATAAATTATCATTAGCCTTGGCAGATGTTAAAGCGATAAAATACAATAAACTGAACCGGTTTAAGCTGCGGTGGAATAAGCAATCCATTAAAAGAGTCAAGTAGAGAATAAAGTCTACTATCTTTTAGGTTTTAAAGGTTTTCATCAATTTTTATCGTGCTGAGACTCGACAATAAATAAACCACCACATCTAATCATCCACGTACCACGATCGAGGATTTTCATCAAATTATCAATGGTCGTGACTATCTTAGAATCACCCACGGTCATAATCATACCAAAAACTATCCATCAACGCATTACGAACACCGAGGACTTTTGTCACATCATTTATATCAAGTCGTGATTATCTTAGAATGATCCACAGTCATAATCATACTAAGTTCATCTATGCACGTAAGCGAAAGATAACATAATATAACATGAGGATGATGACAATGACATAATAATTCAATAAAACAAGTTCAAGAATTATTTAATCCATGAATTATTAACGTCTAAATTGTCGACATGATCTTTGTTTAGTAGAGTAAAATTCAAGAATGATCGGAAGAATATTTCCATGAAAGATCTTTGGATGAAACATTAAATATCAAGGATATTCTACTAATTTCATGGAGTATAGAAATCAAAGTTTTAACCAATTTGGGTATAATAAAGAATGGAATAACAAAAGAAATCACCATGCATGCGGTGCGCATGTAGGCGAGGTTATTCAATGAGAATAATAATAACGGAACCGGTCGGTGAAATTCACACCGCAAGCGGGATGTTCAACCAGAATAATAAAGATGGAACCGGATCCGGTGTAAAACACACAGATAGGATATTCCAACGAGAATGATAAAAGGCGGAACCGGTCAGGTGTAAAACACAGCGAGCAGGATGTTCAACGAGAATAATAAAAACGGAACCGGTCCGTGTAAAACACCTGCAGACGGGATGTTCCAGCGAGAATAATAAAAAGAATGTCACCAAGTATAGGGTAAACCGCATATCTGAGTTATTCAACCAGAATAAATAAGAATGGAATAACATAAGGATTTCACCAAGTATAGGATATCTGCATATCACGGTTATGTATAGGGTATATCACTTTTACGAGTTATTCAATGAGAATAATAGTGAATGGAATAACGAGAAGTTCTCTTCAAGAAGAAAGAATAACACCCTTACTAGTAAAAAAGAACTGAATATAGAAGTAGTGAAGTAGCGAATACTCTTCTTCTTTCTATAATTTTCTCTCTATAGCTTCTTTCTATAATTTCTCTCTCTAGAGTTTCAATGAATTAAATAAGAAAATAATGAAGGAATGAGCTTATTTATAGAAAAATGGAATGCATAGTAACTAAATCCATGAGCGGTCCAGATTGATTTACTTTAATCGGCGGTATATATTTAAAGAAAAATCTTTTAAATAAAATATAATATATTCTATTTATATAAAAACATTTTACTATGCAAACACTTATGCAATACTATGCAAAACAACTTATAAAACACTATACGACACTATATCGTAATAAAATATAATATATTCTATTTATAGAATAACTTTAATAAAGTATTCTATTTTATATAAAAAGATGTTTACATTTTATTACGTTAATAATACGAATAAAACAAAAGCGTCGTTATCGTTATAATAATTCATATTATTAATCGACCAATAATGGAATCAAAGTGAGTGACTTCTCACATAAGCATCGATAATCGTCTGGTGTCTTCTTATGCAACCACACGTATTACTATACTTTTACTACTTAAGAGTAGTTCAACGGTAACCACGGTAAAACTTCCAGCCGTTATTTCAATAAAATATTTTTTGTCGTTTTCTCGAATCAAACAATAATTACATTATTAGGGTCCACTGATGATTGGTAGTTGTCTGAATATTCCTGCTAAACCAAGAATATTCCCAGAGCCAATCGAATATAATATAACCACTTGCATACTTTGCAAAATTTATAAATACTACCCACAACTATAATATTATCTCAAATTCACACCATAATATTAAAAAATTATTTCGACCAAATTTAAATCTTTATTAATAAAATCTGGGGTCTCACAAAAGCCCCCTCTTTCCTGGGAACTGCGTAGTTGTCATTATTGTGATTCTATAATATTATTTATGAATAATTAATTATTGATTTATATGATAAGAAAAATATTCATTTTATGTGGATATAGATGGAGAAATTTTTTTAAAGTGACAATTGTTGAAAATTGATATTTTATCTTTTATGATAAAATAATTTATTATTATATTTTAATAATATAATAATGATGATATTTTACAATGAATGTGGGATATATGAGTATATGAGGAGGAAGAGTATTTTTGTTGCATTAAATGATTAACACATGTTTTGTGTGTCGGTGGACCCCATTTCTTGACTGAAATTTGATTATAGCCTGTAAAATCGTCCGTATATGGATTTCGGTCAATTTCTGTTTGGAATTTGGTAAACCTTTCTTCTGCAAAGTCGTAGAGAATTGAATTTCCTATAAAAATACGTGAGATTCAAATTTTTTTGATAAAAGGGCTATTTATTATAAATTATTGAAGTTCTGAAATTCTAGAATAATTGATTTTTTGAAGTTTTAATTGTTTTATTCAAGAAAAACGTTTTTTTAATGATTACTGGGTTGTTAAACATGTTGAAATCTGAATTCAAAGAGGCATAGGAAATTTGTTATATAAATATAATATTTTATTAAATTTTCTGCTTTGGTGTTCTAAGCATTTTCCTATAAATAGGGTGCTTAGGTTAGAATTGAAAATCACTCCAGAAACTGAAGTTTTTTCTCTATATTATCGAGTGTATTCTTGTGAGTATTTTGATATCTTGAGTGTTGCTATACGGTGCAAGTTCGTTCAGCGTTATTCTAGTCAGAAATACTGCTCTTTTAAGGTAAGGGATAGTAGGGGATTTTAAGGGATTGTAAGGGATATTATTTTTTAAAAATGATATTATTTCTTCAATATCATTATGCCGAAATATTGGTTGGAACTTTTTTCATGTCGGGGTTACTATTCATGAGTTACTATTCACGAGTTACTATTCATGAGTTACTATTCACGATTTACTATTCATGAGTTACTATTCATGATGGGTTACTATTCATGAGTTACTATTCACGAGTTACTATTCATGGGTACTATTCACTACAAAATTGGTTTCTTTTTCTAACCAAATTATAGTTGATTTATGAATATTACTCTGGAGATTAAAACTATGTATTGATTATATTGATTTTATTATCATATATAACATTTTTATAACCCTGATGTTGAAATTCTCTTTCACTAGAGTGTAAAGATGGGTAGATTATTGGTATATGATCATGACTAGGGTTCTCTTTGGCGATGGTGAAAAGTTAAATTATGGTTGGTATGATCATGACCATTGAATTTATAATTGAATATCTTTAGCTTAAGTGCAAAGGTGAATTGATCAACATGGTTATAATTATTGTTTATATAAATTACGAAATGATTATATATTTCTTTGAGATATGAATATCTTTGGCCCATAGTACAAAGATGACTTATTGATGAATATCTTTGGCCGTGGTGCAAAAGATGAATTTATTAGTATGATTATGAGCAGAACTCGTGATTTGGTATAACCATGATCTTTGATGTTTGAGTAAAGGCGGTGATGAAAATTATCTTTGTCTGGATGAGGAAAGGAATTTGGAACTACAATTACGATTATGAGTTATACTGCGTGATTGTGGGCGAGGAATTGTTGATTGATGTTACGAGGATAAAACATTGTTGGTGGACTTTTAACATGGAGAAGATAATAGATTTTATGGTCTATTTGACTCTTCTAATGGATTGCTCGTTTCGCTGCAACTATGGTTGAAAAGTTTTATCATTTACCATATGTTCTAAATCTCTGATTTATTACTGTTGAAGGCTATTGATAATTTATTTATCATTAGTCATGATATTCTTTTTTGAGCAAGTTGTGCTCACCCTTTTGTTTCACAATTCCTTTCAGGTAATTAGAGTGTAGCTTGGTCTAGCGGGGGATAACAGGGGAATAGAACGGTGGTCATCATTTAGTAGTTATATTTCGTGAATCAACTAGGGTGAGGCGAACCCAACGTTAGAAGGGTGTTTTGCCACTATCATACAAGATGTCTAATGACATACCACCTCGTGTCATCATAAGACAGGGTTGTGCTCATCCGTTTGCTGAGTATATTTACGAGCACTACCTATATAATCTTGGTGTTTGTTTGGAGTTTAATTCCCAATTAGAGATAGTGGAGATAATGATATGTCAAGAGAAGACTCACCATTGTGAAGAATATGATAGTAATCTTCTCGTTTTTCTTTGGGGTCTATTGGGTTAACTAAGGATAATTCTGTGGCCATATGATATCTATCATAACCTAGACGCATGGGCTCCCATGTACGAAGGTTTCCTTGAACACTTCCCAAAGATTCTAATTTCTAAAACAATTTTTGACTATACCTTTTTGCAAGGTGTCATTGTGACGTGCTATCCAAAGTTGGTGTCCAGAGTTACAGTTGGTATATATTTGTATCCAAACTCACAACATATGTGTTATTGTATTTTGCATGACAATTGTTGTAATAAAGTTGTAGTTGTTTTCTATACCATATATTTGGTGACTCGGAATGGGTTGGATGGAATGGACTTGCTTTGGGGTTGTCACATGGGTAATATATACACTATTACATAAGAATAAGGGTTTTGTATAAGTGTATGACTTAAGAGGGCATGAAGGCTGAGAAATTGGAGTTGTCCCAAAATGAGTGTCCGATTTACTCCTAAATTCTCAGTCACGTGTGTAGCAAAAAGGCTAAGGCCTATTTTTCTTCTCTTTTTCCAAGCTTCCTAGGTAATGATCATGGGAGAGTGGTGGTCATGATGCAATCCAACTAACCTCCAACAACTTCTCCATACCCTTCATGCAATCCTTCAACCCATGAGTTTGATCAAGTGGAAAACTTCAAAATCTATGTATTTATTTTTTCTATAAATGAGAAGCTTTCCTTCCATTTTCCAAGTGTTGAGAATTGCTAAGTAAGAGTTGAGAGCATACAAGAAATCTTAGAGCTTAGGAGTTCAATTGGAGCAAGTTCCTTTCATAATTCAGAGGTATAATCCCATTCCTAGCTTTCCATTTTAAGTTTCTGTTAAACAGAGTTCGTGAGTAGTAAAATTTGAATTTTTTATTTTGTGGAATTGGATGTTAGTGAGGTTGGGTAATGTCCATATAGTTGTTATATGACCATATAAGCATGTTTAAACTATTACAAGAGTGTTTAGAAATGAATTCGTGAGTAATTTCTATGTTTGGGCTAAATAGTTCTTGACGCCAATTGTTCTGGTTCGAACAGGGCGTGGCGATTCTTGTAGATATTATGATAATCTTGTGATCTGTTGTCTTGCGATTCTTGAATTCAGTTTTGAGTTCTATTTTTGCAATCTGCCAAGCGTTAGTCACTTATTATGACATATACTAGCATGCAAGCATGTGTAAGGGATATATATAGCTATATGAACATAATGTGAGCATGTTAGACTAGCTTAGCATGATTAACGAAAGTGTGGAGTTTAAAACAAATTTAGGAACTTTGAACGAACTTGATATGTATGTTTACCATGTATGTTCTGACTTTGCAAGCATGTTATTATGACTTAGAAATACATGAATAACCTATTAACTTATGATTATATGATTCATAAGAGAGCATGATCATATGGGACGTATTAGTAAGCTTTACAAAAGAAAATATGACTTTTGAAGTGAATGTTAACACACTACTTAGAAAGTTAGACTCTGACCATTATAAACATTTTTGGTGATAGTATTAGACTCACTCATGTAGTATAACCATAGATATACCATGCTTGTGTGTCACATTTCAAGAAAAGTATAAACGAAACATATTTTCAACCAAGGTGGTGCAAATCCCACATATGTGTTATGAATACTCATAAGCATGCCTAATATGAGCTTTATAACTATCTTGTAAGCTTAGGGAGCAAGCATGATAAACTTGGTGGTTTCATGACCTTGAATGGCCAAAGTTTTAAAATGTGGTGGTTGTATGACGTGTTAAGCATTAAACAATAATAGCTATGAACAAGCAATATGAATGCTACAAGTATATGCATTAACAGAATTTGAAATTTCATGGTAACTGCTTGATAATGTTTTTGCCTGAATGCCATTAAGATGTAAGTTCAAACTTATACAAATGAACTCAAGAACGGTTATGTGATTATGTGAGCACCTCTAACATGTAGATATGATAGAGTACTAATACATAGATGTGTAGGGATTGGGCAAAAACAGAAAGGCAGTAGCTCAACTCTGGTTTGGCGGTACACGGTATGAGATCGTCGTCCTAAGCTGAGGCAGTATGATCTGCGCTCTGCAGCAGTCATAAACGACTTCTGTTTTTAAACTTATGTTTGAAGCATACCTATATGATTACTTTAACTTGTAATATATGACTAATATGCTATGTAATGTGTTAAGAAGCAGGCTATGTGATGTAAATAAAGGTTAATTTTGACTTTTGAATGATAAGTTCAAAAGGATGTTTGCATAATATCAAAACAAAGATACGTGGGTTGAACTTGTGATGATGTATAAACTGATTTTGTACCATATGTGCATACTTGTATCATGTCAAGCTTGATTAATGACTGTGTTAGCTAATGAACATCTTGAACATATAATATGCTATAAATAGGATTCAAAACTGTTGATTTCTTAAACGTGGATAAACTACGTCGTAAGGCAAGTATCAAAACCCTACCTTACATTGTGCAAGTATTCTAACTCTTACGTTACTTTATTCAACGAATATTGTAAGCTTATCTTATTGAATGCAAGTTATCCTATTTATTCATTCAATTGAGCTAGTATGTCTAAAATAATTGTGAAAACTTTTATTCAAGTCGAACTTAGTATTGTTCTTGAATATTGTGAAAGTGCCAATGCCATTTGATTCGGCTAGACTATATGGAAGTTTATCAAACTGTCCAAACCAATTAATTGGTGCGAAAATCTTGAAAACTGAGTTGAACAACCCTTAAGGTAAGGGGAATGTATGTTGTTGGAAACCCAGACATATGAGTATATTATTACTGTGGTGTTATGCATAACTTCAATTATTTTAGACTGATCATCTATAGTACTTAATTCTTTTGGGTTATCAGTTTAATATTGGTAATTTTAGTAGATGTTCAATAGTCCTTAGTGACTGCTGAGTATAAATTGTTATACAGTTGAATACCTTGATAGTCTTTGAATTCATATTTACCTGTCGATTTATATTGGGTTATCGTTCTTATTCCAAGAAATGTTGATATTCATTATTCATGATATTATTTTGAAACTCTGAATTATCTTAGATATGATACTTCGATATTTCAAACTTGTGTGATAAAACCCCTTACCCTTGTTGTATATTACTTGTTGGGCAATTTGTGGTCATTCTTGCTTATTTAAAACCTTTCAGTTAAGGCAGAATATGGAGGTTTGTCTGGGAAAGACAAGGGCAAGGGCAAGGCTACCGACTATCTTGTCCCTTTTATGTTTAAATTTATTATGTTGTATTAAGACTATTTTCAAACTATGTTTAAGCTTAAGTAGGATTATGTAATAAGTCTTTATTCGATATTATTATGTAATCTATTAAGCAAAGTAGGTTGAGAGACTTGGGGGAATAATTATAATAAAACATTGTATATTATTCTAAATTAGATATTTCGTTGTGAATGTGTGATTTTAGTTATTATGGTGTTACCATGAGAACGTGATGAACCGAATTTGAGTGACCAAGTGGCGGTCAAAATTTGGGGGCGTCACAGGTACGGTTCCTCAACAATATAAATATGTACATCATGTTGCACCACCTTATGCACTATTAGAGTATTCTATCAAGAGACCATTCTCTACCTAAAAAGAGGAAGAGATAAATTACAACGAGGTTGGAAACTCAAATGCTAACAAACTTTCTTTACATCCAAGCTTTAGGTTGAAGATAACATTTTGAAAGAAGTTTGAAATAGGTCATAAGCATATCAAGGTTTAACTAATCTTAAATGGAGTAATCTTTGCTGATGAGTTAGTATGTATGTTCAAACATATGTTCTAAGTTTTTAATAACACATAGAGAATGATCAGTTCTACAAGAGTATCTTGAAGATTCGTAGAAACTGATCACCTCTATGAATCAACTAGATGCAAATAAGTGATAGAGTTTATTCTCACTCTGTGAACATTTAAACTTTATGAACATAACCAAGCAAATGATGAAACCATCAAAGAAAAAGAGTGTTTTATTAATATGGAAAATCTTACACACACTCACCATGATGCATCTCATAATGTAATATCTAAATTAGTTACATGCATGAATATGATTGCTAGTGATCAATATGATGATAATTCTAATATATGAGGAATAGGTATTCTGAAGACTAACCTAGCAGGACCCATTCAACTATGGGTAACAAAAAAAAAGAAATATATCTAACATACAAGCACTTGGTCTATCTGACCGCACTAAGGAATGATGAAGCAGAAAAACTTCAGTCAAGAAGATTCAACCAGCAGAAGGCTTTAAACTATTCAGAAATGATTCTGATAAAATTCCTATTTGTCAAAGCATGTCCTTGAAGACCTGCTGAGCTAATCTGAATTAAGCTCACATGGTTGTTGATCTTTATATGGAAGCAGGCCATTCAATCTAAGATGAAAAGGGTCTTATGTTCTCAATCATGCAAAGCATGTTATATGAGAAGAATCCTCAAGGAAGCTCACATCAAAGGATCATCGAAAATCAATCATGAGGAACTCTGATGAGTGATTTATACCCGCGAATTGGATATTTTATGACTTAAATAGTTGCCTGTTCTCGTAGATTTTATATGGATTTATATGATTATAGCGTCATTGTGCTTAATCGATGAATTACAGAGCTTTATAGGTGTTTTCTAGCATTCAGGGGAAGCGCCACTGTTTCCTTCTTGGGCTCGCACTACAGCGTGAGCACTAGATTTTCCCAACTTACTTGGCACCGCATGACGTAAACTATAATGCTATCGCTTTCGCCTTGCAGCATGACATGAAAACTCAAATGTCTGGCGAGAGAGGGCTTGTGTTTGACCTAGCAAAAGGAGGGGAGTGATGAGTAGGTTTTTAACCTACGATTTATGTTCATTTAGCTTGATATATTATTAGTTTTTGGTAACTTCATGTTACTTTTGATGGGTTGTTTGCGTGTTGCAGGACAATCCATGGGCCTATCAAAATGTTATAATTGGAAGGAGATTTCGAGCAATTCTTGAGTTTCTGACTACTTAGCGCGAACCGCGCTGTGATGCATAGGAATGTGGCGTGGGGCGTGCTGGGCATAAACAATCTCCTAGGGCGATAGCGTGGGGCGCACTGTCGGCGTGTGTTGTTCAGCGCGGGGCGCGCTGCGTTGGTACTTTTAGTTGAGGAAAATTGATTTTGTGCTGGAAGTTGGGTTATGTTGGGAACTATTAATTCTGTATATAATGTGACCATAATAGGAGTGTGGGATGGTTGTTAGTTTGTTTTGTGGGAGTCTTTGACTATTGAGTGGTTAATTTTGAAAAGGATTTATATTTGCACATGGGGAGAGTTAGAGTTGGATTAGGATTGATGTATGGAGCTGAGTTGAGACTACTTTTAAGGCTAAGTGTGGAATAATGGGGCTATCGAGACACACTTCGAGAACGAGATTGGAGAGCAAGAGCTTGGAGGAACAAAGAAGAAGACTAATTTCACGAAGATTTTAAAATTGAAGGGCGAGAAGGGTGGTGTATTACTATTGTCCTCTAATTTCAATATTCTATAATTGGGATGATGTTTTCTTTTATTTATTCAGTATTTAATTTATTAGCTATGAACTAAATTACTTATTAGGCTTATAATGGATCTTTAAGTGGAACAATGATTATGTAACCTCGATTTTCAGTTTAATAAAACTATTATGCAGTTTATCTATATTAATTTGAGCTTGAATTTATGAATTGCCTAATCAACAATTTTATGTGGATTTGTATGAATTCGAGAGATGAAATATGAATCTAGACTTAATTAATATAGCATGTGTTCTTGATTTATGTGAATGAACAAAATCTTAATGTATGTTAGGGTAGAGATATGCTTGACATCGCATGTAATCATGAAGAGAACTTGAACTTAAACCTTATTTAATTAGAATTCACATATAGATATAGTGAGTTGATTGATTAAGGTGTTTAACTTAATTCTATCTTAATTGTGGATTTGGGTTAATACGATGTTAATGCATCGAGAGGTGGTTAATACTATTTATGTGTTCTTGATTAATAAACTGAGATAGTGGATTGAACTAAAATAAGGGAATAATAATCAGAGGGATGCTTAGAGTTAAGTTACAAGCCTAATTCTCCAATATTTGTTTGAAAATTCAGTTTTAGGGTTTGTTGGTATTTAGTTGATTTTTAATAATTTTAATATTTTCGCTATAAACTGGAAATTGATTAGTTTAATAAAATTAGGATTAATAGAAGATTGTGAGGTTAATTTCTTGCTAAGTCTACGAGGAACGATACTTTACTTACTATTATATTACTTGTTGACCACGTATATACTTGCGTGTTGTGCGTATATATAGATTTTACCCAACAAGTTTTTGTCGCAGATTCTGGAGGATTCTAGTATAGATTTTATTATTTTTGCAATATCGGTTTAATTAGTCGGTTTTACTTACACACTTTTATTTTCTTTTGTTCTTACGTATTTGAGTTTTTGACATTGGTTTATGCAACCTCGATCTAAAAATCGGACTTGTTTCCTTTTGAGGGGACGACATTGAGAAAGGTTTGAGAGGTTAAGTAAGTGGATCGAGGAAACAAGGGATGAATTGAAAACTACGATAAGGAAGAAGCGATAGCTGCTAGAAGACCGAAAAGCGTTGAGGATTTTGCAACACCTAAGGTGGTAGAAGCTGCGATCGAGTATCACCGAACTAGCAATAGGCTGCGAATACTTTCGAAATCAAGCTGGGACAATTCAAATGATCACGAAATTGATGCGATTTGGGGAATGGCAAATGAAGATCTTAACGAGCATTTAATCGATTTTTCTAGAAATCTGCAACACTTTCAAGTATAATGGGGTGTCGGATAAAGGCGATTAGACTTAACTTTCCCATTCACTCGATGTGGGACAAAGGCGAAGAGTTTGTTACACTCTCTACCAAATGGTTCGATAACGAGGGAGGACTGGCTTATAAATTCTTAGCAAAATTCTTCCCGCCAGCGAAAACTGCAAAGATGAGGAACGAGATTACCATGTTCGATCAGCAACATGGGGAGTCATTGTATGAGGCGTGGGAAAGATACAAAGAATTTCTCAGAAAATGCCCACATCACGGATTGCCCAAGTGGTTGCAGATGAATACATTTTACAATGGACTACAAGGGAATCTCAGAACGAGTATTGATGAAGCATCGGGGGGAGTGTGTTTATGGCTAAGACTTATGAGGAGGCATACCAGCTGATAGAGACGATGGCTGCTAACAATTATCAGTGGCCCACGGCAAGAATGACACAACCTACGGTCGCTGGAGTGTTAGAGGTAGATGGAGTGACGACAATAATGGCACAGATTTCAGCACTCTCTAAGAAGTTCAACGTGTGGTCAGGGGGACAGACGCAATCAGTTGCAATTATTTGTAAGTTGTGCGCAGGGGAACAATCGACGGATCAATGCGCAATCAACCCAGAGTCAGTACAATTCATGAGTAGCTACAATAGAATTCCTTAGAATACATATCAGAATGCATATAATCAGGGTAATAGAAATAATCTAAATCAGTCATGGAATAATAATCAGAATTAGCAAGCTCCATGACCATTGTATCCACCAGGGTTTCAAAATCAACAACAATCAATTCAACGTCAAGAGAGGAAAACAGATTTAGAGGAATTGATATCAAAGTATATAACGAGTAATGAGGTAGCTATGAAGAATCAAGCAATGGCAATGAAATCACAAGAAATGGTAATGAAATCACAAGAAATGGCCATCAAGAATTTAGAAAACCAGATGGGACAAATTGCTTTAGCATTGAACAACAGACCACAAGGGACCCTACCGAGTGTCACCGAAAGAAATCCAAAGGGAAATCATGAACAGTGTCAAGCAGTCACCTCGAGGAGTGGAAAACAGTTGGATGGGAAAGATGCAAAAAATTCAGCTTGTCTCTGATGATAAGAGTAATGGCAACAAGGTGGATGTAGAAAAATAGGGTAAGAATACGCAATTTGAGAAATCAAAGTTAGATGACAAGCCAGTTGTGTACCCTCCACCGACGTTTCAGCAAAGAGTTCAAAAGTACAAATTAGACAAGCAATTTGCAAAATTCTTGGAAGTATTTAAGAAATTGCAGATTAACATCCCGTTCGCGGAAGCCCTAGAACAAATGTCGAGCTATGCAAAATTCATGAAAGAGATTCTGTCCAAAAAGAAGAAGTTAGAAGATTTTGAGACAATGGCACTAACAGAGGAGTGTAGCGTGGTATTATAGAGAAAGTTACCACCCAAGTTGAAAGATCCGGGGAGTTTCACCATTCCATGCATGATATGGAATACGGCTTTCAATAAATGCTTATGTGATTTAGGTGCGAGTGTGAACCTTATGCCGTTATCAGTTTACGAATTTGGGTTTACTGCTCTCCAAAGCCTCTGAACATCTCATTACTGATTGGCGGATAGGTGGATCACCACGTATCAAGAGAGGCATTATGGAAGACATATTGGTCAAAGTTGATAAGTTTATATTCCCCGCGGACTTTATTATTCTGGATTTTGAGGAAGATAAGAACATCCCGATTATCCTAGGCATACCTTTCTTGGCAATGGGTAGGACACTCATCGATGTACAAAAAGGTGAACTAACGATGAGGGTCCAAGATCAAGAAGTTAAGTTTAACGTTTTCAAAGCCATGAAATCTCCTTCGGATGAAGAAGAGTGTTTTTGGATGGAAATCATTCATCAAATAGTCAACGAAGACATGGGAAAGAGTCTGCTCAATGATCTTTTAGAGACAACATTACTGGGGGATGAAGAGTTTGATGACCCAGAATTTGTGGACTACTTACAGATGTTAGATTCATTGCCACGAGTAAGCCGATTTAAAACACCATTTGAACTACTACACACGGATGAGATAGCCACGAGAAAATTAAAATCATTATTGGATGAGCCACGAACTCTGTAACTCAAGCCACTCCCTAAACATCTCAGGTATGCGTATTTAGGCAATTCAAATTCTTTACCTGTAATTATTTCTGCTGCAGTTAACGATTTACAGGAAGAAAAGTTGTTGAGGGTGATTAAGGAACATAAATCAGCGATAGGGTGGACAATCGCGGATATCAAAGGAATTGGCCCTTCGTTTTGCATACACAAGATTCTGATGAAAGATGATGCAAAACCAACGGTGGAGCAACAACGACGACTAAACCCAATTATGAAGGAAGTAGTAAAGAAGGAAATTCTGAAATTATTGGATGCCAGAATCATCTACCCAATTTCTAACAATAAGTGGGTTAGTCCAGTTTATTGTGTGCCGAAGAAGGGGGGAATGACTGTGGTGCAAAATGAAGATAACGAGTTAATACCGACAAGAACAGTGATAGGTTGGAGGGTGTGCATCGATTATAGGAAGTTGAATAAGGCAACCCAAAAAGATCATTTTTCGCTACCCTTTATCGACCAAATGTTGGACAGATTGGAGGGTCATGAATTTTACTGTCTATTGGATGGATACTCGGGCTATAACCATATTTCCATCGCTCCTGAGGATCAAGAGAAGACTACATTTACGTGCCCTTACGGCACATTCGCATTCAGGAGAATGTTATTCGGGTTATGTAATGCACCGACTACCTTCCAACGGTGTATGATGGCCATTTTCTCTGATATGGAGGAGAGAAACGTGGAAGTCTTCATTGACAACTTTTCTGTCTATGGAGACAATTTTGATACATGCCTTAGGAATTTGGTAATGGTGTTACAGCGATATGAAGATACAAACCTTGTACTTAACTGGGAAAAATGCCACTTCATGGTTGAGGAGGGCATAATTTTGGGCCACAAGGTATTAGCTCAAGGACTGGAAGTTGACAAGGCTAAGTTGGACATGATCGAGAAACTACCTCCATCGAGCTTAGTAAAAGGAATCAAAAGTTTTCTGGGACATGCTGGGTTCTACAGAAGATTCATAAAGGACTTCTCTAAAATTGCAAAACCGTTGTGCAGTCTTTTAGAGAAGGACTCTGTGTTTATTTTGGATGAGGAATGTAAGTCTGATTTTGAGTTGTTGAAGAAGAAATTAACTACAGCCCCCGTGATCGTCGCACCAGATTGGAATATACCTTTTGAGTTGATGTGTGATGCAAGCGACTATGCAGTTGGGGCTGTTTTGGGACAACGCCGAGAAAATGTATTTCACGCCATTTATTATGCATGCAAGACACTCAAGGAGACTCAATTGAATTATACAACTACGAAGAAGGATCTGCTTGCAATGGTGTATGCGTTTGACAAATTTTGGGCATACTTGATCGGGACTAAGGTGATAGTTTACACGTACCATTCGGCTATTCGGTATCTAATTGCGAAGAAAGATGCTAAACCACGCCTTATCTAGTGGATTCTCCTTCTTCAAGAGTTTGATCTAGAAATAAAGGATAGAAAGGGGACGAAGAATAAAGTCGCTAATCATTTGTCTAGGCTGGAAAATCCGGGTACACAAGAAGAGGACAAGTGTGTCATCAACGAGTCATTCCCGGATGAGCAATTTTTTGGGTTAAATCACGAAATTTCCATGATACGGACGGACTTGAAACTATTTAGTGAGCAACATGTTTCCCCTGATCTTACAAGACAACAAAAGAAGAAGTTCCTTCATGACGTCAAGTGGTATATGTGGGACGAGCCATACCTATTCAAACAATGCGCAGACAAGATGATCAGAAGGTGTGTGCCTTACAGTGAGGTACATAGTATACTGAATTAGTGCCATTCGTTGGCGTACGGGGGACACTATAGTAGTGAAAGAATAGCAGCAAAAGTCCTTCAAGCAGGGTTTTATTGGCCTACGTTATTTAAAGATGCCCATCAATTTGTTAAAACTTGTGATAGATGTCAACGAGTGGGCAACATATCAATAAGGAATGAGATGCCACTCCAAACTATCTTAGAAGTTGAGATTTTCGATGTACGGGGCATCGATTTCATGGGGCCATTCCCTTCCTAATTTTCCAATCAGTATATTTTGCTTGCAGTGGATTATGTGTCAAAGTGGGTTGAAGTAGTAGCACTAACAACTAACGATGCCAAGGTGGTGCTCAAATTCTTGCAGAAAAATATTTTTACGAGGTTTGGCACACCGAGAGCCATTATAAGTGACGAAGGTAGTCACTTCTGTAACAAATCATTTACAGCTCTCTTGGAAAAGTATGGGGTCAACCACAAGGTGGCGACGGCTTATCATCCCCAAACCAGTGGGCAAGCTGAAGTGTCGAACAGAGAGGTAAAGAAAATTCTGGAAAAAGTGGTGAACCCAAATTGAAAGGATTGGTCGCTCCGGTTAGATGATGCATTATGGGCATACCGGACTGCTTATAAGACACCAATTGGGATGTCACCATATCAACTGCTGTACGAAAAGGCTTGTCACCTGCCAGTTGAACTATAACACAAGGCCTACTGGGCCATTCAGAAACTGAACTTTGATCAGGCAGTTGTGGGTGAAAAGAGGCTACTACAACTAAACGAGCTCGATGAATTCTGACTTCAGACTTACGAGAACGCTAAACTATACAAGGAGAACATCAAGAAATGGCACGACAAGAAGATCATGCACCGAAATTTTGAGTCGGGGCAATCAGTGCTGTTGTTCAACTCACGATTATGATTGTTACCCGGAAAGCTTAAGTCAAGGTGGTCGGGACCATTCACCATCAAAATAGTGTTCCCACATGGCACAATCAAACTCTACAATCAAAATCCATTGCAGACATTCAAGGTCAATGGTCAATGGATAAAGCATTACTAGGGCGGAGATGCAAACTGGGATGCCGTCAACATTACCCTCGCTGATGCTCAGTGACATAAGAGGCGCCGTCGGGCTTTCGACGTTAAAACTAGCGCTACTTGGGAGGCAACCCATGTTCTACACTCTTTCTCTTTTAATTTTTTCTTTATAAGATAGTTTATAATCAAATCTAAGTATTAGCTTTCGTAGAATTTTTACATTAATTCTAAATGATTCGCAGGATGAAGAAGGAAGTCAATTCTGACCTCATGGCGCGGGCCACACTGTCCATTATACATGCTTAGCGTGGGGCACGCTATAAGCCCAGTCCTTCATCCCATGCAGTGCAGACCGCGCCACTTCGCCGACGTCGCAGCGCTGGGCGCGCCATTCACAGCGTGGGGCGCACTACGGATCCTCTGCCCACTGACCTCCAAGTGCGGGGTGCACTTTCCAAGAGCTATACATAGCGCGGGGCGCGCTGTTCTCCCACAAACTCCCTGACCTCCTAGCGCGGGGCGCGCTACCTACACTTTCGTTGCAGCGCGGGCCACGCTGCGATTAATTTCCAAGCACCTACTTGTATTACACGATGTGTCCTCAACCATAACTCCCACCTTGCCTCTCCTTCACCAAATCAAATTCATCCACTTCTCCCACACCACTTCAACTTTCAACAATCCATAACTCCAACACTAATGACAACACCCCATCAATCCTTCTCATTTTCAAATTCTATTCCAATTACACCCACTCCCATTCCATCTTCCAACCCATGTTGGTTGTCCATCTCCTACATGAACCCCAACTATATATATAATCAAATTCATATCAATTGTACACACTACACTCCAATTCTACATCAAACTCATTCTGTGCACAAACCCTTTCAATTGAGGACACCAATCCAACGAGGAATACACAACTATTCAAGGGAAGAACAACTTACTTCTTATTAGAACAACTAGGTTATTGGGTGTGTGTTTTCAAAATTTGGGTAGCAAGATAACACAAACATACCAATTGTGGGGAAAAACTCATTGCGCTCGCCACCTGTTCGATAAAAGTTCTGAACCGCACTTTAAGCCTACTCACCCCACAAACCACCATGTCTTCCCACAAAAAACAACGCCCATCCTCCTCCACTACTCGGCCTCAATACGATCACACAAGGTTTGTTAGTGAGAGGGCTGCTGACTGATTCAAGTCAACCATTGACAAGAAAACATTGGTTCTCGAACGTGGGTTGAAGCCGAATGCTAATTTGGATGGCGACATGGCTTTGCAAATTGTGGAGCGGAATTGGTTTTAGTTGGTTGAACAACCACTTCCAGCGGCAATCAACATAGTGAAAGAGTTTTTCGCCAATACAATGGAACGTGTCAATCACGTAGTCGTGGTCCGTGGGAAACCGGTGGCGTTTCACGCCGATGCTATCAATGAGTATTTTGGGTTAGAGACACCACAAGATGATAGATATAAAGATGGATTGCCCGAGTTAGACGAGTTAATTGTTAGACTATGTAAACCGGGTACTCAATGGGTAATTTAAACTAGAACAAATGAAAAGATAAGTTTTCCCCACTCTGCACTTAGTCGATATGGAAAAGCTTGGTATGCATTTGTGTGTGCCCGTTTAATGCCCACTCGCCATCAGACCGATGTCACTAAGGCACGAGTTCCGCTATTGTATGGTATTGTTCATCACCATTTCCATGTGGACAACTCAATTGCGTTCTATAATGTCGATGTGGGGGAGTGTATTCACGAGTCCATTGACCGGCTGTTACGCGGGAGCACTACGGGAGGTTTGCTGCATGGATTCTTAATCACTGACTTATGCTATAAAGCTGGAGTGCAGTGGCAACCTTCCAAACCTATCCAACACCCATGTCAATCGTTGATCATGGGATTGTTTATGAGATGATGTAACCCTTTAATGGGAAAGATTATTGTTTTAAGTTATTTAATGTTTTATCCTTTATTATGTGTAGTTAGATGTAATTATTTTGATAGTGAGCACCAAATTCGGTGGAAATGAAGTACCCGGATTTGGGGGTGTCACAGACAAGCGTTAAGAAAACTTGCCTTCAAGCGTCTTCGAATATACTATTCAACAATTCTCAGTCTTTGCAGGATCTACATGATATATTCACATAGCACACTATAATTAGCTACCAAACAAACTTACTTTCTTACTTTAACCAACATCTTTCTCTTCTATGTCCTACTTGAATTTATTCCATTAATAATGTCATTTTGACTCACTATACTTCATTACGGCTCATTAACGTTCTTACGTTATTAACCAACACTAAGTCATTATTGGGGAAGTACCAACGTTGAACATCATTCACGGTTTACTTGCTTATACTTTTGCGTTATTCGTTTAATTCTTATTAAACCATACTGAATCTTCTAACGTTATCACTTATAAGTGATTTAATGTCAGCCTTATTATGTACTTTAAGTACATTCATGTCTTACTATTGGTTTACCTTCAATTAGAATTAAAAACCTAACTTGGTCAACTATTTCTCACTGTAAGCGCTGCGGCGTCACTTTCCAGGAGTTTTACCCGGACTCGGCGTTGCGGCGCGAGTCCTTGTACTAAATCTTACGCTGCGGCGTGAGTCTCAAGACGATTTTGGTTTCTCTCGGCCATGCTTAGTGCCGCGGAGTGTCAAATAACACTGGGTTGGCGCCGCCCCTGTGCATCAATTAGTTTTGACAGTTGATTTTTCCAACGAACTTTCTGGCTTCATAACTTATTTGTTTTACATCCGAATTGGCTTATTCAAAATCCCACAACTCACAAATTACATACTCTTGGTGTTCATATAAGAATTTTACATTTTCAAATCCGTTAACTCAGAATTCACCTTTTGGTTCATTTTGAGCGTTCATTTATCGTTTTCGAGCGTTCAATACTCGTTTTCTTCGTTATAAGTTGAAATTCGACGATTCTTGCTTTAATGACTCTTAAATACCTTAACTCATGTGTTGACATTGAAAACTGAAGTTTCCAAGTCACACGACAACTGTTGACCCTTAATCTGAGATTTCTACGGTTTCGACGTTTAAAGTCAAATCAAATGGAACACTCCTTGATTCATAGTTTTTGTGTATCTGTCAGATAGAAAAGGATTAGGATACCCTTAGATCGTAAAGAAGGAGTCAACCTCCATGACCGAGCCAATGTCAAAGCCAATAGCTGAAATAGAGGCTCACATTGAAAGCAACCCTGATGAGGTGATTATACTGGAAAATGTAGTACCGGATTCAGAAACGGTAGTATAGTAGATAGGTAGAGTATAGTAAGAGACTATATGGCTAAGCTTGAGTTCGTAAACTCATATGATTGTGGTGAGTTCTTAAACTCATAATGTGTGGTAAGTTTGACGAATTTAGTATAGTTATATGTGAAAGGATTATTGAGGATAATAGGAATATATAGAATACTAAGCAATTGATCCTTGGTGAGGGCGTAAGAAATAAGTAGTATTAGTATTACTTGATTATGTATGATTCTATGTTGTTTATATGATAGGTATGTCTGTATAAGGTAATATTCTCAACTTTCGAGTAAGTTGTTGCCGCGAATCCGGACTTCTGAGTCACAAAGGGATAGCGGATGTTTAAAGTAGTATGTACTATGGTCTGTTAAGTGCTATGAATATGAATCTATGTTGGATTAAAGAAATAAGTTGAGTAATTATTTATCGGAACACTAGTTAATACAGTAAACCAAATTTTCAAAATCTAATATTTTGAATACATGATTATTTGAATAGAAAATTTCGCGTTGTATGTTAAACGTATACGATAAGGCTTAGAATGTAAAGTTAATAAAGAATAATTTATGATAATGCCGCCAAGACAAAAATGAAACCAAAGGACAGAAGAACATGTCAATAAAGACGGAGGACAACTAGACCCGATTCAGAATTTTGCGAATTTTCTCGCTTAAGCTATGCAGAATGGAATACCATCCACGGGAAATCAGCTAAATAATCGATCGATAAACTTCAAAGACTTCAAAGGCAGTCATACTTCCAGGATTTAGTGGATCAACATAGCATAAGGTGAAGGTCTGTTCGAAAAGTAGAATGGAGGCAAAAAACATGAATACAAGGAAAAGTAGCGGGACGCTGGCGACCACGGGACCAACTTCAACAAACAAACAAACAAAATCAACCGCAACAGTCTTCAACATGACAGTTCAAGATACCATGGCAGCTTGGGATGAATGTGACGCCCCCAAAACATGTATACATCACCCATCCTGAGTCGCCAGATACACGGTACATAAATCAAATACAAACTTAATTATACAATTGTCCTGCAAAAAACGATAAAACATAACAGAGAGTTTAAATAAGAATATTGCCTTCTAGACAATATCCACACTCAATGGAGTCCTCATTACAATTATTGTCACACTATTTAATAGAATAGTGAGGACTACTAATGCTATCATCTGGACCGTCACTCCATTCCCCGACTCGTCCCAGCTATATTCTCATTTCCTGAAGAGAACAGTGAAGCAAAAGGGTGAGCTCAACTAGCCTAGTAAGAATATCATGACTAAGATAATGTAGAATAAATTATCCTTAGCCTTCAATAGTATAACAACTGATAGAATACAATAGACAACAAGTTTTAGATCAACAACTGCAACGGAATAAGCAATCCATTAGAAGAGTCAAGTAGAGCATAAAATCTACAATCTTCTATGATTTAAAAAGTTTTTCATCAACTTTATCGCTGAGACTCAACTTAATAAATTGAATCATCCATGCACCACGACCAAGGATATTCATGTAATCATTAATGGTCATGATTATACCGAATAATCCATGGTCATAATCATACCAACAACTGTCCATCAATGAACTACAGGCCAATGAGGACTTTTACAACACCATTCGTTACATTACGATAATGATTAACCCGAATAATCCCTGGTCATAATCATACCAAGTCCATCTATACACGTTAGCCAATGATGACTTTGATCACAATATAAGCACGAGGATGTTGACCATGACATAACAATTCAATAAAACAAGTTCAAGGATAAATTTTAAAGATTTATAATTTAATTTATCCAGAATTCAATAACGTTCAAATTGTCAACATGATACTGCTTTGTGGAGTAAAATTCAAGAATAATATTCATGTACCAAAAATAATTTAGACAAAAAGATATGTATTTTTTGGGTAAATAGTACTTTGGGAATAGTACCCCGTGAATAGTACCTCGACACGAAAAGTGTCCCGAATACCCGAGTGAATGATATTAGGGTGAATAGTAATCGGGTGAATAGTAACCCGTGAATAGTAACTCATGAATAGTACTCCGACATGAAAAGTACCACGAATACCCGAGTGAATAATACTAGAGTGAATAGTAATCGAGTGAATAGTAACCTATGAATACTAACTCGTAAAAGAAAAATACCAAAGAAAATGATATTCCATGACGAGTACAAAAGAAATGATATCTCATAGGAGTATAATAGAATATACGAAACTGCAAATGGATTTTCACCCGCCATGCGGTAATCCACATAGACAGATCATTTTCACAATTTAATAAAGAATGAATATGAATGGTCATTCACCATGCATGCGGTAGTCCGCGTAGACAAGTTATTCCAACAGAATAATAAATAATGGAATAACAGAAGAATTCACCATGCATGCGATACACCGCACAGACAAGTTATTCCAACAGAATAATAAAGAATGAAATAACAAAAGAATTCACCAGGCATGCGATAAACCGCACAGACAAGTTATTTCAACAGAATAATAAAGAATGGAATAAAAACCCTTACGAGTATTGAAAGAAAATAACTCTCTTCATGAATACGAAAGAAATAATACCCCTTACCTTAGAAGAAAACTGGATACTAGAATAGTGAGGTAGCAGACTTCTCTTCTTCTTTCTCTCTATAATTTCTCTCTATAATAATTGCTCTATACCTTTAGTGAATTGGTGAGAAATGAAGGAAGAATGAGCTTCTATTTATAGGAAAATATAGTTTCGATAATTGCACGTTTTGGTGCTCAAAATATTATAGTATAATACCTTCCTCTTTTTCTTCATTTTTAATTTAGTCCTGCAAGTATTATCAAACTTGCACCACCTCCCCTAATAGTAAATCATGTGAATTAATAGTTCATTCATGTGACTCAATAGTATAATCATGTGAAAAAACTAATTACAGTATAGTACCTTCAACTATACCTCCATTTTTAATTTAGTCATGCAAGTATTATCAATCTTACACCAACTCCCCTAATAGTAAATCATGTGAATCAATAGTACACACATGTGAATACGTAGTTATAAGCATGTGAATTAATAGCAATTAATTGTTGTGAGAGCCCCGAATCCGAGGTCCTGAATCACCGCGGATCCGGTTCGATCATTCTATCACTATTACTATTATTGCGGAAGATATAAACATAAATTATTTATACAATACATTTACACACTAGTCCCTAAGGTCGAGTAACCTTAACTTATACACAATACATCACTTGTCTAATACATAACATTATCATCATACAATACTTATACAAATCTAATTACACACGTTAACTTTAAGCTGGAACTATCTTTAACCTTTCCTTGTATCCGATGCATTCGCCTTAATCTGTAATATTTTATCATGATATATCAAGGGTGAGCATAAGAATTGCCCAGCAAGTTTAAGTTCAATAATATAACGATATATCATAATTGAATGAGTGAATAATAAGCTAGCTATAATTCAACAATATAATTGTGAACTAGCAGGAATAAAATTTTGACTGAACAAGTATTGAACATGAACAAATATATCTGGACCAACTTGTAATGAAGGTGATCAGCCTATCATACCTAACTTATACATGCAATATGTACAAAGTACAATTCTATAATGGCAATCAGCAATGATTATCCATAAGCATATCAGAATGAAACAACTCTTATTAGAGTTAAATAAAAACAAACTTGCCTGAACCGTTGATTAGCGCTACGTAATTTATAACGCTTTATTCGAAGACCTAATATTAGTAATATAGATCTCCAATATTAGAATAATATCATCACAATATAATACTATTATATATATAGATATACATAGAATAACCATAACACATAACCCTATCAGTCTATTCAGCACATAAAACATAGCATCAAGTAAGACTATTTAAGTCCGAGTTGAATCCGACAAAATTCTAACATCCCGACGGTCTAGTCGGATAAAATTTTGAGTTTAAGTTCAATTAAACTCTGCCTAACACTTAACAATTATCTCAGATAATTTTAATATTAGTCAAAATAATTTTCACAAGCTCGTAATAATTTTTCAGATAATTAATATCATTTATCATAAGTTTTCAATCATTAATATCGTATTTAAATGAATTAAATACCACAATATTCTATTATCATTAATATCTATTTATTATAAAATATTAATGAAATACATGTCATAATATTATAATATATTTTATAATATCACAAAGTATTTTTAATATTTTAAAATTATATTTATATGATTTTTAAACACTTAAATCCATTATCCGATTATTACTTTTAATATTAAAATATTAATATTTTCATGACAAAATATCAAAAGTTATTTTTTTATAACTTAAAGTATTTTTATAACACTTAAATCATTTTTATATGATTTTTAAATCATTTATTCTATTTTTCTTTAATTTATTTAATATAGTTATTAAATAAGTTAACTACCATTAATATTGATTAATCAATGAAATTCATCACAAAATATTAAAAGTCACCGAAAATATCTTTAAATATTTTCTTATACCATAATATTATTTTCATGATTTTTCATGTATTAAAATCATTTTTAAATAATTTATTTAATATTGTAATTAAATAAATTAAATACCATTTATATTCCAAAAATATTAAATATTTATGAAATATACTCTAAATAATTAAAAACTATTTTTCAGATTTTAAAATAATTTTTTGGAATTTATTATGTATTTTTAATAATTAAAAAATCATTTTTTTCTATTTATTTAATTAAAATAATCATTTTCGGAAATTAAATAATTAAAAATGGGCCCTATAGCGACAGAAACGTCGCTATAGGTGTTCTTCAGCTGTTCCTGATCCTTCAAGTCAGACACTAAGGTAGGAGGTTTGACCAGCATTTGATCTAGGTTCCTAACGCTATCTAGGCTTGATTAAACGTTTATGTTGTAGTAAGTTTGCAACACTACCATTAAAATTCAACTCAGTCATACAACATAATGATATGAAGATTTGGTCTCCGGAACATACTGTCAGATCATGCCTGGGTTTTTTGGGTAACCCAGAAACCCAAGGCAGTTCGAGTGTCTCCTTTTGAGCTCAATTATCTAAGGGTTCTGGTCATTAGTTTAGTGGTTTTATGGTTTCGGTCTATAGTCTGTATGTCAGTGTACCACTATATCACATAATATAAACTTAACAACATCACACATGAAACATATGAGTAAATTAAAGTAGTAGTCCAGATTTGTTCTTGAACATTTACGGTTTTCCGAAATGTTCTTGAGCGCTTTAATCAACGATAGTTTGACCATTAATTTCTACGATTAGGCTATGGATCTGAGTGATCTAAAGGCATATATGTATAGCTTGCATGTCAGTCTATAAGATAAAACCAACAAAATCACATAACAATTTAAACATAGCAAGATCTAGCGACTGCAAAAACTTGTCAGGCGTTCTGGAAATTCAAGGTTTACCCAGAAACCAAGTTTCGTGGCCGGTCAACTCAGTTTGACTGATTATAAAATGAAATCTTAACATGCTATAACCTTAATTCAAGTTCCAGATGAAAGCCTACATGGTAGAGAACAAGTCCAAAAAAAAACCACACTAAACATCTAATACACACAGATTTATGAGGTCTGACATATGGATGTCAGACGACTTTTTCCAGTTTTTCCAGATTTCACAAAATGCTAGATTCGAGGACTTTGATGTTATGGATCTAAGTTTTTGCAACTCAGATCATCAAGTGACACCCTCTAACACATATATAAACAACAAAACATATCATCCAACATAAAATCTAAAGATTTCGAATTTTGAAGGTTTATACCTTTCTAGTTTGGTTCTTGGAATCTGACCATTGATTTCTGATATTGGTAGGCTAAGAGATGATATGTGCTTAACTTATCTCCCTTTCTCACTCTAAATCTCGAAAATGAAGAGAAAGAATGGCTTTGTCAGAAATGAAAAGTAAAGTGAGACTTTTCTCTTTCTTTAACCTATATACATGTTGTATGCAATGTAATGGTTGGCAAGGATGGTTGATTGCTGGAAATATCAGTCACATGCTAGGCTAGGGTGCCTCACCAACTCCACTAGAACAACCTTTGCAAGTTAAGTCCAATTATGCAACAAATGGCAAAATGGACATTTAGCAATTAATTTTAATGACATTCTAGTAAATGACCAAACCCTTAGGGTTTAGGATTTAGGGTTACAGATATCGTTTATCTGGTTAACCCTTAACCATATTCTGAACACATAATTGACCATATACACAGAACATAAACATGTATACACTTAATCCTGAATAATTCACCTAAATCCTTCACAGAATTTTGCAATTCTCAAAATTCCTTCTTAAAAATATCAAATGCATACACTTATTTTCTTTCTAGGTTCTAATATTGAACCTTAAATTAATTAATAAAAATTTTCTAAATTCTCGGATTGTCACAATTGCTCATTTATCCGGTTAATTACCCGATTGGTCAATATAACCTCCAGACATCAATTATTATAGAAATAAATGTCGATTTCCACTAACACTAATAATTCCCACACAATGGAACTATCAATTTAATCTTTAATCAACACGAACTTATTCATCATTAATATTATAACTCTCAATATTTAACAACCAGGTCATTCCCAGGAAAAAAGGGGGCTTTCCGATAAGAATTTCTCCTTATTGGCACGCAATTAGGTGACCAAACCTCTCCTTGACAGAACTTCTAGACATTGTCAATATTGTAAATAATAATATGAATAACTTTGTCGTCTCAATTATTTATTTAATAATAATAAATATTATGCAGATGATATTGTGATAATAATTGAATCAATAATATGAGAGATATAATGCAGCAATTACTATAACAATAATTGAGTATAACTAAGTGACTTCTTACGTAAGCATCAATAATCAATACCGTGTGCTACTATGAAACCACGCGTATTACTGTACTTTTACTACCGGGTAGTTCAACAGTTTTAACGGTAACACTTTCGTCGTTATTTTTATAAAAAGACAATTTTGTCGTTTTCTTACTACGACAATACTTCTGTTGTGGGGTCCACCAATGATTGTGTCATTGTACGGATATTCCCCGACCAAAAGAATATTCTCCGACAAAACGAATATTTTATAACAATTTGCATACTTTGAAAAATTTGCACATATCACCCTTAACTTTAACCTTTTATCAATTTAACCATTTAAGAAATAAAATATTAATTATAAGAAAATTGAATACTTTCATTTCATAAAATTTGGGGTCTTACAATCTCCCCTCCTTATGAAATTTCGCCGTCGAAATTTACGTACGTACCTGGTATGCCAAAGATGTGAGAATACCTTGACTTCATTTCATATTCCAACACTTGAGGTATAACTTTTGAGTGTCGAATATGATCCTTCTTATCCAAGATTTTAACACGTATCTCATCGTACGTTAAATCTTCTGCTATCTCGTCTAGTTCTAATTCCATAATGTGCTTCGGGTCGTCCATATAATTACGTAACATCGATACGTGAAAAATGCGACATACTTGGTGGTAAAACGAGTCTATAGGCCATAATTCCTACTCGATCGAGGATTTCAAATGGGCAAATTAAATCAAGGGTTGAGATTTCCTCTCTTCGTCGATTCTTGCTTCTAGAATAATGCCCTCTTGAACCTTCTTCTTCACATTCATCAGCTCTGAGTATGTAGCTTGAGCGGCTTTAACTTTATCGATTAAAGTCGATTATAATCGTATATTTGTAACTTCACATGGGTCCCAAGAGTCTTTAACTCTATATTTATCATTTGTAAGTTATACGAAATAGGTCTTTGTGTTAACAATATCGTACTCGTAAATGCATACGATCTTCTACTCAACGCGTCAGCTACTACGTTCGCTCTTCCACGATGATATTGAATGGTATAATCGTAATCTTCAACAGCTCAAGTCAACGTCCTTGGCGCATGATATGTTCGTTTTGGTTGAAGAAATATTTAAGAGTTTTAGAAATGGGTTTTGTATTGGGGTCAATACAAAATTCGATTTCACGGTCTAGGGGTAGGCTAGGAAGTCTTCAAGAATACGTCAGGAAATTTATTAACAATAGAAATATCATTCAAAACCGTGACTCTCATCCAAGACTTGGACAGTACGTCACATTGATACCTATCAACTTGCCATTGTCATTCACAATGTCCCCTAAGTATAGTCTGGCTTCAGTGCATTCCAAACAAGGAAGTCACCAGATAAAGGCTCTGGACTCTTTACTTATGGCTTGATATGACAGTGATTGACTTTAGTGGTTTGGTTGCTTGAATTCATATAACAGGTTGGTTAGGAATATAAAAGCTAACAACCTTACGAAAAACATGATGAGTAGTTAACTAATCGATTCCTAAAATCGTATCAAAGGCAAGTATTTTTAAAGAGATAAGATTGACAGGTAACGTGAATGTGTCGATTTGAATCAAACAAGACTTATAAACAGTGGATGTAACGAAGGTTTCTCCTAACTGAGTTTCAACCGATAAGTCAAAGTCTATTCTCTCCGGAGTCAAATTTAAAAGTTGAGCGCAAGCAAGAGAGATAAAAGAATGGGTAGAACCGGTATCTAACAAGGTATAGACTTCACAAGAATTTATAATTAACTAACCCATGCTAACTTCGTTCGGGTTACTCGCTTTTTGAGAAGTCACAAAAAATGCTCTTCCTGAAACCACCGACTTTGTTTTGTCCGTATCAGCCTTTGGTACCACCATCCCAGCTAGACTTGACTTTGGTGCACGACAAAATCGGGCTAGGTGACCTTCTTTTCCACAATTGTAACATGCTTTGGACTGCATCACGCAGTTTTGACTGATATGTCCCTCCCCTCCGTATTTGAAGCATACGACCGGCGGTCATTCTCCTTCCTTAATAGATGCCGGTGCTGTTGTCTTTCCATCATTATTAAACCTTCTCTTCTTGAAATTTCCACTTCTATTATCTTGGCCATGATTACCACCGAAGTGGTTACCATTCTTGGGGTGATAATTTCCCCCACGATGCTTATCATTGTTCCAATGATCGTTGCCACCGGTACAATTATTATCGTGTTGTTGGTCATTGCCTTTTGGTTATGCTAACTCATTATCGCGCCCCAATAACTGAGCCATATTCACAACATCTGAATATAAACAAAGTTTGTGAGAAATAAGGTATTGACGTATTTCGGGTTTCAAACCTCTTAGAAACATTCGTGTCATTCGCTCCTCATTATCGACCAACTGGGATGCAAACTGGGATAACTCGGCAAACTTAGCCTCGTACTGCGACACGGTCATATTGTTTTGCTCCAACTTGATAAACTCCACCTTCTTCAAGTGACGAATACTTTCGGAGAGTACTTGTCGTTGAACAGCTCTTGGAACTTCTCCCAAGACATCTTGAGTGCGTCAGGCTGGGTAAGTTTCACAAACTCCCACCAATAATCTGCCTCTTCACGCAACATAAAGGTGGCAAAGGGAACCTTTTGCTCCTCGGAGCATCCCAAGACATCAAATATCTTTGTGATATGCTATAACCACGTCTCCGCCTTAAGTGGTTCTGGCTTTCCCAAAAACTTCGGCGGTCCCAGCTCCTTGAACTGCTTAGCGGTGACTAGCCGTGGGTTGCCATTGTTTCCACCTGCATTTTGAACAGGAGTCTCTCTCGCCTGATATTGCATGAATTGCATAAAGACTCTAAACATCCCATCGTTCATCATTTCATCGGTGTTATTGTTTACCTGAGGATTATTGTCTTCATGTTGCACATTATCCTGGGTATTGATCGTTGGTGACTCGACGGTCTCATGTGCTTCATTGCTTATCTCGACATTTTCAGATGCCATTTTCTAACACTGCCACAAAACAAGGGTTAATTGACATATCACATATTATCCCTATACTTTGACCGACCAATTAAATACCAAATAAACTTAGGTAGGTCATACTAGCGAAGGAAATCCCCGTCTCTCCCCTCCTAGTTCTTGTCTCACATCACAGCCAGGGATCATATCCCTAAGCTTTGATATAAATTGTTATGCCCCCAAAATAGGTATACATCACCTATCCTGAGTCGCCAAATACACGGTACATAAATCAAATACAAACTTAATTATACAACTGTCGTGCAAAATACGACAAAACATAGCTGAGAGTTTAAATAAGAATATTGCCTTCTAGACAATATCCACACTCAATGTAGTCCTCATTACAATTATTGTCACACTATTTAACAAATAGTGAGGACTACTAATGCTATCATCTGGACCGTCACTCCGTTCCCCGACTCGTCCCAGCTATATTCTCATTTCGTGAAGAGAATAGTGAAGCAAAAGGGTGAGCTCAACTAGCCCAGTAAGAATATCATGACTAAGATAATGCAGAATAAATTATCCTTAGACTTCAATAGTATAACAACTAATAGAATACAATAGACAACAAGTTTTAGATCAATAACTGCAGCGGAATAAGCAATCCATTAGAAGAGTCAAGTAGAGCATAAAATCTACTATCTTCTATGATTTAAAAAGTTTTTCATCAACTTTATCATTTGAGACTCGACAATAAATTGAATCATCCACCCCGCTACTGCGGCCAGGATATTCATGTAATCATCAATGGTCATGATTATACCGAATAATCCCTAGTCATAATCATACCAACAACTGTCCATCAATGAACTACAGGCCAATGAAGACTTTTACCACATCATTCGTTACATTACGGTCATGATTTTACTGAATAATCCCTGGCCATAATCATACCAAGTCCATCTATGCACGTAAGACAAAGATGACTTTCATCACAATATAAGCATGATGATGTTGACCATGACATAACAATTCAATAAAACAAGTTCAAGGATAAATTTTAAAGATTTATAATTTAATTTATCCAGAATTCAATAACGTTCAAATTGTCAACATGATATTGCTTTGTGGAGTAAAATTCAAGAATAATATTCATGTACCAAAAATAATTTAGACAGAAAAGAAATATATTTTTATGGTAAATAGTACCCCGTAAATAATACTTCAGGAATAGTACCTCGTGAATAGTACCTTGACACGAAAAGTGTCCCGAATACCCGAGTGAATGATATTAGAGTGAATAGTAATTAGGTGAATAGTAACTCGTGAATAGTACTCTGACACAAAAAGTAGCCCGAATACCCGAGTGAATAATACTATAGTGAATAGTAACCTATGAATAGTAACTCCCAAAAGAAAAATACCAAACAAAATGATATTCCATGACGAGTACAAAAGAAATAATATCTCATTTAAGTATAATAGAATATACGAAATTGCAAATGGATTTTCACCCGACATGCGGTAATCCAAGTAGACAGATCATTTCCACAATTTAATAAAGAATGAATACGAAGGGTCATTCACCATGCATGCGGTAGTCCGCATAGACAGGTTATTCCAACAGAATAATAAATAATGAAATAACAGAACAATTTACCATGTATGCGATAGATCGCACAGACAGGTTATTCCAACAGAATAATATAGAATGGAATAACAGAAGAATTCACCAGGCATGCGATAGACCGCACAGACAGGTTATTCCAACAGAATAATAATGAATGGAATAACAACCCTTACGAGTATTGAAAGAAAATAACTCTCTTCATGAATACGAAAGAAATAATACCCCTTACCTCAGAAGAAAATTGGATACTGGAATAGTGAGGTAGCAGACTTCTCTTCTTCTTTCTCTCTATATTAATTGCTCTATAGCTTTAGTGAATTGGTGAGAAGTGAAGGAAGAATGAGCTTCTATTTATAGGAAAATATAGTTTCAATAATTGCACGTTTTGGTGCTCGAAATATTCTAGTATAATACCTTCCATTTTTCTTCATTTTTAATTTAGTCATGCAAATATTATTAAACTTGCACCACCTCCCCTAATAGTAAATCATGTGAATTAATAGTTCATTCATATGACTCAATAGTATAATCATGTGAAAAAACTAATTACAGTATAGTACCTTCAACTATACCTCCATTTTTAATTTAGTCATGCAAGTATTATCAATCTTACACCAACTCCCCTAATAGTAAATCATGTAAATCAATAGTACACACATGTGAACACATAGTTATAAGCATTTGAATTAATAGCAATTAATTGCTCATTTATCCGGTTAATTACCCGATTGGTCAATATAACCTCTAGACATCAATTATTATCGAAATAAATGTCAATTTCCACTAACACTAATAATTCCCACACAATGGAACTACCAATTTCATCTTTAATCAACACGAACTTTTTCATCATTAATATTATAACTATCAATATTTAACAACCAGGTCTTTCCAAGGAAATAGGGAGCTTTCCGATAAGAATTTCTCCTTATTGGCGCGCAATTAGGTGACCAAACCTCTCCTTGACATAACTTCTAGACATTGTCAATTTTGTAAATAATAATATGAATAACTTTGTCATCTCAATTATTGATTTAATAATAATAAATATTATACAGATGATACTGTGACAATAATTGAATCAATAATATGAGAGATATGATGCAGCAATTACTGTAGCAATAATTGAGTATAACTGAGTGACTTCTTACATAAGCATCAATAATCAATACCATGTGATACTATGCAACCACACGTATTACTGTACTTTTACTACCGGGTAGTTCAACAGTTTTAACGGTAACACTTTCGCCGTATTTTTATAAAAAATAATTACACATGCGTTTCTTACTACGACAATACTTCCGCTATGGGGTCCACCAATAATTGTCTTGGTCGCATCTGATATATTCCCCGACAAAAAGAATATTTCCCGATCAAACGAATATTTTATAACAACTTGCATACTTTGCAAAATTTTCACATATCACCCTTAACTTTAACCTTTTATCAATTTAATCATTTACAAAATAAAATAATAATTATAAGAAAATTGAATACTTTAATTTCATAAATTTCGGGGTCTGACAATGCAACTCCTGGTATTATTCGTATAACTTTTATTTTCTTATATATGATTTTCTTATATATAATAAAATATTTTATAAAGAAATTTTGAAGGAGGAATTTGAGTTCTTTTAGAAATCAAATTTCTATTTAATTAGATAGACAATCTTAATGCTGAATAGTTAAAGATCGTTTCGATCAATTATGATCGAGATCTACTTACAATAATTGTGTATGCTAGGTACCCTTGTATGTATAAGTTTTAAAACGATGATTCCGGGGACGGAATCTTTATAAGGGATGGTAAATGTAATAACCCGATATTTTCTATATAAATAAATAAGAATTTTTTCATATGATTATTTATTTATTTATTATTATTATTTTAATAGTGGATATATGTGGCGTAATTGTACATATATATAGGTGAAAAATAAAATTTATTTATTACATTAATTATTACAAATAATTTTATTTTAGAATTATTGATCATTTTAAAGTATATTCATATAATAATTAATTTTATAAGACAAATGTTTTTATTATTTCTTTTCGATGAAAATATGATTATATATCATATACATAATATATGAAATGATTATAGAATTATTATAATAATTATTTTGTTATATAAATTTATTTCAGATTAATTAAGTTAATTATTATAACTTAATTAATAATGGTATATATATGAATGAGATAAATTAGATATGGAATCCAAACCCTAATTCTGGATTTGGAATAAAGAAAGAAGATAATAATATAATATTAATTATATTTCAGTGTTATAAATATGTATGTTATGTGTGTAAGGTTAATGTGTGAAACAATTTTAATGTAACATGCAAAACCCTAATTTTACCGACAACCCTAATTTTGAAGTCAAATGAGACTTTAAAATCTGTCTAGTGATTATGTTATGTGGTATATGATATGTATTATTATAATTTAATTTTTATTAGAAAAACCCTAATTATTATGTGGAAAACCTTAATTAGTAATTTAAAACCCTATTTTCTAAAACTAGAAACCTTAAATAGTAATTAGCTAATTACTAAGTGGAAACCCTAATTTGTAACTCAATTATGAGTTCGAGACTATTATGTAACTATGTTATTATGATTAAGGTTAAGTATTATAGAATTTAATATTAATTAGTGAAACCCTCATTAATATTTAGAAATCCTAATTTTTAGAAACCCTAATATTTACATTATAAACCCTAATTTTTAATTTATAAACCCTAATGGCTAATTGTAATCCTTGATGCTAATTAGTGGATTTTAAACCTTAAATGTTTAAGTAATGGAATTAGAAAACTAATTATATTTAGTAAACTCTAATTTATATTTTTGGAAACTAAATTGTTATTTTTTTTCAAACCATAATTAGAAATCCTAAAACATCTTTGTGCCAAACCTTAGGGTTAAACTCTAAGGGTTAAATCCTAAGGGTCAAACCCTAAGGGTTTGACAAGTTACTAGTTTGCCCTTAAATTTGCAAGCCTAATGACCTAAAAGCCCTTTTGTAATTCTTTATTATGTTGCTTGCTAATCTTGCTAAAATCTGAGTTGTTCAGCAACTCTAGATTATCCCACAAGCCCAATAATTGATAGCAATCAACTATAACTCATCAGCCATGTGCCTTGTACCATTATTTATATAGATCAAGAGAGAGAAAAAGCCACATTCTTGCTCAATTAATTCCAAACACTCAACTCACTTCTCTCTCACCCAAACCTCCGAAAATATCAAGTGATTCAGTTCCAAAACCAAGCCTCAAGAAATCCACTAACAGATCAAAAGCCCAAATTCAAGATAGATCAAAGTGAGGTATAAAAACCTAAACCAAAATATGATTTTAGATTATTTGTTAGATGTTATGTTTAAGTGTTAGACTATGTTGTATGTGGTATATATAAGTGATCTGGGTTGGCACATGATAGATCCATAACATTTAAGAGCTCGAATTGAGAGATTTTCAAAATCTGGAAAACTGGGAAATATGGTCTGACAACCAAATGTCAGGTCCCATAGATCCCATTCTGTTATGTGTTTTTGTTGTTTAAAGATCTGAACATGTAGTATGGTATGAGATCTCAGTTCTTGACCTTGAATCAAGGTTAGATCTGGTCCTGATTGAAAGATATATGTAGTCAAACCACGTTGATCGGCCATGACTGGGCACTTCTAGGTAACCCAAAAACTGCCCAGAAAAGGCCTGACAAGATATTCGTGAGCCTTCCCAAAATTAGGTATCGTCACCCGTCTTGGGTGCGCCACTTACATGGTACATAAATTCAAATCTGACTTACTAATATAAGCGTAAATATATGCAATCGACATAAAGCGTGAGTTTGAATACAAATATTGTCTACTAGATATTATACTGAAACTCGAAAGGTCCTCATTACAACTATTATCACACTATTTCACGAATAGTGAGGACTACTAATCTTATCCTCTGGACCATTACTTACGTTCCCAGGCTAAATCCCGGTATGTTCTCATTTCACGAAGAAACGGTGAAAAAAAGGGTGAGCTCAACTAGCCCGATGAAATAATATTTGACTAAGATAATGCGAGAATAAATTATCATTAGCCTTGACGATGTTAAGCGATAAAATACAATAGACAACCGGTTTAAGCTGCGGTGAATAAGCGATCCATTAAAAGAGTCAGTAGAGAATAAAATCTACTATCTTTTAGGTTTTAAAAGGTTTTCATCAATTTTTATCATTTGAGACTCGACAATAAATAAACCACCACATCTAATCATCCACATACCACGGTCGAGGATTTTCATCAAATTATCGATGGTCGTGACTATCTTAGAATCACCCACAGTCATAATCATACCAAAAACTATCCATCATTTGCATTACAGAATACGAGGACTTTTGTCACATCATTTATATCAAGTCGTGATTATCTTAAATGATCCTGGTCATAATCATACTAAGTTCATCTATACTTGCGTAAGCGAAGATAACATAATATAACATGAGGATGATGACAATGACATAATAATTCAATAAAACAAGTTCAAAATTATTTAATCCATGAATTATTAACGTCAATTGTCGACATAATCTTTGTTTAATAGAGTAAAATTCAAGAATGATCGGAAGAATATTTCCATGAAAAGATCTTTGGATGAAACATGAAATATCGAGGATATTCTACTAATTTCATGGAGTATAGAAGTCAAAGTTTTAACCAATTGGGTATAATAAAGAATGGAATAACAAAAGAAATCACCGTGCATGCGGTGCTTAGCGCCAGGCGAGTTATTCAACGAAATAATAATAACGGAACGGTCGGTGAAATTCACACGCAAGCGGGATGTTCAACCGAATAATAAAGATGGAACCCGGATCCGTGTAAAACACACGAGATAGGATATTCAGCGAGAATGATAAAAGCGGAACCCGGTCGGGTGTAAAACCACTGAGACGGGATGTTCAGCGAGAATAATAAAAAGCGGAACCCGGTCGGTGTAAAAAACACCGAGCAGGGATGTTCAATGAAATAATAGAAGAATGTCACCAAGTATAGGGGTAAACCGCGTATCTGAGTTATTCAATGAGAATAATAAGCAATGGAATAACATAAGGATTTCACCAAGTATAGGGTATCTCTGGCGTATCTGAGTTATGTATAGGGTATACCACTTTTACGAGTTATTCAACGAATAATAATGAATGGAATAACGAAGTTCTCTTGAAGAAGAAAGATAACACCCACTTACTAGTAAAGAGCTGAATATAGAAGTAGTGAAGTAGCGAGAATACTCTTCTTCTTTCTATAATTTTCTCTCTATAAACTTCTCTATAATTTCTCTCTCAGAGAGTTTGATGAATTAAAAAAAATAATGAAGGAATGAGCTTATTTATAGGAAAATGGAATGCGTAGTAACTAATCCAATCCATGAGCGGTCCAGTTGATTTACTTTAATCGGCGGTCCATATTTAAAGAAAAAAATCTTTTAAATAAAATATAATATATTCTATTTATATAAAAACATTTTACTATATGCAAACAACTTATGCAATCTTATGCAAAACTTACTATGCAAAACACTATGCAACACTATCGTAATAAAATATAATATATTACATTTATAGAATAACTTTAATAAAGTATTACATTTTATATAAAAAATGTGTTTACATTTTATTACGTTAATAATCTGAATAAAACAAAAGCGTCGTTATCATTATAATAATTCATATTATTAATCGTGATAATGGAATCAAAGTGAGTGACTTCTCATAAGCATCGATAATCGATCTGGTGTCTTTCTTATGCGACCACCGTATTCTTGTACTTTTACTACTTAGAGTAGTTCAGCGATAACCACGGTAAAACTTCATAGTTATTTTAATAAAATATTTTTTGTCGTTTTCTCGATCAAATGATAATTACATTATTAGGGTCCACCATGATTGGTAGTTATGCGAATATTCCTGCTAAATAAGAATATTCCCAGAGCCAATCGAATATAATATAACCACTTGCATACTTTTGCAAAATTTATAAATACTACCCACAACTATAATATTATCTTAAATTCACACCATAATATTAAAAAATTATTTCGACAAAATTTAAATCTTTATTGATAAAATCACGGGGTCTCACAATCTCCCCTCCTTATGGAATTTAAGCCCTCGAAATTAGAATGCGATACACAGATATGATAAAGAGGTGAGGATACCTTGAATACCTTTATCGTTAAAAATATTAAATTCATCTTTGTGAATCCAGGCGAAGATATTCATTAACAATTCATCTTTTTTTGCTTTCTGAAAAGATATTTATTAACAATTCATCTTTTGCCTTCTGAGCCAAATATATAAGCTATAAAACCAATAATCTTTGAGACTTCGACAATAGTATCACGACCATGAATTATCCATTACCTTCTTGGCTAAGGATATTAGTGTTTTTTCAATCTGATCGTGATTATCTTAGAATAATCCGTGGTCATAATCATACCAAATCTATCGATACTGCTACTGACGAAAGATGACTTTTACCACATCCATGAATTAATATTTCATTCTTTGAGACTCATTTCGATAATTAATCCATATCATCGAATCATCCACCTTGCTTCTGGCCGAGGATATTCATTAGTATCACGACCACGAATTATCCATACCTTAATACGGACGAAGATAATTGTATATCATTAGTATCCGACCACAAATTATCCACAAATTATCCATTACTTTCGGACGAAGATAATTGTGTATTCATTAGTATCCACGACCACAAATTATCCATACCTTCTACGGCGAAGATAATTGTGTATTCATTAGTATCCGACCACAAATTATCCATACACTCTGGCGAAAGATAATTGTGTATTCATTAGTATCCGACCACAAATTATCCATACTTTCGACGAAGAAGATAATTGTGTATTCATTAGTATCACGACCACAAATTATCCATACACTACTGACGAAGATAATTGTGTATTCATTAGTATCCGACCACAAATTATCCATACCTACGGCGACGAAGATAATTGTGTATTCATTAGTATCACGACCACAAATTATCCATGCACTACGGCGAAGATAATTGTGTATTCATTAATATCACGACCACAAATTATCCATACACTTCGACGAAAGATAATTGTGTATTCATTAGTATCACGACCACAAATTATCCATGCACTACTGACGAAGATAATTGTGTATTCATTAGTATCCGACCACAAATTATCCATGCACTTTCTGGCGAAGATAATTGTGTTTTCAATTACGGTTATGATTATCTAGAACAATCACAGTCATAATCATACCAAGTCCATCTATACTTACTACTGAGGCCCACGAGATGACTTTCAACGTAATATAAAAGCGTGAGGATAATGATATAAAGAATCGATCAAATGAGATAAAGGATAAATATTAAACATTTATAATATAATTTATCCGAGGATTCAAGAATATCCCCATGTTATCAATCACTTAATAATCTCATAATCTAATATCATTAATATTATAACAATATTTTAATCACTTCTTAAATTTATAAACAATTTATCTCGATTGTTTACGCTTTACCATATAATGCATTTAATCATTCAAAATGCCATACTCATAAAATATCATCACCAATTATCAAATCCTCATCAAAAAAATGCATATATATACATATAGGATTCTCTAGCCATAAAATCCTATTTTCAACTTTTATTCTTCACATAACATATTTAACTCATATGTTAAGTAACTAAACTATTTTCATGAAAAATACCAAATCAGTCCCAAAAATATTTCTTTTACTGGGATTTAGCATAATATAGTCCCATAATGAAAATATATTTTTCTCGAATTTTTAAAATTCATTTACTATTTTTTAAAAATCAATTTCTAATTAATTCCTTAAGAAATTAGCTACCTCAAGTTTAACTCCAAAAATTCCCAAATCTTGGCAGGACCTTACACATGTTAACGTGAGCTTCTAGTTTAAATTTCATGGTCATCGGAGTTATAGAACTCGGTTATAGCGTTTTTAAATCGGAAAAACCTAAATATTGAAATAGTCATAACTTGCTCATTTTAAGTCAGAGAATGAGCTCATTTTTGGACAGGAGGTACTTTATACCATATACTTTCATGTCCCAAAAACCAGAATTTTTCTCATAATTTAAGTGGCCAAAACAGTCCCTTAAAATTTCTGGGCGATAGCATTTTGAAATTTACAGCTTTGGCCTCCTTTGCTAAAATCAGTCCACACAAAATCTACAACACCTTTTCCAGTAATTCCACTTGGATTAGTTAGGTAACTCATAGATCTAACTCTAGGACTTGACCACACTCAAAAATTCAAAATATAATAGGAGATATGGTCAATTGAATTTCATATTCGTTTTTCACCAAAATCGATTTTCAACTCTTTGTGATTTCTAAGAAACTTTCATGTTTTCACATACTAACCAACATAACTCATCATAAAACTTACTAATACTTCATATACCCATGATTTTCATTAGTCCAATGCTTTTATTATGACTTTCATCATAAACCACGTAAAGCAGATCATTTTAGTTGAAGAAATATTTGAGGTTTAAGAAATGGGTTTTTATCTTTGGGGTCGATACAAAATTCGATTTCACGCTCTAGGGTAGGCTAGAAAGTCTTCAAGAATCGTCAAAGAAATTTATTAATGATAGAAATATCATTCAAAAGCTATTACTCTCGTCCAAGACTTGGATAGTCGTCACATTAATACCAAGCTGTGACTTATCCCTTAACTTTGGATAGCACCTCACAATGATACCTATAAACTTGCCATCTTCATTCCGCGATGTCGCCTCTGAAAGTCGGCGGTGCATTCCACACAAGGAAGTCAACAACGAAAGGATCGGGGCTCTTTACTTATGGCTTGATATAACGGATGATTAACTTTAGGGTTTGGTTACTTTGAATTAAGTATAACGAGGTTGGTTAGGAATATAAAGCTAACAACCTTACAAAAAAGAATAATGAGTAGTTAATCAATTGATTTCAAAATTACCTCAAAAGGCAAGTATTTTCAAAGAGATAAGATCGACGAATAGCGTGAAAGTGTTTATTTGAAACAACAAGATTAATAAGCGATGGAGGTAATGAAGGTTCCTCTTAGCGAAGTTTGACCAATAAGTCAAAGTTTAACTTCTTGAATCAAATTTAAGCGTTGAACACAACTAGGTGAAATAAAAAGTGGGTAGAAGCGGTATCTAACACGGTATAGACTTATGAGCTTATGATTAACTTACGGTGATAATTTTATTCGGGTTCCTCGTCACGAGAAAAAAAAAAATGCTCTCTCTTAAACTCTGGCTTTGGTTTTATGCAGGGAATGACCTTTGGTGCCTCCATCCTAGTTGAATTTGTCTTGATGGCAACAAAATCGAGCTAAGTGACCTTCTCTTCCACAATTATAACATGCTTTGGATGGCGTGGCGCGATTCGGATGATGTGTCCCTCTCCTCGCATTTGAAGCATATAATAGGTGGTCCTTCTCCTTCCTTAACAACGCAGTCTTTGGTCTTGGCGTCTTTCCATCATTGTTGAATCTCCTTTTCTTGAAATGTCCATTCTTATTGTTTTGTACGATTACCACAGAAGTGGTTACCATATCGGCTTTGTTGATTCCCTCCACGCTTGTTGTCACCGCCCGATGATTACTACTCTCATTTGGTATTATAATTTTTGCAATTGCTACTCTTTTTTTAGTTCGTTGACTCGTTATCGCGCTCCACTAATTGAGCCCTATTTACAACATCGAATAAAAACACGGTTTATGAGAAATAAGATGTTGGCGTATCTCTGCTTCAAACCTCTTAAAAACATTAGCGCGCCATTCTCTCTTCATTATCCACACCAGTGGGGCCTGAATCGTGATAACTCATGAATTTTGCCTCGTGTTGCGACACGGTCATATTGTTTTGTTCGACTTGATAAACTCCACCTCCTTCATGTGGGCGAATACTTTCGGGAAAGTATTTGTCGTTGAAACGACTCTGGAACTTCTCCCAAGATATCTTGATCTGACGAGTTGAGTCGTTTCTGGATTTCCACCGATGTCTGCCTCTCAAAGCGCATGACATAAAAGGCGTGAAAAGGAACCTTTTGCTCCTCGGAGCATCCCAGACATCAAATATCTTGGTAATCTGCTTTATCCATGCTTCCTTGAAAGTGGTTTTGGCTCTCCCTTAAACTCGGTGGTCCCGACTCCTTGAATTGTTTAGCGGTGGCCTTTGAGAGTTTCAGTGTTTCCACCTACGTTTTGGGCGAGAGTCGCTTTACTTTGATGTTGCATGAATTCTAAAAACCTCTTAAGCGTCTGTCGTTAGTCGATTGATCGGTGTTGTTGTTTACGGGAGGATTATCGCCATCTGTTGTACATTATCTGATTATTGATACATGGAGAATCAGCGGTCTCACATGCTCCATTCTTTATTCTCAACATTCTCGGATGCCATTTTCAAATCTTGCCAAAAATAAGGGTTAATTAACATATCACATATTATCCTATACTCGTGAGCCAATTAAATACCAAATAAATTTAGGTAGGTCATACTTAGCGAAAAATTCCGTCTCTCTCCTCTCTAGTACTTATTCTCACATCTTAGCGGGATCGTATCCTAGCTACGATACCAAGCTGTGGCGCCCCCAAAATTAGGTATCGTCACCCGTCTTGGGTCGCCACTTACATGGTACATAAATTCAAATCTGACTTACTAATATAAGCGTAGGTATGCAATCGACGTAAAGCGTGAGTTTGAATACAAATATTGTCTACTAGATATTATCTGAACTTCGAAAGGTCCTCATTACAACTATTATCACACTATTTCACGAGAATAGTGAGGACTACTAATCTTATCCTCGGACCATTACTTAGTTCCCAGGCTAAGTCCCGGCTATGTTCTCATTTCACAGAGAGAACGGTGAAAGAAAGGGTGAGCTCAACTAGCCCGATGAAATATTATGACTAAGATAATGCGAGAATAAATTATCATTAGCCTTGACGATGTTAAGCGATAAAATACAATAGACAACCGGTTTAAGCTGCGGTGGAATAAGCGATCCATTAAAAGAGTCAGTAGAGAATAAAATCTACTATCTTTTAGGTTTTAAAGGTTTTCATCAATTTTTATCGTTGAGACTCGACAATAAATAAACCACCACATCTAATCATCCACATACCCACGGTCGAGGATTTTCATCAAATTATCGATGGTCGTGACTATCTCTTATCACCCACAGTCATAATCATACCAAAAACTATCCATCAACTTTGCATTCTGAGGCCCTTTGAGGACTTTTGTCACATCATTTATATCAAGTCGTGATTATCTTAGATGATCCACAGTGTCATAATCATACTAAGTTCATCTATGCTTGCGTAAGCGAAGATAACATAATATAACATGAGGATGATGACAATGACATAATAATTCAATAAAACAAGTTCAAAATTATTTAATCCATGAATTATTAACGTCAATTATCGACATATCTTTGTTTAGTAGAGTAAAATTCAAGAATGATCGGAAGAATATTTCCATGAAAAGATCTTTGGATGAAAGCGCGAAATATCGAGGATATTCTACTAATTTCATGGAGTATAGAAGTCAAAGTTTTAACTTATTTGGGTATAATAAAGAATGGAATAACAAAAGAAATCACCGTGCATGCGGTACTTGGCATAGGCGAGGTTATTCAGCGAATAATAATAACGGAACGGTCGGTGAAATTCACAAGCGGGATGTTCAACGAGAATAATAAAGATGGAACCGGATCCGGTGTAAAACACACGAGATAGGATATTCAACGAGAATGATAAAAGCGGAACCGAATTCGGTGTAAAACACGAGACAGGATGTTCAGCGAATAATAATAAAAGCGGAACCGGTCGGTGTAAAACACAGAGCGAGGATGTTCAACGAGAATAATAGAAGAATGTCACCAAGTATAGGGTAAACCAGCGTATCTGAGTTATTCAAGCCAGAATAATAAGCAATGGAATAACATAAGGATTTCACCAAGTATAGGGTATCTGGCGTATCTGAGGTTATGTATAGGGTATGCCACTTTTACGAGTTATTCAAGCGAATAATAATGAATGGAATAACGAAGTTCTCTTCGAAGAAGAATAATACCACCACTTCCCTTCTGTAAAAAAATAATGAATATAGAAGTAGTGAAGTAGCGAGAATACTCTTCTTCTTTCTATAATTTTCTCTCTATAAACTTCTCTACATAATTTCTCTCTCTAGAGTTTGATGAATTAAATAAGAAAATAATGAAGGAATGAGCTTATTTATAGGAAAATGGAATGCATAGTAACTAATCCATGAGCGGTCCAGTTGATTTACTTTAATCGGCGGTCCATATTTAAAGAAAAATCTTTTAAATAAAATATAATATATTCTATTTATATAAAAACATTTTACTATGCAAACATTTATGCAATCTTATGCAAAACAACATACAAAATCTATCTGACACTATCGTAATAAAATATAATATATTATTTATAGAATAACTTTAATAAAGTATTCTATTTTATATAAAAAAGATGTTTACATTTTATTACGTTAATAATCTGAATAAAACAAAAGCGTCGTTATCATTATAATAATTCATATTATTAATCGTGATAATGGAATCAAAGCGAGTGACTTCTCACATAAGCATCGATAATCGATCTGGTAATGTCTTCTTATGCGACCACACGTATTCTTGTACTTTTTACTACTGAGTAGTAGTTCAGCGATAACCACGGTAAAAAAACTTCATAGTTATTTTAATAAAATATTTTTGTGTTTTTTCTCGATCAAATGATAATTACATTATGGGGTCCCCAATGATTGGTAGTTATCTGAATATTCCTGCTAAAGCAAATATTCCCAGAGCCAATCGAATATAATATAACCACTTGCATACTTTGCAAAATTTATAAATACTACCCACAACTATAATATTATCTTAAATTCACACCATAATATTAAAAATTATTTCGACAAAATTTAAATCTTTATTGATAAAATCTCACATCATGGATATGTTGTTTGTTCAAGTTTGTTGTTGATTCATGTAGTCTTGAACTAGCACTACAATAACTGACCACCAACATGCCCAGAAACATTACAGTTTACGAATTAAGCTTGGTCAAACTAGTAACCTTGCAAACCGGCTATGAAGATCTGGGTTCGCTGAAGAACACAATCAGCGATAGTTTTGTCACTAAAGCCACTTTTAGCGACGGATAATTTCTGAAAATAATTATTATATTTAATAAATAAAAAAATAGTTTTTAATTATTAAAAATACATAATAAATTATTAACAATTATTTTAAAGTCTGAAAATTAGTTTTTAATAATTTTTAATATATTTCATAAATATTTAATATTTTTGAAATATTAAAGGTATTTAAATTATTTAATTATTATATTAAATAAATTATTTAAAAATGATTTTAATACTTGAAAAATTATTTAAAATTATATTATGATATAAAAAATATTTTAAGTTATTTTTAATGACTTTTAATATTTTGTGATGAATTTCATTAATAAATTAATATGAATGATAATTAAGTTTTTTAATAAATGTATTAAATAAATTATGAAAAATAAAATTAATGATTTAAAAATCATATAAAATGATTTAAAGGTTATAAAAATATTTTAAGTTATAAAATATAACTTTTGATATTTTGTCATGAAAAATATTAATAATTTAATATTAATGATATTAGATTTATTTAATAATTATATTAAATAAATTAGTTTTAAAATGATTATAATATTATAAAAATCATTTTAAATGAAAATAAATGTTTTAAAATATTCTAAGTTATAAAATATAACTTTTGATATTTAAAGGTAAATTTCATTAATAATTTAATATGAAATGATATTAGAGTTATTTAATAATAATATTAAACAAATAATTTAAAAATGGTTTTATTTATTTAAAAATCATTTAAAAAGAAAATAAATGAATTAAAAATATTTGAAGTTATAAATAAAGACTTTTAATATTTTGATAAATAATACATTTATATTTTAATCTTAATGGTAATTATTTAAAAATGATTTTAAATATTTTAAAAATCATTTAAGGTAATATTAATATTTTAAAAGTATTTTAAGTTATTATAAATAACTTTAAGATTTTGGCAATGGTTTCATTAATAATTTAATATTAATTAAATATTAATGATAATAGAATTATTTAATATTTAAATCATTTAATAATGATTCTGGTGTTTTAAAAATCATGATAAATTATAATAATTAATTAAAAATTATTATAAGTAAATTAAAAATAATATGACTGATATTTTTAGGTATTGAACTACAAGATAGAGTTTTAGACTCGATATTTACCCGATAAAGTCGTCGATACATCGAAATGTTTCAGAAATTGTTTTGGGCTTAGATAAATTGTCTGTATATGTGTCTGTTTGTGATCAAATGACTGTTAAACATGTGTGACAATGTGATTATGTTATGTGCTGACTACAATAAGCAGTATTATGTGTTACGATATGTTATTCTAATTGATAGAATGATCTTATTAATGATAGGCAGCGGTATAAAAGATAAAACTAAGTTGCGTATCTATAAGCAGCAGACCAGGCAAGTATCCTACCTTTGCATTTCCTTTATGCAATTGACATAAGTAAGAAAGTTTTAGAATTATATTATCATTGTGCCAGAATATTAAATCTATTGTTATCAATTATATACCCTATCATTATTTATCAGTACAGTATTATTGTATAATTCGGATATTTATTATGTTCGTTAATTTCTAAATATGGTTATACAAGTGTCTCCACTTGGATAATCATTGTATTTAATCACATGTTGATAGATATACTTATTATATTTCATTATGTATACCTTAATTAAAAGTCATCTAAGCTATTTTACCCAGCTAGACACAGATTTAGAAATATCGTTGAATATGATATAACTTTATTGTATCCAATAAAATTTATTTGGTTCAGATTCTCGACTAAGTATAAACATTCCTAATCTGGGAAAACTTTTGTGCACCAAAGGCAGATAAGATGAACGATAATATCATTCTTGCATACAGTATTGATCAATACATGGCACATTGGGATGATCACCCTCGCGCCCGTAAGTTATGACGGTTTGCAGATGAAGTTCTGCTAAACCTTATCGAAAAATTAAAAATAATGTTCATAGTCTGTCGACCAATACCTATTTATAGTCAGTACATAGTTTCAAAATTTTGATATAGAATTGTTATGTTATTATTATTGGTTCAACTTACTTCACAACTGTTGATTAGTTGTAGAAGTGTCGTACAAAGAAAACATTTAATCCTTTCAGCTAATATTTATAATTGTTATTACTTGATGGGCACCCAAATGCTCATCTTTGCTTAATTTAAATATTTTCAGCTCAGTGTGAACAACCAAAAGGTTCGGACAAGGATAATGGAAAAGGATAGCAAACAGAATAAGTTTAGTGGTATATTCTATGTAATAGTATGACTTTATTAAGACATTGATATGTATTATCTATCATGTAATGAATGTAGTAAAGGTTGCATACTTGGGTTTAGACTCTGATATTTATGTAAATTAAGTTTGGTATTTATATTATTGTTATTATTATTAGTATTATTCCGCTCATAGAAATGGTATTGTAAAGCACCGAGTTCGGGTTTCAAGTACCTGAATTTGGGGGCGTTACAAGTTGATATCAAAACTTTATGGTTAGAAACCTTAGGTGGGATAGACCTTAGGCTATAACCTTAGAACAGAGGGAAACGTTAAAAATATAAATAACTCATTTAGAGTTTAAAAGGAGATGAATTAAATAAATTCATCGTTAAACAAAATAAAAGATAACTTGTATAAAATTATTATTTGCTGTGTGTATATACTACGTACTAATCAAGATAGTTTTTGTGGATCTGTTAGATAGAAATGGATTAGGATACCCTTAGATCGTAAAGAAGGAGTCAACCTCCATGACTGAGCCAATGTCAAAGCCAATAGCTGAAATAGAGGCTAATATTGAAAGCAACCCTAATGAGGTGATTATACTGGAAAAATGTAGTACCGGATTCAGAAATGGTAGTATAACATATAGGTAAAGTATAGTTAGAGAGTATATGGTCAAGCTTGAGTTCGTAAACTCATATGATTGTGGTGAGTTCTTAATCTCATAATGTGTGGTAAGTTTGACGAATTTGGTATAGTTATGTGTGAAAGTATTATTGAGGATAATAGGAATATATTGAATACTAAGTAATTGATCCTTGGTGAGGGCGTAAGAAATTAGTAGTATTAGTATTACTTGATTATGTATGATTCTATGTTGTGTATATGATAGGTATGTCTGTATAAGGTAATATTCTCAACTTTCAAATAAGTTGTGGCAGCAAATCCCGACTTCTGAGTCACAAAGGGATATAGGATGTTTAAAGCAGTATGTACTATGGTATGTCAAGTGTTGTGAATATTAATATATGTTGGATTAATGAAATAAGTTGAGTAATTATTTATCGAAACACTGTTAATACAATAAACCAAATTTTTAAAATCTAATATTTTGAATACATGATTAAATGTATACGATAAGGCTTAGAATGTAAAGTTAATAAAGAATAATTTATGATAATGCCGCCAAGACAAAAACGAAACCAAAGGACAGAAGAACATGTCAATAAAGCTGGAGGACAACCAGACCTGATTCAGAATTTTGTGAATTTGCTCGCTCATGCTATACATAATGGAATACCAGCCGCGGGAAATCAGCTAAATAATCGATCGACAAACTTCAAAGACTTCAAAGGCAGTCGTACTGCCAGGATTTAGTGGATCGACAGAGCATAACGTGAAGGACTTTTCGAAAAGGAGAATGGAGGCAGGAAGCAATAATACAAGGAAAAGTAGCAGGACGCTGGCGACCACGGGACCATCTTCAATAAACAAACCAACAGAATCAACCGCAACAGTCTCCAACATGATAGTTCAAGATACCGTGGCAGCTGGGGATGCAACTCCAGGTATTATTGGTATAAATTTTATTTTCTTAAATATAATAAATTATTTTATAAAGAAATTTTGAAGGAGGAATTTGAGTTCTTTTAGAAATCAAATTTCTGTTTAATTAGATAGACAATCTTTATGTTGAATAATTAAAGATCGGTTCGATCAATTATGATCGAGATCTACTTACAATGACTATGTATGCTAGGTACCCTTGTATGTATAAGTTTTAAAACGGTGATTCCGGGGACGAAATCTTTATAAGAGAGTGTGAATGTAATAACCCGATATTTTCTATATAAATAAATAAGAAATTTTGCATATAAATGTTTTTTTATTTATTATTATTTTAAGTGTGGAGATATGTGGCAAGTAATGCGTATATATATATAGGTGATAAATAAAATTTATTTATTACATTAAATATTACAAATAATTTTATTTTAGAATTATTGATAATTATAAAGTATATTCATATAATAATTAATTTCATAGTACATATTTTTTTATTATTTATTTTCCATGAAAATATGATTATATATTATATACATAATATATGAAATGATTATAAATTATTATAATAACTATTTTGTTATATAAATTTATTTCAGATTAATTAAGTTAATTATTATAACTTAATTAATAATGGTATGTATATGACAGATAAATTAGATATGGAATCCAAACCCTAATTCTGGATTTGGAATAAGGAAAGAAGATAATAATATAATATTAATTATATTTCAGTGTTATAAATATGTATGCTCTGTGTGTAAGGTTAATGTGTGAAACAGTTTTAATGTAACATGCAAAACCCTAATTTTACTGACAAACCCTAATTTTGAAGTTAAATGAGACTTTAAAATCTGTTTAGTGATTATGTTATGTGGTATATGATATGTATTATTAGAATTTAATTTTTATTAGGAAAACCCTAATTATTATGTGGAAAACCCTAATTAATGATTTAAAATCCTATTTTCTAAAATTAGAAACCTTAAATAGTAATTAGCTAATTGCTAAGTGGAAACCCTAATTTGAACCTCAATTATGAGTTTGAGACTGTTATGTAACTGTGTTATTATGATTAAGGTTAAGTATTTTAGAATTTAATATTAATTAGTGAAACCCTCATTAATATTTAGAAATCCTAATTTTTAAAAACCCTAATATTTACATTATAAATCCAAATTTTAAATTTATAAACCCTAATGGCTAATTAATTGTAATCCTTAATGCTAATTACTGGATTTTAAACCTTAAATGTTCACGTAATGGAATTAAAAAACTAATTATATTTAGTAAACTCTAATTTATATTTTTGGAAACTAAATTGTTATTTTATTTCAAAACCTAATTAGAAATCCTAAAACATCTTTGCGCCAAACCTTAGGGTTAAATCTTAAGGGTCAAACCCTAAGGGTTTGACAAGTTACTAGTTTGCCCTTAAATTTGCAAGCCTAATGACCTAAAAGCCGTTCTGCAATTCTTTATTATGTTGCTTGCTAATCTTGCTAAAATTTGAGTTTTAACCATCTCTAGATTATCCCACATACCTAATAATTTATAGCAATCAGCTATAACTCATCAACCATGTACCTTGTACCATTATTTGTAACGATCGAGAAATTCGGATCCTTTGTAAAATACTTGAAAGAATTAAATAATGAATAAAATAATAATATTTGTTATTATTATGTGTTAGTAAGATGAATGTCGTTCTATAATCTAGAAACGTCGGAACATCGTAGTATTTGAACCCCGTGAGAGAATTAAAGTGTTTGAATTTCCAAGAAGAAAATAAAAGCTTTCCAAGAAATTTTACGAAAAAACACTATTCATCGTTTAACACTCGGGAATTAATTTTGAATTTCTGAGAAATACGTAACGTTATAATATCAAGGCGAGATAAATTATGTAATAATAATCTAAGTATGGAAAACGTAATATTTCACATGCGGACTTAAATTGAGAAGTATTAAATTCGAATGGAATGAAATTGTGGATTGTGTATGTAGTACAAGTCCATAAGCTTGTGGATTGATGTTAAGCCCAATTGTTTATTAAGATAAGCCCAAAGTAAATCAAAGCAAGCCCACAAGAATAATCTAATTAGTTAAATCTAAGCGCAAAGGATGATCCAATGGGTAAAGCAAGATTCATGGGGCAACCCATGGGTGAATTAGTAACCAAGTGCTTTATGTGATAAGCAAGAAAAATGAGTGATGATCAAGATTACTTAGGCCTTAAGTTAGGAATAGTAAGGAGGTGGATGGTCTTAATGACCATTATGCCCTAGCTTTGAAAGCTCTATAAATAGCAAGCCCTTGAATTCATTTGTTGGTTGTTAGTTTTCATCCAATACACAAACAACTTATTTATTAGAGCTAATAAGCACTTTGAAGTTAACTTCCATTATTAGATTTTCCAAGAAGAAGAAGGACTAATTCATCAAGGGTAAGGCTCTTCTCATATATATATATATATATAAATATATATATATATATATATATTTCTTCCATCTCTATCATAGTAGGGTGATAAGAGAAGTGTAACCTAATGAACTTATATACTAAGAACATATGAGGAATGGTTAAGCAATGAACTTGAGCCTAATAAATTATGAATAAGTAACTTGAACCTAAACAAGTTATGAATTTATGGAATACACCTATGAACTTGTTATATGGTAGACACTCGAAATTTTCTGTACTATTGTTACTAACATTGCAGGAGGACAGATTCATCTTTTAAGAGAGAACCCTGAAAGACAATCCAAATCCATACAGGATACTACTGGAAGTGCAGCATCAACCTTGGATCGCAATCTGGGAGTAACGATTTCAACCTCGAACCTAACCCCGAGACCTGCAGATATAATACCAGAACACACACCGGAGAAGACCGATTAATCTCGAAAATAACCCCGAGGTATCCAGTCTCAGTCCTAACCATGGGAATAGCCACCAACCTTGGTGATAACCCCAAGGAATGCAGTTTCAGAGATAACCCCGAAAATGCTTGTTTCAAATGCCATCAGCTTCAATCTCAGCACTCACAATGAGAACACTGTACCAACCCGACAATAACATTGGGAAGACAGGCACACCTCAAAGATGACAATGAGGACCTTCAACAAATGCAAGCAAGTCAATCTCGGTGAAGTCCGAGCAACGTCTCGCTTATATCGGCAATCCCAAGCAATAACACCGGTGAGGGGCAACATCGTCATCTCGTCCAGAATGATGCCACGTCTCGTCTCTACGCAACGATGTCCCACAAGGCTAACCAATACCGAGTGACTATTGTGCGGGGTAACGGATGAAAGTTGAAGCTTGAAGACCGGAGGGCATCGTCCCATCTTCAATGACTTCGTACAAGCTCTAATCCCATGTCATCGTACAACTCTCGACAACGATGGTCCGAAATAGGTCCTGAATACCTCAAACGGATGCCCGGATTGTACTTCTCAAAATCCGAGTGGACATTACAGTGCCTGAGTACACGTACTTCGAGACGATCCGACCCGACAAGACCGGGCCGAGGCTTCGACTCGCCTCCAGTACATAATCATGGCTCACCACCGGTACACCTACGGCTCATATTGCCAATAAATAGATGGCTTGGGGTGCTGATTTTTAAGAGAAAAAAGACGGGGAAACCCTGCACAATTTGCTCTACACCCGCTATACAGTGTATTTTCTCACTTTCAAACACCTGTGAGCTCATATATAGCCTCTTTTGTACCCACATAAGCCAGTGTTTACCCACTCTAAAGATATAGAAGCCTTTTTTATCAGTCAACTGTAAGCCTTCTCACACACTTTAGAGTCTTTCTCTTCATCTGTGCACACACCCTTCTACACGTTGAGAGTCGTGTTGCTTGCTTTTGCCCGGACTTTGGTCCGTGGTTTCATTCCAGTCTGTATATATTTATTATATATATATATATTGACTAACATTATCGAGTTATGCCTCGATTGAGCCTAGATTTTGGTCTGGAGCGTTTACTGCTTTAATATATATATATATATATATATATATATATACTTATATATATTAACTGTGTGTCGGACTTTGTTCGATGAGCCTGAACTTGATGCAGTGCGCTTATTCGCTTTTATATATATATATATATATATATATATATATATATATATATACTTATATATATATATTTATTTTCGCCCCGCCTAGAGTTTACTTTGTGGCGATTGATCGTATTCTGACTTTTAATGACTTTATTTACATTTCTGATCCCCTATGGAGGTGCTTCTTGGTTGGTGATCATGTCTGTATATATATATTTACCGCTTATATATATATACCTGCTTATAGCTTTTACACAAATTATAACATTCTGTGCGCCTAGGAATCATGTGATCACAGATTCATCCCATTGGATCTAGATTAAGTTCCCGTGATGGACATTTTCAGCTGTAAGAAGCTTATAAATTATTCTACAATGTCTGAATTTCCTCAGATGGTTTCCATACCCACGAGGAAGTCGGCATTATTTTAATATATTATTTTTATACGGATGCCTCGCATCCACAAATAAAATCAATCCAAATTGATCACTTAATAAAATGGGAGTGTAAAAGGTCTCAATTCTATTGAGCATCGTGGTTTGAAAAACCACTTTTATAAAACATCACCGCCATATCTTGCTAAAAACCTGAATTTTTACATAAATTTAAATCCTGTATATAGTTTGAACGAGGCTTCGCATGACTTTTCATATAACAACACATCACCCACACACACACACACACACTCGATAATAGTTTCTTGAAAAGAGGCGGTCACCGTGTAACACGGATGTCTGGGTGCCTAACACCTTCCCCGCATAACCAAGTCCCCTACCCAAAATGAATCTCGGTTTCACCGACCAGATATATCGATGTCACATCATCGGGTTAATGTGCAAACCTTTTATCCGTTGTGTTGGTACAACCATTTAAAAAACCAACTGGCGACTCTTAACAGTCCCATCATCGACATCATACATGTCGGACCTTTTTCACTTGTTTTTTCAAACAAATCTCACCTAAAACGAGAACACAAAAGAACAAGTAACGGAAAGGGACACCCAAAAATCCCGACGTCGACAGGTGGCGACTCTGCTGGGGGACTCTAGTAAGAGGACTTAAGTCGCTATTGCAATCTTTTCTAAACTGTTATCTGCTTGTGTATGAATGTTGCATTTACATTGGATGAATGTGTACGAATGCATGTCTTGTTCGAACTTAGTGCTTCGCATCATATCTGCGTGTGATGTTAGTGCTTCGCACTATAAACTGCTTATGATATTAGTGCTTCGCACATGTCATCATTTCATATGGTGAGACGCGATGTATGTGAATGTATGTTGTGTGGTCCCTCCACCAGGAGGCTATCCTGTCGGTGTTTGACTACTAGACTTGTGAGAAGACTAATTCTCCGAGGCTCAGGAAAGGCACCACCCAAATTCGCTCCAGTTGAAAGAGACCTGGATTAACTTCCCGCCTAGTAGATCATGCGATGATTTGGGAACCTTCATGCCAAAAAGCCGCAAGAGTAACCTAAGATAGGTCAGCCTCTGATAAACCCAAAATGGAGGAAAGTCTCTTCATGCTCTCATTTTAATTACTTGTAAACATAATTACTTGTAATTTCATTCCGTATCTATCTCCATGTAATGAGAAATATGAAGGAATGTGTCCTCATACATGCTACAAACAACTGACACCCATTTTGCAGGATAGAATTCCTAAAATGGACACATCACATAGCATGTTATTATACACCTTCCCTAAGGACTAAACTATGCCAAGTCTTTCGCAGGGAATCAATCAGACCTATCACCCGGTCAAAGTCCAAAAAGGCAATAGGCCTACAGTCAATCATGTCGTCATCCGACCAGACTTAACTTAATCTAGTCTCTCGCAAAGAATTCGACGGATTAAGTAAACAGATTATAGATTTGGCTGTTCTATTAAAAGAATTACACCAGTCTACACAGGGTCAGAAAACACTCGTACATATTGAGCCCTCCACACAAGGGGGAAACCCGGTCATTACCATACCGGAACCACAGTTGGATACGACCAACAAAACTCATGATGCTGCCCATCCCACTGGAGATGCAGACAATGGTGACATCAAAAAGAAAGTCCTCCAAATGGAAGACACCCTTCACGCTATCAAAGGAATTGGAACACACGGGAGTGTTTCATATGCTGATCTATGTATTTTTCCTGGTGTTCACTATCCAGATGAATTTAAAACTCCTGAATTTGAAAAATATGACGGATTAAGGGATCCTTCACACATCTAAATGTATTTTTGGAGAACTTGGATCCTATACAGAGGATGAAAAGCTCAGAATGCAATTATTCCAAAAGAGTCTAATTAGAGAAGCCCGTTCGTGGTACACAAGATTAGACAACTCCAAAATCCATAGCTGGGAAGAGCTAGCACATGCCTTCCTCACTCAATATACTTTTGAAACTCAGATGGCTCCTGATCAGTATCAAATTACCAAAATCAAGAAACAATCTAACAAGTCTTTCAGAGAGTATGCTCAAAGGTGGAGACGCCTGGCTGCCCAAGTTAGTCCTACCATAACAGAATCAGAAATGGTCATGACATTCATAGACATACAAGAACCTCCCTTCTATGAGAGAGTGTTAGCCGGCATCGGCAAACCGTTTTCTGAAATGGTTAAACATGGGGAGATGGCTGAGATGGGATTGAAGTCAGGAAAGATTCAAGACCTAGCTGCACTCAAAGTTGTTGTAGACCACATCCAATCTGGAAATTATGGGAACAACCCCCGGAGGGTCCATAAAAAGAAAGAGGAAGATGTTTCCATGATACTACAGGGGTTGAAAGGCAATCAAAACATGCCTATTCAAAGGAGAAACTACACTCCCTTTCCAACACAGTCTGCAAACCCTCCAGTACCAAAAGGTGGAGAAGTCAAACGCCATCGAGTGTTTACACCCTTAGGGGATACCCTCGAGAACATTCTTAATCTTCCGACAACCACGTAAGAAAATTATGCATCTTCTTCCACCACCAAATTTCTAATGGACGGGGTTTCAATGTCGCTAGAAATGTGCTTATCATGTCGGGGCACCTGGATATGATACTCAGGATTGTTGGGCCCTGAAACACAAGATCCAGGACCTAATAGACAACGGGGAGATCCTAGTCACCAAACTCGATCAGCCTCATGTTCAAGACAACCCTCTTCCTCAACACAAAGAAGAAGAGGTCAACATGATTAATTGGAGCAGTGGACAGAGTTCCAACTTCAGTTGTGATTCTTCCCAAACCATCAAAGACGGTGTTGACAAATGGGATTATGCCAAGTTCCAATTCACAATGGAATGAAAGATCAAAGCACTTAGCAAATAAATTGAGCAATTGGCAGAACTGGTGACTTATCAGTATCAAGTGACTCGCCAGTTAATCAGCCAGGAGCATGCCAGTCTCCTACCTATTGTCATGAATATTCCCTCGTCACTTTCAAAAAATGAAATGCTGGAAGACAAAGTAACGAAGAGAGCAAATGCAAAAGCCCATCGGGATTTTGCCAACAAAAGGGAATTCACCTATTTGGGCCAACCCATGGAGGAAATCCTTCACATGTTAATCAATGAATGAAGGATCAGTTCCCTTCTACCTCCAATTAACCCCCGTTCGAGATGGTACAACTCTGATGGAGTATGTCAATACCACTCCCAGTCTCGCGGTCACAACACAGAAGAATGTTGGGCACTCCGCCATCTTATTCAAAATCTAATCGACAGGGGTGTACTGCACTTGGCAGATAACGACACTGTGTTACGTGCAAGTGAGAATGCAGGCCCTACTAAGTGGAAAAGTGTGGTAGCAGTTATATCCACTGAAGCTGAAGGGATTAATACTTTACTCACAACATCGATAATTCAGCTCAAAGGAGGAAACAATCCTTTAAAAGTGGTCGCTCCCGAGCCAATCAACTTGCCATGCAGAGCACAATATCCTATTGTTAGCTTGCGCAAGGTTCCGTGGAATTATGGAGAAGGTGAAGGATCCACCTCACATACAACTGCTGCAGTGTCGAAGGAAAATTCATTGTATCTTCCCCATCGGGTGATGAACCCCACCACCAAATCAAAGGGGAAAATACCCATGGAGAAGGTTGAAAAATTCTTCCGCGATGTGGGTCATAATGAAGCTATAGTGGTTTTAATCTTAAAAGAAGCTCGACAACAAATATCCATTTTGGACTTGGTCCTAACCTCTGAGAATCACCCGAAGGTCTTGTTAAAGGTTTTGGAAGAAGCCTATCTCCCGACATCAGTGGATACGGAAAAATTTCAACATATGGTTGATCACATTTTCAACAACAATGTGATATCCTTCACTAATGATGACATACTGCCCGAAGGGACCGGTCATTGCAAACCGTTACACATTGTGGTCTTGTCCTTCGGGAATATGGTAGCAGAAGTCCTAATAGATGGAGGTTCCTCTCTGAATATCTGCCCATATGCTACCTTGCTGAAGATGAACATCAATCTCAACCGAATTCGGAGCAGCCATACTATCATCAAAGCTTTTGATGGAGCCTACCATAACTCGGTCGGAGTAATTGAGCTGCCAATCGAAATTGGTCCTCACACCTTCTGCGTATCTTTCTATGTGCTCAAGATAGATTCGGGATACAACCTGCTCTTGGGACAACCATGGATTCATATGGCTGGGGCAGTCCCCTCCACTCTTCACCAACAATTGAAATACATCATCAATAATAGCTTTGGTCACGACAACGCCGAACCGGAGATTCCTCGAAGATGGGGACATACCGCTCATCAATGCCAATGAGGATGTGGAACCACCATTTTCATGCTTTGAAATAAGCAACACCCAATACCACGTTATTGGAGCACCATTACTCAACCCAAAATTTCTGCCGAGGTAATGTCGGCTACTCAAGAAATGATGTCGTTGGGTCATAAACCGGGACAAGGGTTGGGTAAAGATGGCCAGGGTATCAAGTACCCCATTCGATTAACCAAGCAAGTTAGAACAGCTGGACTAGGCTATTCTGGCAGCTCTAGTCACAGGAATCCTCATAAGCATCAGCAAATTCCTTCAGCTTCAACCCTGTGGCATTTGGCTTCGCCTTCAAACTCTAAGTCCGCACATCCTCCAGTAAAGGTGCCAGCCAATGTAATGGCTATGTTATTTCCCAAGCCGGTACCAGTGAAAGGAAAAGAAATCTTTGTTCCCAATCCTGCAGTGGAAGAAGAGGAACAAAGAATCAAGCAAGACGTCATACGAATGATGTCCGGTATACGCATCATCGTCCATAATGAACATACCAACAGATAAACCCCAGACGATGATATCCCAGACGTAATGGCCATCATTCGGGACAGGGAGGGTGATGACAATCCCTCCATCACTGCGGTCCACCCGGACATTGCCCTTGCCAATTGGAACAACATTCCTAGCATTGGTCTTCCAGGGTAAAGCGGGCAGAAATTCTTTCTGCCCTGTAGATATAATAACTGCTTACTTTTCTGTACAGTATTAGCAGTTTATTTTGCCAGTATATGTTAACAGTGTGTATGATCAACACATTTCATATATACTAAGTGAAAGAATATTTTGTTTCAGGACTCTAAATTTATATGTGTCTGTACTTGCTGATACGGTGCCTCTTCTCCACAAGGATTGTACCTTTGATGTAGAGATGAATTCAGCCTTCGTGGATATACACGATGACATTGAGGTGCCTCCAAAAATTCAAGAATGGGTCAAAGACAAACCCAAACCCAACCTTGATCAAACCACTACTTTTAATCTCAGAACCTTAGAAAGCCCTAAGTTAATCCAGATTGGTTCAGACCTTACCCCAAACCAATGGAATGACATGGTTACGCTATTGACCCAATTCTAGGACGTGTTTGCATGGTCTCATGAAGACATGGTGGGTTTGTCCACTGACATTGTCCTTCATCGCCTTCCCATTAAAGAGGGATTTAAGCCAGTCAAGCAGAAACTCAGGCGATTGAAACTGGAGTGGAGTTTAAAGGTAAAAGAAGAAATTGTGAAACAATTTCAAGCTGACATCATCATGGTGTCAACATATCCTGAGTGGATATTCAACATCGTGCCTGTACCTAAACCTGGAGAGAAGGTGCGAGTTTGCGTGGATTACCGGGACTTGAACAAAGCTTTCTTATAAGATAACTTTCCCGTGCCATTTATCCACATTCTCATTGACAATACTACGCAATACAACATGTACTCCTTTGCTGATTGCTTTACGGGGTACCATCAGATCATGGTTGCCGATGAAGATCGTGAGAAGACTGCTTTCAACACTCCTTGGGGAACTTTTTGCTATAGACGGTTGTCATTCGGCCTCATCAATGCCGGAGCTACCTATCAATGAGCTATGATGGCTCTTTTCCACAACTTAATGCATAAAGAGATTGAGATCTACGTGGATGACATCATTGTCAACTCCTCGGAAGGAGGATGACCATATAGACCATCTTAAAAAGTTGTTCAACAGGTTGCGTAATTACAACTTGAAGTTTAATCCAGCTAAATGCGCCTTTGGTGTTAAATCAGGTAAGTTGCTAGGATTTCTAGTCAGCAACAAAGGGATTGAGCTGGATCCAGCCAAAATCCAAGCCATCACTGAAATGCCCATTCCTCAGACAGAGAAGAAATACGGGGATTTTTGGGAAGAATCAACTTCATCAGCAGGTTTATCTCCCAACTCACAGCAACCTGTGAGCCAATCTTCAAGCTATTAAGGAAGAACTCCTCCATGAAATGGAATGACGAGTGTTAGAAAGCCTTCCTTACAATCAAGAAACAGCTAGTCAAAGCTCTTGTCTTGGTGCCACATAGGAATGATGTTCCCCTATTCATGTACCTGTCCGTAAGTGACAATGCCATGGGATGCATGCTGGGACAGAAAGACGATAGAGGCCAAGAACGAGCTATCTATTACCTCAGTAAAAGGTTCAGTAGCAGTGAACACAAGTACACTCTGATCGAAAAGACATGTTGTGCTTTAGCATTGCTTCCATGAGGTTACATCGTTACCTCCATGGTCACACAACCCATCTCATATCCCGCGTGGATCCTCTCAAGTACGTGTTCAACAAACCCATGTTAAATTGTCGGCTGTCTAGATGGCAGTTGATCCTACAACAATTTGACATCGTATATGTGACTCAAAAGTCCATCAAAGGTCAAGGAATCGTGGATCAACTAGCCGCCACACCTTCAGGGGATGTCAAACCCTTGGAAACATATTTCCCTGATGAAGGAGTAATGACAGTACAACAACACCATCAGTATGATATGCGCCAATCATGGAGGATGTATTTTGATGGAGCTATTAATATGGAAGGTTCTGGAGCAGGAGCAGTTCTAGTATCTGGTACGGGGGAGCAGTATCTCGTCACCGTCAAATTACAGTTTGTCAGCACCAACAATACGGATGAGTAAGAAGGCTGTCTCATGGGGCTAAAACTTGCCCGTTCAATGGGCATCAGGCGGTTAATTGTCCTTGGAGATTCGGAGTTGATAATCAGACAATCCACCGAAATCTATCAAACCAAGGAACTACATTTGCTGCCTTACTATCGGTAGGTTTTGAAGATGGCTTTGGAATTCGAAGAAATTTCCTTTATACATGTTCCTCGTAATAGGAATGATTTCGCAGATGCGTTAGCAACTTTGGCCTCCTTAATTCGCATATCAGACAAGGAACACTTACCAAGCGTCACAATTTCCCTGAACAAGGCCCCAACCTATGGGAATTACATTGGAGAAGTATTGGATGAGCTACCTCCCATCCAACCTCCTTGGCATCAACATATCAAGGAATATCTGCGAGATGGATCTACACCCGCTGAGGCGAGCCTGACTGAGAAAAGGCGGATCCATCGACTTGCTATGAAGTTCTACCAGAGTGGAGATGCGCTCTACAAAAGAGATGCAGGACTAGGTCTCCTTAGATGTTTAGACAAAGATCAAGCCCAAAGGCTTATGGATGAAATCCATGGTGGAGTCTCAGGGCCTGGCATGAGTGGCCCCTCCTTGTCGAGAAGGTCCTTAGGATGTGACATTATCACTATCTCTCAAAGTCGATTATAACGACTACGTCAAAAGATGCTATCGATTGCATCTTCATGGAATGCTATACATGCCCCTCCACGGGAACTCCACAATATGAATTCGCCTTGGCCCTTCTCAATGTGGGGAATGGAAGTTATCGGGCCCATTGAGCCTAAAGCCAGTAATGGTCACTGATTTATCTTCACCATGATCGACTACTTCACCAAGTGGGTAGAAGCAGCCTCCTTCCCCAGGGTCACTAAAGAAGTCATCATTGCTTTCATCAGAAACAATGTCATTTGTCGATATGGACAACCAGAGGTGATTGTGTCAGACAATGAAAAAAACCTCAACAACAAAATGATGGAGGAATTATGCAGTAAATTTTGCATCAAACATCTTAACTCTATCATCTATCATCCGAAGATGAACGGTGCTGTTGAAGTCACTAAAAAAACATCAAAAAGATTATGCAAAAGATGTCCGCCAACCATAAAGATTGGCCTGACCTATTGCCTCTGACTCTGTTAGCCTACAGAACCACAATGCGTACTTCAACTAGGGCAACCCCCTACGCTTTAACCTATGGGATGGAAGCAGTGCTCCCCGTAAAAGTTGAGATGGAATCTCTCAAAGTGTTGATTGACGCTCAGCTAGATGAAGACCAATGGGTACAAGACAGGTATCACCAATTGTCTCCAATAGACGAAAGATGAACTGCGGCTATCTTTCATGGTCAGTTATATCAGCAAAGGATCGCCAGATCCTACAACAAAAAAGTCCGGCTACAGCAATTTAAACAACATGACTTGGTTTTGAAGAACATTCTTGACAACCAAGATCAGGCTAAAGGAAAATTCGCTCCTAACTGGGAAGGCCCGTTTATTGTCAAGGAAGTATTGACAGGAGGCGCTCTCAGATTGCAAGAGATGGATGGCGATGAATTTCCACAACTCATCAACTCAGACACCGTGAAACGGTATTATGTCTGAAGTAACCAATAAACACCCTGATGCATAATCATCAGGTCATCAGTCATTCCGGTTCTTTAACCCTTTACCACATATAACTTATCTAAACTTAGCCCCTCAGGGAAACATCCATTTCAAGCCAGCAACCTGGCTCTCCTTTGTGCTCATACAACTTAGGTCTTCCCACCGCGGATTGAACCTCTTGCGTTTGCAGTTTGGCTACCCTTACCTGGGATCAAACTTCTCATACCTACAGTTTATCCTCAACCTAGGATTAAACTTTTTCCTCCCCGCACTCTGACCTGCACATGGGATTACGCTTTTCTTCTCGCCCTAAGGGGCGAACTACGTCGACCTGATCTCCTCTTCACTAGGAGTACGTAGGCAACCATTTCATATGGCCCGGTCACAATAAAACAAAAACAACAAAAAACATTTCTACCCTCTTCTCCTCACAAAAACAACAAAAAACATTCCTACACCATGTCAGCCCTATACAGCGTTGAACCTCTTACACCAGGTTTGAACTACGCATACCTGATCTCCTATTCAATAGGAGTACGTAGGTAGCCATTCATGGTGTAGTCTCACCCACTACCAAAACACAAACCATTGTCAACGGGTATTGGGATTCTCTTTCAATCCATTACATTTCATTCGACTTCAGACCAAAGGGATGGAATTACCTGAACTCCTCCCAAATAAGAGATTCGGCGACCATCTAAGCTGCGGTCATACCTCGAAGAGCAACACTAAGCCATAAAAGGTGGAATTAACTAGGCTTCTCCTAAATAGAAGTATTGGCGACCATCTGTGGTGCGGTCAATCTTAGAGAGGAAAACCACACTCCTCTCCACATTTCCATCCAGAAGCAAGTCCCAAGACACCAAAGATGGTAGGGATACATAGATCGATGATCCATTCTTAACTATCTAGAGACAGCTCAATGTCCATCCACCAAGGAAGAATTCAGAATACATCAAGATCACAAGCCCTGAAGTAGTAGGCAAAATATCAAGCAAATAGAAAGGCATATCTAAAAGGGAAGTGATCCAAAAATATATTTCCCTATCATATATAATGCTGTTTGATATATATACAATGTGAACTGTACATGAAAATATGGCTAAGCTAGTCTGTGCAGTTAAATACAAGCTCATCTATGGATCAGGGTACATGCGAGCTAGCAAGACCAACATGGCATCCCTCTCAGATGAAGGAGGTAAAGCTGTAGTCTCCAGGATAAGAATATCCACATGACCCAACAAATTTGTAGCCATCTGCATGATGACCATATGCTCATCAATATAAGCGTTCATCTTTGTGATCATACCAGTGGTAAGGGACCTCGCTGCAGTACTATCTGTGATAGCCACATCCCGGGCAGATATATGGCGATATCCCACTCGCCTATCAATGCATCTCTGGGTCGATATATCCTCATCCCGCTTCAACAATAATGCGGATCTCTGCGATCTAATGCCTCGCTCTCTAATAGAGCTAAGCCGTCTCACATCAAGAGAAATCGACATCATAGATCGAATCTGGTCTCTCTCAAAGGTCATCGATGAAGACTCGCTCTAAGCATCTTGTCTTAAGTCTTGAATCACAAAAAATATCGGTACTAGGAGAATCCGGAGAAATGCTTTGGCAACCCAAAGAATGGGCTCCTCCTCGATGTAGATATCAATGTCCTCCGTAGGCTCTACATCGTCTACCTCAATCTCCAATACTACAAATCTCGCCGCAATGATAAAACTCGTCTCCATCCATGCAGTACTCTCGCGAAATAACCGGGATGATCAAGCGGGAAAGCAATAGCTCACGCCGATCCCAAAGAGTATATACACGAGATCAATCCTCGGATGAGAGGTATCGAGAAGCTGAATGCTGACCAGCCACCCCCTCGAAATGATGAAAATCCTGGAACTGGTTGAACTACGACATCACGGCCAATGGGTGATAAGTAGTCACGCCCCTCAAACTAGCCAAAGGGAGGAAATCCATGCCCGGAGCATGAGTAATGAAGTCAGATGGTGAGCAAAGCCCCGAGCACGCTGAGAATATGCTAAATGGATCTCGATATCCGCCAAAAATACGGACCGGATCGAGCATCAGCATACACTCAGATGGTCGAAAGGGAGTATGACATAGCCACATCATGGGAAAAGAAATACCCATGCCGTCTAAGGGTACCTTGTGAGTGCATGCACATGCCCCGGAGGAAATAGGCAAAGGTGTAAGAGCCCCAATCGTACTCTCCAATACGGTCCACATCGCGTGTGGCGCTGACTAAAGAGAAAGATACCATGGAAGAGTTATCTGCTATGAAGCAGCCTCGAATGATCATCAGGAACAATCATCGCAGAACGCGATCCCTGATCCTGACGTCATCAGGCATAGGCTCACTCAATAGCCCACTCATAGCACCTACGCTCAAAGGACCTGAATGGATAGTCCTGCCTTTGAGTGCCCCCGCCAGAACTCCTAATAAGGATCGGATGGAAATAGGGGTGATATTCGCCATGCAAGGCACTGGCTCCCCTCCAAACTCCATACCTGTGATAAATCGCTAATCCATAAAGCGCCATCATCACCTCATGATCCAAATAGGTGGAGTGACTGAGTCTGATGAAACCATCGCTCAGACAATGCCTTGAGGTAACCCCAGGGACAACAACGGGGAAGGATGGAGAAAAATGCCCCAAATCCCCACTCATGCACTACTACTCTATAATCAGGATGAAGCGCTTGGTACATGGAGTGGATGCTAAACCAGTTCCCTCGAGGCTGTGTAAAACCTGGAACCTGCATGAAACACAGATCAACATCAGAACCCTTTAATCCTCATCAATCAATGGGTGTCTACCCAAATCACCCAGCAACTCTGGGTTCACCACCTGGATGCTCGGGAGCTCCCTGTGAGGGATATGTGCAGCAGGAGCGGGATCCTCAATATCCACCTCCTCATCCTCGATGTCTGGAACATCTACCTGGACAGGACGAATCACAACCTCCACCAACCGACGAGGCTGTCTGACAGAACGGGGATGAGGCACTTCAGAAGCCCTTCGCCGTACGCCAGAAGCGGTCTTATAGGAACTGCTTGGCTGATTCGGATCCATAATATCTAGACAACAAGTCTCCAAATCACCTCAGAAAGGGTGTGGTATTTCCTTACCTGGAGCTTTCTAAAATGCATTATATGACTATATGCATGCATGCATTTACTTTAACATATAATAGAGTTAGAATGCATGACTACCCAATGCCTACATTTGGAAAAATTTAGCCATAGTCTCCTTTGAAAATAGGACTATCCACATGCAAGCAGGCATGTCTAGGTGGCCATTCAGTAATACACCTATCCGAAAGTCATATACCTCATATATGCATTAAAAATCAAAATTTTCATGCATAAGGCCAACCTCAATGGTAAGAGTATTTTGCCTTTCTACCTTTTGCTCATTGGACCTCGAATAGGACAAAAAATAGCAGAAAAAGGTGCCAATTTGACTGTCTCAAAAGTCAAATTTTTTCACATTTCAGCATGGTTTAATACTAACATTTACTATGTCGAATATTTTTTATCAAGTCATTTGGGCATACATAATCACTACTATGTGTTTAGATGGATTTCGTGCAATATATCATAATCTAACGGACAGAAACTAGAAAAAAAAACATGTATACGTTACCAAGATAGTGCAGAACACTTGTACGGTGATAGAATTTGCAGAAAGCATCCCGAACTCAGCAGATCTAAAGATGGCTCGCGGTTTTTCTAAAGTGAAACAAGTTAAAAGTGACTTGTGAAGTGAAGCCTGCTGGGATTTATCATCCACGCATGGCTGCAGGCTCACCTGCTGCTGCAGCAGGTGCACCTGCAACTCCTCTATGTGGGTCCCACCCCTCTGGCTTGGTCCAATTCGAGTTGAAACGAAGTTCTTACGAGCTAGAAAGGTCAAATCGGGAATAAAAATGTCACGCGATTGAGCAAAACAACATTCAATCATGGTCTTCTCAGATGAGACTTTGAATCTGTACATCACTCATTGGTAGTCACCTGAACACAAGGTATACTTTGCCGATGACCTCAGTTGTCACAAATCACATACGGCAATACCTTATATAGGTCCGATGCCGCCGACTCCAGGTCGTTACCCTACGTGCTCCCCGGTGGGGGTTACAACGTGAATCCCCGACGGGGGTTACAACATAGATCCCCGGTGGGGGTTACAACACGTTCATCCGTTGACAATTCCATCAACGAAGGTCAAGCAACCTTGACGTCATTTCAGCCGATAGCGTTTAAACCTATCAGAGCTATAGAGTTGTTTGAGGTTCTCAGACCCAGCTGCTCATATTCCCCAATGGATCCCCGACGGAGGTCACAACGCAATGCTCCGTTGATCTACACGTCAGCGAAGGTCAAGCAAACTTGACGATCTCCTCATAGAGTTTTAGCCATTGATTCACACGCCAGCGAAGGTTAAGCAACCTTGACAGTATATCCCACATGATGTTTCAGTCGTTGATTCACACGTCAACGAAGGTCAGACATCCCTGACAGCATTTGTTGTTGGGAGTAAATCCAATAGAATCGTGACATATTCTGGCGATACTAACCAGGAAAGGTCAACATTATCAAAGAGGATAGATGATGGAATATGTTATACACATCCTCAAATAGATCAAGCTTTATGCCCACAGACCTCTTACACATAAGAGGTACCCCATCAGAATCGAGTCGTTATCAATAACACAGGAATTTGGTGATAACTCCAACACCAACATCCTAACAGATTCGACTTACACATCAGATCTGGTCAGTATTACCAATCCCCAGTTGAAGCAACAAGGAGCCAACAATCATCCCCAACATGTTGGGCCACAACCCCGTACACATGTATCATACATTTGCATCATGTTGTTATCCTTAGCACCATGTTTATCTTGTTGCGTTTCAAGTGTCTAGGATTCTTTATCCTACCCATGCATCGCCATGCATGAGTATGATAAAGAGGGGCATCTGTAGACACTCAAAATTTTCTGTACTACTGTTACTAACATTGCAGGAGGACAGATTCGTCTTTTAAGAGAGAACCCTGAAAGACAATCCAAATCCATACCGGATACTACCGGAAGTGCAGCATCAACCCTGGATCGCAATCTGGGAGTAACAATTTTAACCTCAGATCTAACCCTGAGACCTACAGATACAATACCGGAACACACACCGGAGAAGACCAACTAATCTTGGAAATAACCCTGAGGTATACAGTCTCAGTCCCAACCATGGGAATAGCCACCAACCTTGGTGATAACCCCAAGGAATGCAGTTTCGGAGATAACCCCAGAAATGCTTGTTTCAAATGCAATCAGCTTCAATCTCGGCACTCACAATGAGTTACACTGTACCAATCCGGTAATAACATCGGGAAGACAGGCACACCTCAAAGATGACAATGAGGACCTTCAACAAATGCAGCAGTCCAATCTCAGCGAAGTCTGAGCAACGTCTGCTTTATCGGCCCAATCCGGCGATAACACTGGTGAGGGGAAACATCGTCATCTCATCCAAAACGATGCCACATCTCGTCTCTATGCAACGATGTCCCACAAGGTTAACCAATCCCGAGTGACTATTGTGCGGGGTAAGGGATGAAAGTTGAAGCTTGAAGACAGGAGGGCATCGTCCCATCTTCAATGACTTCGTACAAACTCTAATCCCATGCCATCGTTAAACTCTCGACAACGGCAGTCTGAAATAGGTCCTGAATACCTCAAAACGGGTGCCCGGATTGCACTTCTCAAAATCCGAGTGGACATTACAGTGCATTGAGTGCACGTACTTCGAGACGACCCGAACCGACAAGACCGGGCTGACCCGACCCACTTTTGGTACACCTGCGGCTCATATTGCCTATAAATAGAGGGCTTGGGATGCTGATTTTTAAGAGAAAAAAGGCGGGGAAACCCTACACAATTTGCTCTGCACTCGCCATACAGTGTATTTTCCCACTTTCAAACACCTGTGAGCTCATATATAGCCTCTTTTGTACCCACATAAGCCAGTGTTTACCCACTCTAAAGATATAGAAGCCTTTTTTTATCAGTCAGCTGTAAGACTTCTCACACACTTTAGAGTCTTTCTCTTCATCTGTGCACACACCCTTCTACATGTTGAGAGTCGTGTTGCTTGCCTTTGCCCGGACTTCGGTCTGTGGTTTCATTCCAGTCTATATATATATATATATATATATATTAACTGTGCGTCGGACTTTGTTTGATGAGCCTAAACTTCGGTCTGGTGCGTTTATTCGCTTTTATATATATATACTTATATATATCAATTGTGTGTCAGACTTTGTTCGATGAGCCTAGACTTCGGTCTGGTGCGTTTACTCGCTTATATATATATATATACTTATATATATGAACTGTGGTCGAACTCTGTTCGATGGGCCTGGATTTTATATCCGGTGCGTTTATTGCTTATATATATATATATATATATATTTATTTATCATCCTGCCTGGAGTTTCCTTCGTGGCAGTTGATCGCTTTTATAGCTTTCTTTACATTTCGTCCTGCCTGGAGTTTACTTCGTGGTAGTTGACCGTATTTATAGCTTTTAATAGCTTTATTTACATTTCTGATCCCCCACGGAGGTGCTTCGTGGTTGGTGATCATGTCTATGTATATATATTTACCGCTTATATATATATACCTGCTTATTGCTTTTACACAAATTACAACATTCTGTGTGCCTAGGAATCATGTGATCACATATTCATCCCATTGGATCTAGATTCGGTTCCCGTGATGGACATTTTCAAATTAAGCGACTTGTAAATTATTTTCATACCGTTTGAATTTCCTCAGATGGTTTCCATACCCACGAGGAAGTCGGCATAATTTTTATATATTATTTTTATACGGATGCCTCGCATCCGTCAAATAAAATCAATCCAGTCGATCACTTAATAAAAATGGGAGTGTAAAAGGTCTCAATTCCTATTGAGCATCAGGGTTTGAAAAACCTCTTTTATAAAACATCACTGCCATATCTTGCTAAAAACTGAATTTTTATATAAATTTAAATCTTGTGTATATAGGTTCGAACGAGGCCTCGCACAACTTTCATATAACAAAGACATCACCCACCACACACACACACACACTCGGATAATAGTTTCTTGAAAAGAGGCGGTCACCGTGGTAACACTTGACATGTCTGGGTGCCTAACACCTTCCCCCCGCATAACCAAGTCCCCGGACCCTAAACGAATCTCGGTTTTGCTGACCCGTATATTAGTGTCACATCACTGGGTCATTGTACAAACCTTTTATCGGTTGTGTTGGTACAACCATTTAAAAAACCAACTGGCGACTCTTAACAGTCCCATCATCGACATCATACATGTCGGACCTTTTTCACTTGTTTTTTCAAACAAATCTCACATAAAATGAGAACACCAAAGAACAAGTAATGGAAAGGGACACCCAAAAATCCCGACGTCGACACATTGGTTTCCGATGGAGATAAGTTGTATTTGGCATTATAGATTTGCGGACTCGAAAATGACTGGATTCTGACTTAGAACTAAGAAACGAGCGTTGAACGTTCACGAACGTTTATCATTTTCGTTAAAAATGAACTAATAGGTGAATTTCTAGCAAACGAAGTCGAATAGATAAAATTCTTGCAGGAACACGTAGAGTATGTGATTTGTGAACCGTAGTCTCTTGAACGAGCCAATTCGGACTTAAAACGAAGAAGTTACGAGTCCGAGAATCTCACAAGTTGAAAAATCTATCAAAGTTTTCTAGTGCACAGAGCTGGTGCCGCGGCGTCAGCCCAAGGCCATATAGCCCGGGCCATAGCGCCGAGCTTGGCCTAGCAAAGCCATAACCTCATCGAGACTCAGCCATAAGCACGGTTTGTAATAAAGGAGACTTAGCTTGTGCCAATACGTGTCCTGCTTTCTAGCATTAACATGTGACGCCGTAATTGTATAGGTGAACCCGTAGATTACCTACGTAATTGTATAGGTTTTTTAATGATAATATTTAATATTATGACAAGGACAAATGTACGGTTATACAGAACCTGGGAAATGTTAATATTATTTTGAATATATAGAAGACATATTCGTTCTTTTGAGGCATTTCAATTGAATGATTGTGTGAACTGTAGGACCGTGTAGCACCATCTGTCGGGTTGGAAGATACCCGGATTTGGGGGCGTCACAGGTTGGTATGAAAGCATTAAGTTATAAAACATAAGGGGGGATTTAAACCTTAAGTCATAACCTTAAGAAAAGTAAAAGAATAAAAGATGGAAATTAACCTTATAAAAATGCATTATATATGTTATGTGTTTTTATTATTCTACTAACGTGTACTAATCAAATATTTTGTGTTGTTGTAGATGTCAGGAGAAAATAGAGACGTACAGGTAGTCAGCGAAGGGTCGGTTAATCAGATAGAAATTATACCGAACCCCATAGCAGCAAATCCCGAAGTGGTAGTGGTTGAGTCTGGAGACTCGGAGAGTCTAGATCTCAAGTCCGTGTTCGACGGCATGTTAGAAGAAGAGGTGGAGGTGGTATCCTTCAACCCTGTAGCGATAACAACAAAGATGGCTCTGGGGGAGTCGATGATATCACTTTTCATGTCTGTTCTGGATAGAAACATCCACTACTATCAGGAGGTTAAGGAGCTGAAAGCCGAGCTCCAAGCAGTTATAGAAGATAAGACGGACGTGGAGTCCATGTGGGAGCACTACAAGAAAAGGGTCTATCAGCGACCGCAGTTGGTCGCTAATAGCTATCTGCAACCGACTGTGGTCGCTGATAGTCGTTGCATAAAATCTGGTCGTTGGGATGCACATCAGCAACCACTATTAGCGACCGACCTATCTGTGACCGATATGAGCGACCGAAATGACAAATTTGGTCGCAAAGCTGAGTCATCATGTTTACCGCTGTCCTAAGGTTGAAATTTGTTTTCGTTGCAACATCCCAAGTCTGTACTCCATCCTCCCAGAATACCTTCAACTCGTCTATAAGAGGTCTCAAGTAAACATCTAAATTCTTTCCAGGACTCTTAGGACCAGAAACCATGAGTGAAAGAAACAAGTATGGTTGTTTCATACCCATCCAAGGAGGCAAGTTGCACTGAGTAACAATCACAGGCCAACATGAGTATGGAATAGCTGAGTGGCCAAACGGGTTGAAACCATCGGTGGACAATCCAAGCCTCACATTTCTATGTTCCAATGCAAACCTAGGATGTGCTAGGTTGAAATCTTTCCAAGCCTGCCCATCTGCGGGATGATTTAGTTCTCCATCTTTAGCTGGAGATTTCGCATGCCAACTCAAACGCTTAGCTGTTCTTGAAGACATGTACAATCTTTTTAGCCGATGTGTTATTGGAAAATACCTTAGAATCTTAAACGGTATACTTGATTTTTTTGTAGTCACACCCTCTTTATTAGGCCTAAACCGATCATGACTGCAAAATGTGCACCTTGTCATCTGTTCATTTTCCTTATAAAACAACATGCAATCGTTGGGACATGCATCGATCTTTCGGTTTCCAAGACCCAACTTCTTCACCATTTTCTTACAAAAGTAATAGTTACCAGGTAATTTCTCACCGTCAGGCAACATACTCTTAATGGCATTTAAGAGCGACTCAAAACACTCATGGCTCATGTTGTGATCAACCTTGATGTTAAGTAATGTGGCCACTGCAGACAATGTACTGTGTTTGGTGCAACCATACCACAATGACTCGCTACCCTCGTCTAACAATTTAAAGAAGTCTTTGGCATCAGAATTCATAGGTTTCTCTCTGCCATGTTCCCAATCAAAATATGGCCCTGCAATATCATGAACTATTTCATTCATACGATGAGTACTACTGCCCGAATTGTGTACTTCTATGATGCCGCCATCTCTTCTCTGCCCATGCACCCACCAACATTCTTCGTAATTTTTCATGAACCCAGAAACAAATAAATGATAGTTTACCACATCTCTGTCCATATAATTTACATTCTTACACTTCAAACATGGACATCATATCTGCGACTGACCATTCATACATTTCGGTGACTATACGCATACTCCAAAAACACTTGGCAACCAGCTCTAAATTCAGCTGTAGCACCTATCTGGGCACTTGACTTTCGTCGTGCCATCCAACTATGGTCTGAATAGAGGTCCATGATTCCACAGCACCTACTACAGACAACATTATAAATGTTAAATATGACTTGAGCATACTTGTAACCATATGACTTGAGCATACTTATAAACATGCATATGATTAACATCTAAGCATACTTGTAAGCATATGACTTGAGCATACTAGCTAGTAAGCATATAACTTGAGCATACTAGCTAGTAAGCATATAACTTGAGCATACTTGTAAGCATATGATTAGCTAGTTAATATTATAAATGTTCACAACTACCCAACCAACAAAAAAATTTTGCCGGAGTCTCCCCTATAATATGGACTAGTCACATGCCCGACGGCATGCATATATGGTCATTTCAAGGCACCCAAGACACAAACCAAGAGAAATATACAAATTCCCAATATAATAAGAACAATCATAGACCATAAGTTGAGTCTTATCTATACAATCAAAGAAACAAAAATTGCTACCCTAAGGCAAGTGTGAAAAGGATTTGCTCCAAGAAAAGGATTTCCCAAAATTAAAGATACATTCATATTATAGAAAATAAAGTAGCATAAAATTTTTAACATGTCATTGCTTATATACTAGAGTATTATACTACTACATTTCTAGTAGAATACTAACCATGTCTTTGGAAAAGTTAAATTTTCCTTAGAAGTTGTCTTTTAGAGATGTATCTCTAATTTGTGGAAGTAATATAATATGTCAAAGACATGAAAGTATGATTATTTAACTGATTTAATCCCTTCATACAATTTTCAACTTGTCCATTGTTCAATGCCAAATTTCAATTCTTTTCCAGTTCTATCAACGTTCCTCCAAAAATCTGTCTACATTTACTTATTATGTATATTATGATAAAAACTAGTTTGATACTTAAATTTTCTTACGATGTTGAAACCACAGCCACTACCCTTAGGGTATGTCCACTAACCATTAAGTGCACATAATACCCCACTAATCAAGAATAGCAGGTAATTCCATAGTAAACTATGTGTGGATGACCAGAGGATATATTACTTTTGTAGAGTATTGAACACATGACCTATGCTTTGAAAGACCTTTTCATGAGGGTTTACTATCACTTGAGCTAACAACTTTGGGTTATTGGTTTGATAGTTTATTGATATCATCTGCCTTAGTTAAATTACAAGAAAGTAAGAATAGTTTTACGAGTACTTGAAGGTAGATAATGTGACACCCCCAAATCCGGGTATCTTCCAACCCGACAGATGGTGCCACACGGTGCTACAGCTCACATAAACATTCAATTGAAATGCCTCAAAAGAACGGATATGTCTTATATATACATATATATATATCAAAAGAATATTTACATTCCCCAGATTCTTTACAACCAATACATTGTCTTTGTCATAATATGAATATTATTTCATACAAAACCTATACTATTACCAAAATTAATCTACGGGTTCGCCTTCGCCATCCCTTTATCCTTGCCGGATCCATCGGTCCGTTCTGTCTTAGCTGCATTCATATGGTTTAAGCAAGAATGAGCCTAACTAGCTCAGCAACTACAACAATTCTAGTAAAATAGCATGCTTGAAACATAGGAATCATATATATTCAATAACTGAACAATAGTTACGAAGTACTATTGTTAATTCAAAATAACACTTCTTTTCATTCAAAACGTTTTACAACAACAATATTCAGTAAAACATCAATTCTGGTTCAAGACTGTAAGCATTTCATAATTACTTTGAAAAGGACATCCCGACACAAAGTCCGTAAAGTCCCAGATAGCTTACGAAAGCACGTCTAGGTGATCACTTATAGTACTCTATGTTGATCAACACTACATTCATTAAACGTATACGCTTAAGTGGTGGCAACCTCACGCGTCGCTGCTCGTTTGACAACAAAACAATTTAAGCATACATAATCTACTTTTGAAAACCACAACAATATTAGTTCAATAAATCCTTCTCAACACTTGATAGAATAACATAACATATGTTTAGCCGAAAGGATTGGCTTTAACATTCCTCAAATACTAACTCATGCGAAGAATACATGAATAACAAAGACTTGTCCAGATCGAACTAGAACAAGGGTTGGAGTACTTGCCTTTAGCGTCTGCTACAATTTATAACACATGCACTTTACGTCTTTAAGGTCTCTACATTAGATGATAGCATAACATAGAACATTAGGCCATGAATGATCACACATGGTTCCTAAAGAATCTTACCCTTCTTCTCAACCTAAACACGTATTAGATTTGTTATTATAGGTTTCGGCTTTCCGTAAGATCATTCTTTCATTCATTTGCAATTGATTTAACTAAACCCTAAGTGTTCATACTTAAGGCTTAATAATGTTTCAGTATAATCCTTATCCAATTGCTTATCAATTACTAACCATGTTCTATATGTAAACATTCATTATTTTCTTGGTCTTGAGGCTGACACTGCGGCGCCGGCTTTTACACTTGGTGTCGCGCTGCGGTGTCACCTATTGTTGCCTAGAACCCGGACTTGGCACTGCGGCGCGAGTCTTAGTGATAATGGTCGTATCATGCTTACACACTCTCGTGAAGGTTATGGCTTTGCTCACCAGTTTCTTGTTCTACTATGCTTGGCTAAATGGTTTTGGGATGAAATACGCCATGGCCACCAGGCACCAAAAAAAATTTTCACAGACTTTTTATTTTGTGAGATTCACGGACTCGTAACTTCTTCGTTATAAGTCCGAATTGGCTCGTTCAAGAACCTACGGTTCACAAATCACGTACTCTATTTGTTCATGCAAGAATTTTATTTATTTTACTTCGTTTGATAAAATTTCACCTATTAGTCCATTTTTAACGAAAATGATAAACGTTCGTGAACGTTCAACGCTCGTTTCTTCGTTCTAAATCGGAATCCGGTCATTATCGACTCCAAAACTCTATAACGCCAAATATGAATTCTCTATATCGAAAAACAACATTTCCAATGTCAAAGCTAAAATACGACTTCCATTCTGAGAATTTCACAAATTCGACGATTACCGTTCAATCGTGCAAATTCCGGCGAAACGTTATTACTAGTGATTTGTTTATCATTCTAAACACATTCATTCCATTATCTGGACATCTCAACATATGTATTACAATAACTTATATTCCAATTCAGTTATAGCTTATTTATAAGTTCATAACAACAATTTCTTCATACATGATCTTTATTTCCTTATGACTTATTCGGCTTAGGTCCATTGCTTATCAACTTCTCTTATGTTCTTAACATCTAAGTTCATTAGTTACACTTCTCTTATCAACCTATCATGATAGAGATAGAATAGACAAGATCAATTACCTTTGATGATTACTTCACTTGCTATAGAAATCTACTAAGGAAATATTAAGCTCAAAGTGCTTATTGAATCTAAAAAATAAGTTGTTTGAGAGAGATTTTGAGAGAGATTTTAATCAAGAAATAAAATGAATTATGAGCTCTCTATTTATAGGCTTGACAAAGTGAGGGTAGAATGGTCTTTATGTCATCCCACCTCCTTAAACTAACCTCCTTACTATTCATTGCTTATTAACCAAGTCTACTTGCTAACCACTTCTATTTACTTGGCCATTACAACATTTGGTCACCACACAAAAGGTTTGCCCATCAAGTCTACCCATGGATTGCCCCATGGATCCTCATTAGCTAATGGATCATAGTTTGGGCTTAATGTTAATTCAATTAACTTATCCTTTGGGCTTGTTAATTAATTAGTTTGGGCCTCCCTTTATTAATCACTTGGGTTTCATAATGAATTCCTCTTAGGTTTACACCTTTAAGCTTATAGACTTATTTTTATGCAAAGTTGCATTGATTCATTTCATTAAGTTTTAATACCTACATTCCCAAATTAAGTCCGCATGCGAATTATTATGTTTTCCATACTTAGATTATTATTACATAATCCATCTCACCTCGATATTCTAATATTACGTATTTCTCAGAAATTTAAAAATAATTCCTGAGCGATAAATGGAAAATAGTGATTTTCATAAACTTTCTTGGAAAACATTTATTTTTATCTTGGAAATTCAAACACTTTAATTCTCTCACGTGGTTCGAATACTACGATATTCCGATATTTCTAGGTTATAGAATGACATACATCTTATTAACACATATAATAACAAATAATATTATTTTATTCATTATTTAATTCTTTCAAATATTTTTACAAAGGATTCGAATTTCTCAGTCGTTACATTCTTCTCCCCTTATAAAGATTCTGTCCCCAGAATCTCGCCCTATATTACTCAAACAAAATAGGATAATTCTTCTTTATCTTCTCTTCTAATTCACACGTTGCTTCCTCGACGTCGTGGTTCTTCCATAACACGTTTACTAATGATATTACCTTGTTTCGCAGAACTTGCTCTTTTCTATCGATGATTTGAATCGGCATCTCTTCATAAGTTAAATCTTTCTCGATTTGAATAGGCTCAAATTCTATCACGTGCTTGTAATCTAGTTCGTAAGGACGTAGCACTGAAACGTGAAATACATTATGTATTTGCTCTAGGTCCGGAGGTAACGCTACCCTATAAGCTACCTCACCTACCCGTTCTAATACCTCAAAAGGTCCTATAAACCTTGGGCTTAGTTTTCCCTTCTTTCCAAAGCGTATCTTTCCTTTTAAGGGAGATACCTTTAGACATACGTACGAGCCTACCTCAAACTCTCTATTCTCTCGATGTAAGTCCGCATATTTCTTCTACATTTGTCTT